>JAEQBH010006812.1:0-86814 GCA_016808115.1 Tetrastigma voinierianum
AGGTTGGGCCATGAAATTAGCGGTTTAGAATAGAATACGAGCACAGTGGCCATGCTCGGGTGGCATCGCGGCTCATCGAGTTAAATTTGACGTCAGATTAAACAGATAATTTTTTTTATTATTCATTTTTTATAAATAACATATATATATATGTATTACCATATCTTTACTCATGTATATATAACATATCTGCTAGATTTATTTGTCCCAGGTGAACATACTGAGGTTAGGGCTCATGGGCCTAATGAGAATTTTTTTCTAAACCATGGTGACCATCTTGATGAAGATGAAGATTAAGAAGCGGTAGATTTCATTTGAAACTTTGATTTATAGTTTTTATGATATCATTTATTTGTCACTTTATTTTTATAGTACTTTGAATGAACATGTTTCTTAGTCTTGTTTATTAAGCTTTGACATGTTTTACAATTTGATGTTTCATTTTTATCATGACACTTTGACGTTGATTGTGGTTGTGGGTACTTTATTGAACTACAATTATTACATGGTTAACACTTGGATTTTCTTAAATGTGTGTGGATTAGTTTGGTTATAAATTTATAATGATGTTTAGCATTATTTACTTGTATTTGTTTATTTAAGACTTTAAATATTATTATATTGTCTAGGCTCCATCATTTATGCATTAACTTATTATAAAATAGCTTGTGTCTTTGTTTTTTTCTTTATTTGAAGAATGACAAAAATTAGATAAATTACAAGTTTAACAATTTTGGCAAAAATTTGGCTGTTTTGGCATGACTTGCATCGGCCAGTTGTACTTGAGTGTGGTGGCTTGAATAAATGTGAAGTAGAAATGGCTGGCCTATTTGTCCCAGGCTGAATGGACTTAGTTAACAGTTTATATGAAATGCAAAAAAGATAAACATATAATTCATAAAAAAAAAAAGATAATTTTTTGGACAATTCATAAAATTATCTTTTTGAACATTCTAGACTTCTTTTATTTTTCAAAAATATAATATATAATTGATTAAAAAAATATAAAATTTTAAACAATTCATAATTATCTTTAGGAAAAAAAAGAATTCTGAAATAATTTTTGAACCATTGCACATAAATTATCTTTTAGGAAAAAAAAGAATTCATAATAATTTTTTAGACTGAACAATAATTATGACGATTTACTTGGAAGAAAAGATAGATATAATTCTTATAAAAGGACAATTTTTTTTGGAAGCAATTCATAGATATAACATTTCAACAATATATTTTTGGAAAAGTGCAATATATATAACTCATAAAAATATTATAATTTTTAATTTATAAATTATCATAAAAAATATACTATATTTTTAAAAAATTTATAAATTATCTTTTAGGAAAAAAAATTCATAAGAAATTATCTTTTACAAAAAAAAAAAAAAGAAAAAAACCTAACAAGTTTTTTGAGACTTTATTCTAACAGTTCTGGACAGCGGCTTTTGTGTTTCTAGGGTTGAATTGTCGATCTCGGGCTAGCAGAGGGTTTTTATTTTTGATCTCTGTGTGCGTTGTTCAGATGGATTTGTTGGGGACAGTTGGTTTTGATGAACAACAATAATTGGGCCCGTGGTCAAGCTGAGCCGACACCATGGATGCAACCGATTGGAGGACTCAGTTGCCGCTCGATTTATCGTCGCAAAGGATTGTTAACAAGATGTAAGTGTTGTTTGTTTCCCGAAGTCTCATTATTTTTCTTTTCGCACTCTTTGGGAATATCTTGCAGGTGTTTCAGTTCAGGCACATGCGATTTTGAGAATGTTTTTGGTGATGGAGGTAATGGGTTGTGTCGACTGTTTTTGTTATGAATCATTGAGAGTTGATTTGTGGAGGTGCGTAATTAGAAAAATAATTTAAAGGAATTGGTGTTGGTTTGTGACAGGCCGAATATGGTTTGTCTTTCTTGCGTAAAGCAGTTTAAGAAATATGGATATGTTGTGGTAGATGGGGAGCCCTCTCGCCACACAACTGATCCACAAGGGACCCCAGTATAGACCTTTATGCTTGGGTAATTTCTTCTTTGCCCGTGGTTTTACACCACAATGATTTCCACGTAAAATCTTAGTGTTTGTTTTTGTTTTCGTATTTTATTATCGTTATTCATGGTTCAACATTCAAACTGGTTTTGGACTTGGCTTAGGGTTTTAGAGTCGGTGGTGTCGGGCTGCTTGATTTGAAGACGATATTTATGTTTGAATTATTATTTTTATTCCCAAGAGTTTTACAGCTTCCCTAAGAAAAATGATGAAATTACAGATATTATTGGCTGTGTAGTTGATGAGGTTATGGGAAATGCTGCTTCCTTTGACTCTTAAAATGGATATTTTCAGCTTCCATTTTGATTCAGTTTACTTGCTTTGTTCCATCTGGGTCCTATGTTTTGAAGTTTTCGTGCCGAAGCTTTTGATTGGGTTGGCACATGCTTCCTTGAAGCTTCACATTCTCACACTCTCCCGTTCAGATTTAGTTAGGCACATGTTGCTATACGTTGGCTGGTGCAAGCGTGGATCAATCGTAGTTCGGTTCTTATGCAAATAAATGAAAGGTGATAATTCTAAATAAAGTGGACAGCTAGTAGGGTAAAAGTGAGGATCCTGATGATTGCCTATGCTTCTCACTTATCCATTTATGTAAGCTATCAGACTAATTGCACAATTTTTGACTGAAGAATGGATGAATGAGAAAAAGCTTTTAATGGATGAGACAAAGCTACCTTCTGAGTGTTAAGCAAATTTCTAGGGCTTACAGAACTCATGAGTTGTTTATGGTGCATCTGTTTGATGTTGGGTTTGGATATGGATGGGGATGTATCTGCGGCGATAGGAGTATGCTTTTTATTGTGTTTTTCCATATTCTGCTTGAGTGGATGATGTAAAACACCTGTACAATAGAACAGAGAGGGAACAGCATTAGTATCAGGAGAAACCAGAGGATACCGTGGATAAGCTAAGTCAACAGGGCTGGGAGAGAATTTGAGTTTTATCTTTATTTGTCTGGGAAAGAAAAGTTCTACATTTTCTGAGGATGTTTTAAGGCAGTCTAAACGTGGTCATCTAAAGACTGAACTAGTCAGTGATTCTTTAAGGTACTTTCTGAACATTCCTGGCTTCTAGCCTCCATACCAGTTTCTTCTGTTGTTTGAAGGAGTTTGCCCGAATCCTGGAGTTCAATTGGAATATATGTTGGGATTTAATGAATTGGTAGGGAGGCAAGACCTAATCGATTCATGGTTCCATTTATCTTTGAATATTGGTTCCCATCATCTGAATGTTAATTTTCACGTGCAGTATAGATGAGCAGTTCTGCATAAACATGCAAGAACAGGAAGGGGCTGGAGGGGCTGGAGGCAGCAAAAGGTGATAAAATGTCAATGCTGCCGCAAGGGGTTGAAAGGATTGTTAGTGAAAATTCACTGCAAACTAGGCATCCTTTCTGAGTTATAGAAATATGAAATGTAAATACACACTTAGGGTTTAGACAAGGAAAATTCTGAATGAGGTTTCTTGTTTGCAGGTTTAAGAAATAAGGTTTGAAACATCATTTTCTGCACAGCTTTCTCTTTTTACTGTTCTAAATTTGAGTTCCATGCAATGCTGTGTGTTGGTTTTTATATCTGCTAGACATGGTTTACTCATTGCTACTGTGATTTTCTAATCGAGAATTAAGAACTTCTTCATTACTTAATTTCAGTAATCCATTTAACCTGTTGTTTGTTTCTTACTTCTAGACTGGACGCTTTGAAGAGGGGCATCTCCTTTGTTTCCTGGTTCTTAGAGGGTTGGGGATGAAGCTCAGAGGAAAATTGCTGTTAGGTTTGAGGAAAAGGTTATACTGGCATACCACCAAGCCAGGTATATCCATCATGCAAAAGTCTTATAAATTTAGTTACATGTAGCATGAGTTGGGTTTGACCTACTAAGTTTCAGCTGACCAGTTTATGAACTTCTCTGTTGTCTGGTCATCTTAGCTGTTACCATTTGTATTTCTCTTTTCCTTGATGGCTAATTTCTATTATGTATATTATTGTTGATTCATTTTCACTCTGTTTAGTCCATTGACTTTGTATATATCAGTACATATTTCTGGTTATCTTTATGGCTAATTTCTATAAAGTGATGTATAGACATGAAAATTTTTAGTTAGGAACATTATCATTTGTCAATTTGGAGATTGACAAGTGGCATGTAGTGTATCGAAAAGAGTAACACGTGGCGCACTTTAAAGACATACTAATTTGGTCTTTCAAAGGTGATCAAATTGTTTGTTGAAGAATTAAAATAAATATTCTCTTACTCACAAATGCAAATAAACAAATATTTGAACTGAATTCAAAGAGAATAAAAACATAATTACTATTCTTTTGTTGGCAGAATTTAGTTAATGAATAAAACAAGTTGTGAAAATCAAAGGAGAATCAAATTTCGCCGGAATTAAGCAACTAAATTGTAGAATTTGGGGATTTTCAATTCTCTAATTTCACCTACTAAATAAGAGGTGACTCATTCCAATAAGGGACTTCTTTAAATTATGGCAAAAATGACTTTCTTAGAAGGCTTCCTGAAGGAAGAAAATGCCTCACAAAATCTTCTTTTTCATGTCACTAAAACAAAACAAGTACTATATACATCTGTTTCTTTGCACATGCTATCTTTGCATTTCAAGAATTTCATTTGGGAATAAGTTACGAGATGACTCTCAATAAAACAAAATATTTTCATTTTTAAATGTCTTTCAAATTGTGATCAACGTGCGATAATTAGAGGAGCGATTATTTTGCAAAGAATATTTTCATCAAGATTTATAACTATAATATTTCAATCTTGTATTCCTTTTTGCAAGGAACGATTGTCAAAGAGGATTTAAATAAATACTCTTATTGACAAATTCAAAAAATTCTCTTCTTGTTAAATTTTCTTAATGAAGAAAATTGATTTGCAAAAATGAATTGCATTTCTTTGAATTAAACGACTAAATCTTGAGGATTTGCTAATGAGTCACAGCTCAGTGGTTAAGAGCTAGGGTAGGCATAAGGAGGGGTCCAAGGTTCGAGTCTCAGTGGAAACAAAAGATTGTGAGGAACATAATACTATGATGTAATTGAGTGGAGATAGATGCTCTGTTAAAAATTTTGTTCCCCAGGTATCATGTATAAATGAGTTGAGCTCGGGAATTTATGGGCCTTACTTTTCAATTTTGAGTCACCTCTAGGTTAATCATTGGTTAGTAAAGGATACGTTGATTGGGTGTGTGGATTTGTCACGGAAAAAAAAGACCTGTGAATGGGTACGCTCCCATCTACTGATGCAGGGTTTGGAGAGAGAGAGAGAAATAGAATTTGTGTTGTGCAAGATGTATAATTTTTCCTCGGTTCAAAAGGATGAAAAATGCTTTTGTATATGTTATCACGGTTTCTTGGTCGAAAGTATAAATGATTTTCAGTCACCTTGATTCTTGGTTTTTGTGTATGTTGGAGTCTGTTGTGTAGGAGCAGTATTGTTTTCCATCTCCCAGCCTTGTCTTTAGATTATTTGTGTGAACTTTGGAACCTTGGTATGTAATGTATGCTTCAGAGTTCCTAACTCTGCACTAATATATTTATTTGGTTTCCTATAAAGATTTCACTAGAAATGTCTTGGTGACTTCACATTCGATGGGGACTTCTTTGGATAAGCAAAGCGACTCTCTAAATGAGAAAGAAAGCTTCATAAAATCTCCTTGCAAGAGCATTCGAGGAAATGAAAGAAGCACTACACACACTGTGATTTTTGCCACACATGCGATCTTCACATTTCTGAGTTCCTCAGGGACGTAACCACAGACGATCAGCAGTTGATCTCTCGAGAAATTTTCTTTTTTATGTGTCTTAAATCTCGGGTGTGATTGAGGCAGAAGATCAGGAAGTATTCTTTTGCAGGCTTAATGTTGTCTACAAAGATTTTCCCCTGATATTTTCAATCTTAAATAAAATTCTTACTGTTTGCATTATTTCCCTATTGTTTTGTGATTTACCCTAGCGGGATACTGTTGTGTGTGTACAATAACAATAAAAATATTTAATTGTGTTAAATATCCTTTATTTATCAAAATATTTACTCGACTATTCATCTCTTTATCAATCTTGAACATTATTTGGTATTTGATAAATTTTCTTTTGTCCATTCAAAATATTTGAATGTGTATGTTAGCTGAAGTTCTAACTTGAGATCCACCGATAGGTGTGTGTGTGTGTATAAACTATTTCTTTTAAATTCAAATCACTACTCATAAAATATCATCAAGATGCTTTCAATGGAGGCAAAACTGCATCAGATTGCCAATAATCACTAGATCCAACTCTGATGGAAATAGCAAAAACCCCCAAGATCCAGGTAATAGGAATATTATTACATAATGTGTCCTTCCATTTCCATATTAATGATTGATATGCAGTATGGTGTTCTTACTTTTTCTTTATTTTCCTATTTTCATATTTCAAGAACACAAGCATTTACTCAAAAAATGTACCGTTAAAATTTGTTTCCTGTGCATTGAAGCCAAATTCATCTTTACGATGGATTTTATATATATATATATATATATATATATATATATATATATATATATATATATATATATATATATATATATCACTTTTTATGCATACAAAGTGTTAATTTTTGTGAAGTCTTAAATCGCTTACATAACAAAGCATTAGTTCTTATCATGTATACCCTACGCACCCTCCTTTAGGCACATTAATATATTTTCTTTGCCTACACACACACACACACTTAATATATGTTTATATTGAGCAATGCTAAGTGTTGATTTATTATCACAGTAGAGTTTCATAGGCTTACTCCATTAAACCTCCAAATCTTCTAGAATGATCTTTACCAGCAACAATTCTCATACTCCTACTGTCATAGCTCTAAACTTTGCCTTTGCGCTTGACCGTGCTACCACATTTTGTTTCTTACTCCTACAGGATACTAAATTTACCCTAAGAAAGGTACACAAATTTATAATTAACCGTCATTCAATGGAGATCTTGCAAAATCTGCATCGGTGTGTATATTTCCTGTATATTTCCTAAGCACATTTCATGTTTTCGAATAAGATTCCCTTTCTCGATATGCCTTAAGTAATGGAGACTCGAGAAGCCGCCTGCTGTAATTTCCTCTTGATCATGCATGAATTGACTAATTACACATTGAATAGCTATGTTGTGCAAAATAAATGAGTCTCCCAACAAGCTGTTGATACATTTTTCTATCCACTTTCTTCTCTTCAAGTGCTTCACTTAATTTGTGATTTTGTTCAATGGGAGTCGAAATTGGTTTACTAGCCATCATACCTGTTTCTATGAGAAGATCAATAACATATTTTTGTTGAGAAATTAAAATGCCTTTCTTGTGACCAAGCCACCACCTCAATTCCAGAATACTAATTCTCCGAAATCTTTATTTCCTAAACTCCTCGTTAGGCACTACTTAAGCTATCTTTATCTTTCATCATTCTCACAATAATGTCATCCACATACACAATTAATGATGTGACTCCCCTTGAAGTTGAATGTTTTATGAAAAGTGTATGATCTCCCTAGCTTTGTTTGTAATCATTAGCTATCATAACCTTTGCAAACCTTCCAAACCAAGCACTTGGGGACTGTTTTAACCCATATAGTGCCTTCTTTAACCAACAAACCTTGTTTCATCATCCCCATTGAACTTGCATGAATACTCATTTTAATCTCTTCTCTCTAAATCACCATAAAGGAAAGCATTTTTTACATCACATCACAATTCCTTTATCAAAATTAACAAATGGTTGATATAAATTCTTATCAGATTCATTTTTCCACTGAGAAATGCTTTGCAACTAGCCTGCTTTGCATCGCTCTGTGGATCCATCACCTTTAAATTTTTACTACAAACACCACTTGCAGCCCACGCTTTACCAATAGGTAAATCAACCGATTCCAAAGTTTTGTTCTTTTGTAATGCATCCATTTCAACCTCCATAGCCAGCCTACCCTCTCTTTATGCGCTTCAGAATGGTGAGTCGGGAATAGAATAGTGCTTAAAGTTGAAAGGAAGCTTTTATGATTCAAGGAAAATCTCTGAAAAGACACAAAGTGAGACAATGATATAAGGCCTTTTGCATTCTCAAAATCTTACTCAAAGCTATAGATAGATCATGGTTAAGATGAGTTTCAAGTTATGTTCAAGAATTGTTACTTATTTCTCGGACTTGGTTCAGTAGATTGTTCTTACCAAGAGCTATAGGATCCCTTCTTCTTTGCATACATCTAATCAAATTGAAACTGTCAAAGATCCACTATTTTCATTTTCTTCTATCACTCTTCGAATTGTGAAATGAGAACAGCTCCAAAGACATTAACAATCGGGGCGGTTTCTTGGATTAAAATGACTTAGATGAGGGGATTATTTCTAATGGTGGTAAAGCTAACTCCTTATCTTCAAGTATAGATAACTCCCCTAGTCCCCCTGAAGATAAGGAGTGGAGAAGTATGACTTATTTTCAACAAAGGTAACATTAGTTGAAACATAAGGTCCCTAGTGGATGGATGGTAACATTTATATTCCTTTTGAGTAGATGACTACCCCACAAAGACGCACTTAAGAGCTCTAGGATCTAATTTTCTCCTGCTATATCAGGAATACGACAAAGGATGCGCACCCAAAAACTAGAGAAGCAAGGTCATGAGGATCAATATCGATACAAGACAAGGTTTCTAGTGGATCTTGAACCCAAACTCTAGAAGGAATGTTGTTTACAGACATGTTGATGTGGGTACAACCTCTTGCCACTAGAATTTCGTACATTTTGTTGAATCAATAAGGCCCAGCTTAAGAAGATGATAGCTTTTCTTTCCACCACTCTATTTCATTGAGAGTAGTTGATACAAGATGATTCATGTACAATTCTCATTTTGAAACTACTGAGATAAATTTGATTGAAATAATCACGAAGTATCAGAGGAGCGGATTTTCTTTATTTTTGTATCGAATCGATTTTAAACTATCAGATTTAAAATTTCAAGAAAATATGACTCACATCAAATTTATTTGGGGCAAATAGGTCCAAGAAACTCTACTATAACTATCAATAAATGTCACAAACCACTAGATCCCGAGATATTTGGAATGGTAGATAGTCTCAAATGTCATCATGAATTAGAAAGAAAGGAGAAGATCTTTTATTACTAATAGAAGGATACATGATAATAAGTTTCGGTATACTCACAAATGTCACAATGAAAAGATTGAATATCTCAAATTCCTTGAACGTAGAACATTATTTCAATGTGGAATGACACATGACCTAGATGCCTATGATGTACCCAAATGACATCTTTATTTGATCAAGAGAAAAAGGAAGGAAACAAAGTAGACTTAAACAGTTCTGGTTGACTAGATGTACTCAAGTAGTAGAGTCCATTATGCTCTTTGGCAAGTCCAATCTTCCTCCCCAAACCCTGATCTTGAAATTCACAAAAGGATGCATAAAATATAACACGACCAGTTAGATCTTGGGTAAGCTTTTGTATCGAAACAAGATTAAGTGATATGTGTGAAGGACATGAATAAAAAATTTTAATGACCAAATTGGGGTAACTCAGAGACCTTCCTATACCAACCACTGTGGTGGTAGTTCCATCAAGAATAACAATTTTCCTATCAGCTGACAATGAGTAAGTTTCAAAATGATTCGATTATGGGTCATATAGTTAGTAGCACTCGTAATCATGATCCAAACATTCCTAAATTCATTACGTAAAGCATTTAATCCAAGAGAAATTAGAGTCTCATTTGAAAGAGTGAATCAACACATACCCGGAGTTGATGCTTGAGAACTAGAAGGTGGCTGAATATTTTGAAGTAAAGTTAGGTTGCACACAACCTGTTCTCTTCTTATCAATTGGAAAAATGGAGTCTAACATGATCGATGTTCATGAAACAAAGAGGGTAAGAGCAAATGAGATTAAGAAATAAATGGGTAGGAGGCCATGTAAAAAAGTCAAAGAATGTGAAGTTTTGAGAATTACACCAACAATAAAGTTAAAATCAAGCATCAATCGCAATGAAGGCTAGAAACAAGTGAAAAACCCACACGAGAAACCTCAAGAATGCTGAAAAAATCTGGTACAAAGAATGAAGGTCGCCTTTAAAAATTCTACAGAAAACTAGTACAAGAATGGAGGCTGCACGTAAAATTCATAAACCTTAGGTTCCTTAATACTAAAAACCCAGGCTCGATACCATGGAAGAAAATAGAACTCGTAGCTGTGAAGTTTATTAATTCTTGAATGACTTTGTACAACCTATTACACTTATATACACATATTTTTACATTGAAAGCAGTTCCCACCAACCAATTCCTTATAATTTGGGATTTGATTATTCACTTCCCATAGCTAGTGCAGATTATATTATTAACCTACACGATTTTTCCCTAAAGAAATCTGGTTACATAATTTCCCACCCACCAAATCATGGTCGTGAGATGTGGCTCTTGCGATAACATGGACTAACATTAGGGACTCTTTGCTCTCTTCTTTGACCTTGTCGCTTTCTTCGGACATTCGTTTCACGCCCTCTTCCCCCTATGGCAAATCATCTGTCTCCTCTTGCCTTAAGCCTTGATTCATACTTTTTGTCACAATAGTAACATAACCTCTCATCTCTTCTAGCTTGCATCTTCACTTGGGATATTTTTTGATTGGAGGGATTTTTTTGTAATTTCCTCATCCTATTTCTTGTATACGTGGCACTAAATTGGTAGTGGTTCGAGATGAGGACTTGGCTTCCTTGACCATCGCCTCCATGGTGTTTTTTTGTAGTAATGCTAGCCCTATTAGCCTGACTTAGAGTGGTGGGCCATGTGAAAGGATAGAAGAAAAGATGCTACTTTTCTTAATGAATGCATAAATAATACAGTATAGGTCCTACCTATTTATATACAAGGAAGACACTAAAAGGAAAGAATATAAAGTACAAAAGGAAAGAGAATAATATACAAGAAAGGAAATAGTCAAACCCACGGGATGTTCATGTGGTGAATATTCCTTTGATACTCAACACTTCCCTCAGTGGATCATATAGATCCTTATGCACCCGAACTTGTTACAAATGTATATCCTTTGACCTTAGGGCGGTGAAAATGTCGGTAGTTGGTCCCACTCTCAAAATTGGCCGATACTAGTAGTCATGTGCATCGTCACGATCTTCTCTTGAATGAAGTGACAATCTACTTCGTATATTTCCTCTTCTGAAGACTAGGTTGGTGGCAGTACCATAGATTGCCGGATTTATCACACTCCTGACTTCATTTGTTCATCCTTCCCAAATCGTAACTTCTAAAGAAGCTTTTTGAGTCATATGAGTTCACAAGTTGCTAATAGTTGGTCACTCGAATTGACGATACTAGTAATCATGCATCCTGATGCGATCTTCTCTTGAATGAAGTGTGATCTTGATATGTTTGGTCACTCTTATGAAAGGCGGGTTGGTGGCAATGTATGGGACTACATGGTTATCACACCTAGAAACTTCATTTGTTCATCCTTCCCAAATCGTAACCTGAGAAGAAGCTTTTGAGTCATATAGGTTCACAAGTTGCTAAAGCCATAGCTCGGTACTCAGCTTTAGCACTAGATCTAACTACTACATCCTGTTTCTTACTCTTCCAGGATATTAGATTGCTTCCAATAAATACACATAATCTTGAAGTAGAGCGTCTATCTATGGGTGAGCCTGCCTAGTCTACATCACAATATCCAATAATTTAGGTATGACCTTTGTTTTCATACAACACCCCTTGGCCTGGTGTTCATTTGATATAACAGAGGATATAGATCACAACATCCCAGTAACTATCACACGGTGACTACAAGAATTGACTAACTACACTCACCAAAAATGAAATGTTCGGTAGAGTGATGGTGAGGTAGTTCAATCTCCCCATAAGTCGTTGATACCTCCTTGGATCTTGTAGAGGCTCCTCTTTGTCTAGTCTGACTTGACATTTGGATCATAGGGTATACCTGGTTTCTAATCTAAGCGTATTAGTTTACTCAATATATCGACCAAATTGGGACCAATCTTAACTGTATAAGCCCAATGACAACCAATAAGAGACTTGCTAGCATGTAAGGTGATTATGTCCCATGTGTTGATAGAGATGGAAGTATTTATTTCTTGACCATTGCTTGTTTAGTCGAAGATGAAGGCCTTATACGCAGTTTTAGGTGGAAATAAAGCGAGAATATGGTGAGAATGCGGTGATAACTTTCGGAAATTATAAATAGGATGGGGGTTACAAGAGGCAGTACCTTTCGAATGGCAATGGGAGGAGATCTAGCAGAGGCAATGAAGACCACAGTCGCGGGAGGTACCATAGGAGATGGAGTTAGTCGAGGCGGGTTAATGCCGATTACATTGACAATGGTATAAACTTTCTGATAGTCGAAGTGGAGTTATCGGAGTATAGATGAGGTATATAGAGCAAAGATAAAGGAGGGGGTAGAGATTGGGCATTATTTGAGAGGGCCAAAGGTGAGGGAACATAGAAGAATGCTAAAAAATGTGACATATAATAGAAATGAAGTATTGATGTGTATCAAAGTAGCATGGTAAACTCTCATTGAGAAAAAATGAGAATCTCAGGAAGAGATATATTTTATGGCTTTGGTAGGAAATGTGCTTGTCAGAGTAAGAATATGGACAAAATAGACATAACCAAAGGCATGAGGGGGAAGGCAGAAGATAGGTTGGTTAGGAAAAATGATGGAATGAGGGGTCTGATCATGTAAGACGGATGATGACATACGATTAATCAAATAACAAGAGGATAAGATAACATGCCAAAAGATTAAGAATCTTATGATAGAGTAGGAGTGGGTGAGCGGTTTCAACTAAATGACGGTTCTTACACTCAACCACTCTAGTATATTGAGGAGTGTAAGCACAAGAGAACTGATGAAGAATCTCGTGTGAGGACATAAAGGAGGAGAATGGGTGAAGAAGAATATTCAACGGCATTATCACTTTGTAGAATATGATTGAAGTATTAAATTGAGTTTGAACTTCGGCATGGAACTTTTGGAAAATAGAGAATAACTTATCTTGGGAGTTTTATTCATTAAAAATAGCCAAGTACATCGAGAATAATCATTTATAAAAATAAAAAATTATGAACCTAAAGATGGGCATGAAATTGGGAAAGACCATAGACATCAATGTGGACAAACTCAAAGCGAGTTTTGTCCGTTGAATCTAGCGCTTTGGGAATGGGACAGTATATGTTTCCCAGGCGGCATGACTCACACTCAATTGGACAAAGTAGGAGAAAGCGAGGAACCATTTTACGAAACTAGGAAATGTTTGGGTGGCCAAGGCAGAAGTTTGTGAATACGATGAGGGAGTATCCATGGAGCTAGTGAGAGTGGGAAGATGACAAGATGAGATGAAGAGGTCTTGAGACTCACGTCCTAAGCTAATCGTCATCCCCTTACTTCGATCCTGCAATGTGACAGAGTTATCAGAAAAGGTAATCAAACAATTAAGGTCACGAGTCAATTTACTAATGGAAATTAGATTGAAAGGAGAATCATGAACATAAAGGACATAAATAAGGGGCAAGGAAGGAAGAGGGCATGTTGAACCGATTCCTTTAGCTATGGTTTGAGATCTATTAGCTAAAGTAAACATGGGTAAAGGAGAACTAAAGATAAGAGACGAAAAAATGTCCTTATTACCGAAAAGATAATAAGAGGCTCCAGAATCAAGAGTCTAGAAGTGCAGATGAATATGAAGGCAAGCGAGAGGCATTCTTGGTCTGAAGCGACAAATGGCCCGGATCTGATTTGGTTCTGAGTGAGGTAGGGATACTCCTTATACTCTTGTTGGGTGTAAGAATAACTCTCGAAGCTATGGATGAGACCCTTTGATTTTATTCATAGTGATCATAGGATTTCCAAACAAAAACGAAGAAAAACTTTGTCCTTTGTGAACAATGAAGCTAAAAAAAAATCAAAATTCATAGTTTTGAGAGATCCTTAGGAAGAAAAACGCACCTTTCAAAGAGCATTGGACAACTCTAAGAACTGAAGTTATCATAGATCATGGAAAATGAGAGAAGGAGATCTGGCGAGAAAACTAGGGCTCGGGAGAGAAAAATGGTCAAAAGACCGCGGTTCTTGACTGTGAGAAGTGGGAAATAGGGTGGCTTGATGGTGCTCATTGGCTTTGTGGCCAGGCGACCATGGAAGTGCGTCCTTAGGGATGGCCTACGCCCTCACATGTCGCGGCGTGGAGAAGCCGGCGCGAGTGAATCCCGGCTACATGGAGCACATCGATCGTAGTTGTTATCGGGTGCTTCGACCCGGGTAGATTAAGTCTCAGCGAACTTGATGGGTAGAATTCGCCCGACGGAGATTGGAACAATTGCGGAAAGGTTAAGCCATAAAATTTCTCCAACAAGAAGGAGATTATGTGATGCATGAGAGGTTTGAAGCGCTAGCGAGTATTGAATGTATGGAGTGGCCAGGAGAGTGAGACTAGCCTCTTAGTTGGATTATCGGAAGAAAACACCATGAAACCTTAACCCCGAACCTTTTAAGACTACGATACCATGTGAAATGATGATAGAAAAAAGATGCCTACTTTTAAGTTGAATGAATAAGTAAATACAGGTATAGGTCTACGTATTTATATACAAAAGAAAAGGAAAGACGTTAAAGGCTTGATGCAAAAGTACAAAGAGGAAGAGAATAATATCTGAGAAAAGGAAGAGAGTCAAACCATAAGATATTCTGGAATATTCCTATGATACTCAATAGGCTGAAACATCATCACACAGTTTTTGATTGAATCCACTCAAACCATTTATGAAACATTGTACAAAAAAGTCTTTTTTATTAGCCTATAGTTCTTACTAATAGTGCTTCAAATTGTTCTTAATAGATGTGTACGGATAAGGCTTGCCTCAATTTTGTGATCTGGCTTATTAGGTTGCAATACGTACCTTGCCAAATTGTGCGGTTATTTCGATAGCAAATGTCTCCCAATTCAAAGATGCTGGCGATGCTTCATACCACACAGAACCGATCTAAGGCCTTTTCTTAAATGTATTGAGGCCGTCCACATTTTCTCTAGTTCTAGCACCTCATTGTACTTGAAAAATCTTTCACATTTGTACACCCCCTGCCCTTTTGGATTTCTCACGGAAAGTTGGAAAATTCAATTTAGAGCACTGAAGTGCAGGTAATATAGCGATACCGGGACAAATCCGTTCTCGATTTAGTAGGGACTAAACCACCAACTTTTGTAGAAACCCTGATGGCCTTCAATTTTTCTGTCGATTGATCGAACTTGAGGTTGAGGGTTGTCACCATATGAATCAACTCTTTTAATTCAATTGAATGTTGTTTCGAAGTTTCCTACAATTGCTTGTAGGAATCCTCCAACCGCCGAATTTCTTGTGCTTTGAGTCGTCCACCCGTTCCCAGTCATTAAACCGGATACCATTGTAGCATTAGGAAGAAGAAGACACAAACCCAAAATGAAATTTAAATTTTTATAACGAGACCCCTTTTTACTTGCATGACAAAGCAGAACACCTAAAAGCAAAACAAAAACAACGGAAGAAGCGAGATTCCCTACAAAGGAAACGCTAAAACATAATTCAAACACGCCTCTGAATAAAAACTAAACAAAATAGAAAGTAATACAAAGTATCATTACAAAAATCAACAATGAAAGGATAGAAAAATTAGAAACCATAAATGATTAATTTGACTTTGATATCTTACGGAGAAAATTGTATTTCTTTCATATCTCACGAGTTTTACTACCAATGAAATACATAACAACGAGGGAAAAAACAAAGAATAAGCAAGAAGGAAAGAATCCTTTTCTTTCACATCCTCAAGGACGGTGCTAATAGATGGTTCCTATGCCTGGGGGAGGGAAAATATAGTGATCATCCTCGTAATAGAGGTAGTGCTATGGATTTGGCATTTTTACGTTTACCCCTTGAGGGCTGGTCAAGTGGTAAAGGGATGGGAGGTTTGCGGTAGTCTTATAGGTTGAGCCCTAATAAGGACAAAATTCGTATTAAAAAAAATGCATGTTCTCATACGGTATGATGTGGGTGTTCTTTCCTTGTAGTAGAGAGCTTTGCTTAGATGACATAGTTGTTTGTGGGTAGAAGAGGAAAAACACGTGATACATTTTTTGTTCGGGACTATTTGGAGGGAAAAGTAGTAGGTGTTGGATGATGAGGGCATTCATTGCGATCTTTGAAATCAGCACTATTTGTATTCTATGGGCATGATCACATCTTTCCCTGGATTTTTCTTTGATAGACTTTGTGGAGTGTTTGGGTTTTGAGCTAGGGGTTGATGTTGTTGTTCCCCCTTGTTTTTGTGTTGCCTTGAGGTATTCTTTTTACGTCCGTGTACTTTTGATCCCTTTTTGTGGTGTTCTTATAATATATTTCTTGCTTACATATTACGGAAAGAAAAGAGTGTCATTAATAATAATATAGTGAAATATGGGATCGAAAGTAGGCTTAAACTGTTTTCCCCCTCCTAGTGTAGGGGATGGGAGATTTATTTTGCTGTTTTTTCTGAAACAAAAACCTTGATTGATCCATACCGGTCGATGGGGCTTGAAAGCCAGTTGAATTGAATTTGATGACTCTTTGGTTTGAATTAAATTGATTTGAGATAAATCTTGTGTGTTCATGGTAGTGTTAAAAATGAGTCTTTGTTTTACTTTGTTTCAAACATGTATTCTTCTAATTAAATGTCCTTTTATCTCGAATACT
The DNA here is from genome assembly GCA_016808115.1 of Tetrastigma voinierianum. NCBI lineage: Eukaryota > Viridiplantae > Streptophyta > Magnoliopsida > Vitales > Vitaceae > Tetrastigma > Tetrastigma voinierianum. The sequence continues at coordinate 16,840 of JAEQBH010006812.1, forward strand.
CTCTCTCCCACCCGATGTGCAAATCCCAATCAGTCTCAAACATGCCAACAATTCTTTTTATAATGGCATATGTTGTTATTTAGTTTTAAGCTTGAAGTTAAAACCATAGTACACTAATTACGGTTTAAGCACTAGTTTGGATATTATTTTCAAAAAGCGTATTAGATTGGTATTTTTCTTTAAAAAAATTGAGAGACAAAACTTCGAGCTTTTTAAGATGGTTGTGAAAGTTGCTTTGCGAGGGGAAAAAAGAGTCATTTGACATTGAAACTTGAAGGCAGGAATGTGCTATTAAAGCTGGCCCTCAAGGCGGGAATAAGAAGACTTCCATGCAGACGAGAAGAATGTGTGTACTTTGTGATTCATCATCATATCTTATGCCTGCTTTTAGTATTTATTTTTAACATAAAATGGGTACCTTGTGATGATACATCATGTGTTTTGGTTTTGGAAAAATTATTATCAAAATCATAAACTTTCATGACTTTTGTATTTATATAAGAAAATTTTAGAATATCTCATTATTTTAAGATTGAAAGTATCTTCATCAATTTAAAAATAATTTGAAATATTTATATTTTTAATGTATATAGTTTTTCAAATTACAACTTTACCATTTCAAAAAAAAAAAGTCCATATTTTTGGCAGTTTAGATGGAAATCAAATCCTCTTTGAAATCTTAGGCATTTTTGGATTACCACTTTTGATTCTCTAATCATTGTATTGTTAAGCTCAATCAATAAATTTATTTCTTTTAAAAACCTCTAAAAATTAATATTTTTAAAGAACATGAACAATATCTTACAAAATAATTTTCTATAATAATATCTTTACAACTTATTAATATCCTTATAAATATTTAAATTATTTTCCATAATAATTTCGTTAAATATAAGATAATAGTTTTTTGAATAGATATTCTTTTAGAAAAAATTTTCAGGTCTTAATTTATTTGTATGAGAAAATTTTAGAATATCTCATTTTTTTAAATTAATATTATCTTTATCTATTTAAATTTAAATTATTTTTAAAAGTAAAATTAGTCATAAACTCTAAAAATAAATATTTTTAGAGATAATATCTTTCTATATTGACATCTTTAAAATTATTAATATGATAATATCTTTATAAATATTTAAATTATTAATTTCATTAAATATATAATAATATAATAAATTTACATGCAGATATGTTTTGGAAAAAAATCATGACTCATTTATATAGGAGGTAGGGTTGTTTGTGGATCGGTTTGGATCGATTTGAGCATAACATTCTGTGACGCCCCAAACTCGGGGGTCCGTTGACTACCCGTCAACCCGCGGAAACACTCGTGAATGTCGGGTGACCCGACATTTCTCACGAAAATCGGGCAAAGTCTCATTTGTACGGGGAGCTCTACCCGAATACAAAACACATATACATCCCCAAACGATTGCAATATATATTCCCAACATGAGTAAAATGGCCACTTGGGCCCATAAACAATACTCATCATACATACCCACTATGAATCCAATAGTTACAAGAGTTCAAATATTTTTACTCTTATACAACATATATTAAAATACATGTAAACATTAGAAGAACCCTCAAAGCCACACTTCGGCTTTCTTCTAAATCTCGACCTCTAGGACGAGCCATCTCCTCGCACGCTCCCTGTACCTGTAAAATAATATCCCTCGACAGGGTGAGCTAATGCTCAGTAGTTGAATCGCCCTAAGTGGGCTACTCTCCACCTAAGTGCAGTGCAATGTTCCAAAATAAACGCACATTCAAGCAAATGCATGATCTGCTTGAATGTCTACATGACCAGCTTCCCGGATCAGGAGTCCTGCAGACTCCCTCATACTCGCCTAAACCTTGTGAGAATTCTTATATTCATTTGTTTGTTAGTGGACAATCTCCGTGTGTAGATATCAATTGGGCGTCTCAGGCGATTGATGTGTTATGGACTACCCTTGATATATCGATTGGGCCGTCTCAGACGATTGATATTTTAGTTTTAGACAACCCTCGGATAATTCACATTTGGAATGACCCTCTGAACCATTTTCTCTAGACTCATCTCATGCACTCCTCCTATAGTCCTAGGGTGTTCAGTGTATATGGAATGCATGTATGCAGTTCAATACGATCCCCAATTTACATGTAAATATATAAACATGAATATATTCATAAAATTAAATCACACAATCCATGTTATGTAATTTCTCATTCATCACATCAAAATTAGCTCAATGGGCTAATATTGATCAAACATAAGCGGTCGATTTTGAATTGCCCGGCTAAACACATATTTTCACAAATTTTATTTTGTGAAATCCTTTGACACGGGAACGATGCAGAGCCTTGTTCACTACATTCCTATCAAACTGAGTGTCGAGTTCCTTTGTGAACCGATTCGACCATTTAGGCCTCGATCAAACCATTATGATTTATTGAACCATTCCTCACACATTGCTTAAACTGATCCGCCATTACGTCTGAATTTGTTAAGTGGAGTCTCAAATCCAAACATTTCGGTTCCAAGGTTTGGAGGCCGTCCAAGCGACTCCGTTGAGGCCTCAACCAGCGAAACATTAACACGCAGTACTTAAGCTTGAATAATAAAACCCGAGTAGGGAGAAACCCACACCTCTCGGAGTTGAAACTCCCTAAATACAAGTACCCGCAGCGAAGCCCTCTCAGTGTAGAAGCGGCTTTCCTTCTTGTCAGAAGGCTGCCGAAGCCCAGGTCGGATCGTGCGAAACTTAGAAGGGAAGAGCGGCTCTCTCTCTAAGAAGCGGTTCGACCTCCTTGTAAGTCTCCCCTTTTCTTTCCACGTTTTCCCTTTTAGCATTTGGAGAGAAGGCGGTCATTTAATAGCTTCTTTTTTTGTCCTTTAGTGACAAACTTTTATCTAAATGACCATTATGTCCCCTTCATTTCAGTTTGACATTCGGCACTATCTCGGCCATCCATTTTCGCGTTTCTCTACTCATACCACTCATGTATGATTCATGTATATGTGACTTTACCATTCGCATCCAAAATCATTCTGATTACTCAGCGCGATGCTCGAAAAGCGTGTAAATTAAAACTATCTCGGAATTATCTGAAAGCCTACGTGCTGGCTAGATTTTACGAGACGATTCTAACGGTGAAATCCGTTTTGTCATCCGATATCTAGAGAATAAATTCTGGATTTTTAACCAAAATAACAATTTTGTAATCGAAATTACGATTTTGCCCTTTTTCCAGAAATTGGAATTTCTCGGGTCTTACACATTCTATCCAAACCTATGACATCGATTTGAAAAAATTACAATCTGATCCAAACCGTTTAAAGTACTCAAACCAACCAAACCTAATATTACGGTTTCGGTTTGGTTTGCAGTTTGAACCGCGGTTTAAATTCAATTTATGTTTTTAAAGGAAATAATTTTTGATAAGATGTTCTATCATATAAAATTGGGGAAAAAGAAAGGTTTATGGAAGGTAAAATGTATAATAGGAAATCATCATGTAACATACCAAAATCATAATTATGACACTAGAATATTAATGAAGCAACAAGTAACAACTGCCTAGAGTAGCAAAATGTTCTTTAACATAAAATTAATTCAAAGCAAAACTTGAATCAGTATCCTCTCTTTAGGTCATTGATACAATATACAAGCCAATAAACATTTAAGCAACATGAGTTTCACATATTCTCTTTCATTGGATCTTCCTCCACAATTTTACTTGATTTTCCAATTTCTAGCAAAACATAGAAAAAAAAAAAAAGAGAGATTGTCATTTATATATCTCACAAAGCCATAAATTACCAAACCAAATAATTTATGTATAATACCTTGTGTGATTTCTTCATACATTTGAACCACCTCTAAAATTTCTTGCAAATTGATTATATGATATTTCTTCAACCAATTTTATGAACAAACAAGCGCCTCCACTATTTTAGGAGATAATGAACTCCTAAATGCAACAAGTATGCGTTCACTTGTGCAAAAGCGCGGAGTCGAAGCGACCGGTCGAAATAGGAATTGCCAATACATCTCTTGCCATCTTGGAAAGAATTGGATATTTAAAAGCATTCAACTTCCAACAATCCAAAATAATCATTAGATCCCAACTTTTCAAGATTATCTAACAAATACTTTCTAATATAAGATTTAAACTCCAAAGATGCCTCCTCTTCCAGTTTCTTTTCAAATGCATCATCAATATCATCACTATCATTATCAACAATTCTCCCTGATCTAGAGGGAGTATTTATTTCACTCCCAAGTTCACTTGAATAAAAATCATTATACTATTCATACAATCGATTGAAGATTGATTCAGCAAAAACAATTTTGTAAATTTGTTTGACTTATGTCATACTTGCTCAAAACAAAATTTCACTTACTTCAACATGTCGAGGATACAAAACAATATCAACATGCAATAAATAATTAACATTACTAAAATTTTCCCAATATTTGCAAATTTTTCCTTCGTCTGTATCCATAGGTAGCCATCACTTTATCCCACCCATTAGCCATTTTCTACAATGCTCTTTGCATAGACACCAGTTCTTTAAAAAAAAATTGAAGTAACATGCAAAGATCCCGAAAACTTCAAAGTAACATCATAAAACATCTTCAAGAATTTAACAAACACCTTGCTCTATTCCAATCTTCTTTTTTTGGAGGGCCCTTAATTTTCTCTTCTTCAAAATGTTTTATATTTAGCATCATGATATTCTACAACCTAGCAATTTACTTAATTTTTTTGTTGCATCAACATCAAATAGGTGGAATTACACCTAGTCTCACATCAAGACACAAAGGTGCATCTGATGTTTTCACATGTTCAGCACTTTTTAAAAGCATCAGTCTAAATTTGGGACTGATTTAATATATCAAACTGCATTTCAGATCTTGATAATAGACTCATTATTCTCTTTCAAACCATCTTGAACAATAAGATTCAACATATGTGCAGAACAACGAACATGCAATAATTCATTATTTAAAACCCTACACCTCCAAGGAAATTGATCTTTCAAACATGCAATAGTTAAATCACTAGAACTAGAATTATCAACAGTAATTGTGAGAACATACTCAATGCCCCAATCCAACAAACAACTCTCAATCACCCTTCCAATTGTGCTTCCTTTATGATTAGGAACTTGACAAAAGTTTAAAATTCGTTTTTGTAACTTCCAATCTTGATCAATCAAATGATTAGTTAAGCACATATAATTATAATTCTGAATAGATGACCAAGTATCAGTTGGTAAGCACAAGCGTTCATTCTTGAATGTTTTCTATGCTCCATAAAGTTTTATGCATCTCTCCAAGCAGTTATGCGAAGGAATTACAAATATAGACTCTAATAGAAGTAGAATAATCCTTAAATCCACTCCCCTTCAACGACTCTAAGGCAATTCATCACGAATAATCATTGATGCAAAGCGTCTAATTGCTTTAAGTCATACTTAACAACCTTTAAATTCTCAATCTTAACATTATCACCATCCCTGACCTCTTTCTTAGCATCAAAACTAATGATCTTTTGTTTTTTATTAACCATTATATAGGGAGATTTCCTACATTTGAATTGCAAATGACTCCATACATTACTAGTTCCATTCTTTCTAGAATCACTAGCGCCAAGATTGACCCACAGTAATTGCATGATGCCGTGGATTTTCTCCACGATTATTCCTAGTGAAATGATCTCATATTACAAAATTTTCTTGTCCCCTCACTTCCTTTTGTTCTTTTAAGTTTTTGTGGAGTTGATGGTTTTTTACCTTCATCTTTCTTTGTCATTTCAACACTATTATTTCCCAATTCATCCTCTTTGCTTTTTTCTAATTGAATTTTTGATGCAATTCCCTATTCGATGTAACCTTCAACATTTAATGACACATCTTCATCCAATATAAAAATTAATAAAATATCATTTATGTTAGGAAATTGAAATTAAAATAAAAATAAACAAGCTTTTAATAAGAAACAAGCAAGATATGAAACAAAGAAGTATTATATACCTATAATATCATAGTATTCAATCCCAAGATAAGATCATTAAGATTATTTAGGGGAAAGCATGAGGTTTTGTAAAATACTTGAATATGGAACTACCATCTAGGTAGAGTCTATGGCTATATCTAGACAAATTTTCTATGTGAACTGTTGAATAACTTTGAAAGAGATTTATGTATGTAGAGTAATAATAATACTATTATTTATAATGATCTGAATTTTCCCTGATCCTCCAACAACAACCCTTTATAACTGCAACCTCTTAAGATTTAAAATCCAGGGGTATGTTTATCAAGTATTCAGTCTTATTTTGTTGTTTATTGATATTCTTAGTTTGAGCCAACCTTCGAAAACCCGGAAACCCAGACTACTATATCCACCATGACCTCCATGAAGCAATTAGAAAAACCAGAAAACGGGAACACTTTTTCTCGATTTTCGCACTTTCTTAGCTCTAATATATTTAATTTTCTTCTACAAGCAAATTAAGAATCAGTCACTAACTCAGGTGGACATGCAAACAAAACCTCAGAAATTAAATGATCAAATTAGAGACTGTTGGACATGAGAACAAAAAAGTTTGTACTTTTGTTCTTTTCTTCCCCTTGCTTTGGCACTTCTCTTTTGTTTATATGCGTTCAACTGCTATTTCAACAAAATGATTTGGTTATCATCAAAAGATAGAGAGCCCTTTAGATGCAGACTGATGTAGATAAGACCCATAAATCAAACACCCCCCACCATCAAAACAAAAAGAAGAAAGAAAAAAAAAAAAAAAGAAAAGAAAAAAATTATGTTTAAAGGACACTAGAGAATTCAAGAATTGGAAAGAAAATAAAGAGATATGAGATATGAAGAAAATAACCTTGGTCGGCGGGATGGAGAAGAAGAGGTGTGTGCTGTTGAAAGAAAGATGCTGAGTGTGGGGTTAAAACTGGCCATAATACCATGGTGGTTTACAGGTCGGTTCGGTTTAATCGGTTTTCACTTCTATTATAAGTGAAGCCAGATATCATCCGGTTTATAATTCAAACCAATCCAAACCTGTTAATTTTAAAAATTATTAGTTTGGTTTAGTTTAGTTGTTTAGCCGGTTTGGACCGTTTTTTTGGGTTTATGAACACCCCTACTTTTGATTCTCTAATCGGTATTGTTAAGCTCATTCAATAAATTTATTTCTTTTAAAACCTCAAAAAATTAATATTTTAAAGAACATGGACAATATCTTACAAAATGATTTTCTATAATAATATCATTACAACTATTAATATCCTTATAAATATTTAAATTATTTTCATAATACTTTAGATTAAATATGAGATAATAGTTTTTGAATATATATTATTTTAGAAAAAAATTTAGATCTTAACTATTATATGAGAAATTTTGAATATCTCAATTTTTTTAAATTAATATTATCTTTCTCTATTTTAAATTTAAATTATTTTAAAGTAAATTAGTCATAAACTCTAAAAATAAATATTTTGGAATAATATCTTTCTATATTGCAATCTTTAAAATTATTAATATGATAATATATTGATAAATATTTAAAAATTATTTTCATAATAATTTCATTAAATATATAATAATATAATAAATTTTGAATGAATACTTTTTGGAATTCATCCATGACTCATTTATATAAGAAAAAATTTAGAATATTTCATTATTTTAAGATTAAAATTATCTATCATCAATTTTAATATAATTTGAAATATGCATATTTTTAATGTGTATAAATTTTCAAACTACAACTTTGCAGAAATCTCCATTTCAATTTACAGTCCATATTTGTTAAAACTCTCTTTTAGAATGTATGCCTAATAAAAAGTAAAAAATATAAATACATAAATAAATAAAATTGTTTGATTTTTGTGTTTTAAAGTTAAATTATTTTTAAAAGTAAAATTAGTCATAAACCTCTAAAAATAAATAATTTTAAAGAATATGAATAATCTCCTAAGGAAATATTTTCCTATAATTGTATCTTTAAAATTATTAATATCTTTATAAATATTAAAATTATTAATAGAGGGGGATTTTATTTTTTTGTGATTTTTTTTCTTGTTTTTGAAGAAAACATGACATGTGAAGGCTCCATCTCTGTGAAAACATAATTCCCCCTCTTTTTCTTATAAATTAAGAAAATGAGTCAATAGAGGCAGCGAGAAACCGTGAAGAAGAAGAAGAGACTGCAGTGATGATGATCCTACCAGAGATGCGTATGCAAAGCTTGGAATACCTTAATCTCCCATCCTCGATTCGTTAAAACCCACTTGCGTCGTCAACATGAACTCCCCACAGTAGGACTTCTTTTCCAGAGTCACAGAAGAAGGGTGATTTGGTGGTGGATTCTATGTATTCTCGCTTGGGTGATGGGTCTCTCCCGGTGAAAGCGTTCAACAATTACGGATTCTTGTGCATGGGATTCTATGTATCGTCGTTACTCATCTGACTCATGGTTATGATTTCCCCCAAGCCCTCCAGAACTCATCCTTTGGAACCCATCTGCAGTGACACGGCGTATCCCGAAGCCACACCTTTTTTCATTATAAGAGCTATAGGTTTTGGTTTTTCTATGATTGAATTTCGAGGTTGATGACTACAAGATCGTAAGGATTCTCACCTTATTACAAGCAATAGCTATGGACATGGACAGTAGCGTTGCCTTGGATCGCGCCGGGGCATGGGTGCCGCGATATAAACATGCAAAAAAAGGGGTCCAGACGCGTCTTGCCATTATCGGATGATTAAGTCAGCCAGATACGAAAGAGAAAGAAGGGGCTAAGCATGGTGGGTTGCCTGCCTTTCCCTCATAAGAGTCTTTACATTTTATATAAAATTTCTTTGTGATTATAAAGGAAGACAATCTCGTGATTTTTGGAGCTAAAATCTCTTTTTCCTTATCAAGGACTAATTCTCCTTACTTGAGAAGAAATCCATCGGAGCAGAGTTGAAAGTTCGGGGCACCGGTGTGATAAAGCCCGATGGAATCTTTGAAATCCATGAAATAGGAGATGAAAGAAAGGATGATGCGGTTAAAACCCAACCGACTTAGGGATAGATATTTTGAGAATTAGAGCTCAAAAGAAGGAATCGGGATCCTAGAGGATGCAGTGAAGCAGAAAGGGATGAAGAGTGGAAAGTGAATTGGAAAAAAAAGGACACAAAGTGGAGAGCAATTAATAAAGGGATAGAGAAGTGGCTTTACGGATTAAAATAGGAAAACATGAAGCAAAGCTGATAAAGATGTTGGAGGATAGAGACAATGCCCTAAAGGCAAGCCTGGAATAAAGAGACAATAATTGGTTGAATAGTCTTGCACATTGCAAACAAAGTTTTCGCCTAATGACCTATGAGCAAGTCAACAACAGGACCATCTTGGAATCATTAGCTAAAAAGCCGGTGAGAATTGATGAGAAGTAATGCAAAGATTTTTTGGATTGGGCTATGAAGATAGTCTAAGCTGAGGAAGAAAGTGCCCTTGCCTGAAATCAAAATTTTAGAATGTGTACCTTACACAATAGTCTCAGGTGTGCTTAACAAACCCACCAATACCATTCTCTAACCTAGGTCGGATGAAGAAATAATTGTGACAGCATAAGAACTAGCTTTAAAATAAAGCCCTAATGCAATAGAAAGAAAGAATCAACCTAAGTAAGAGGAGGGTTGAAGAATACTTAAGAATGGAGGCTGCCATGGAAAGGCTTTAAGGAATTAAAAAAGTGAACATTACCATTTCTTCCAAATACTCTTCTCCTTTTCCATTGCCAAATGTCGATCTGACATATTGGATAAAATGCAGAGAGATTCTTTGCAAGCTTAGTGTTCACTTTTATTTTATCTTTTGTTCATTTCTTTGTTTGTTTGTTTTGTCTAAATTTTCTTTCCTTCATGTTTAATAGTTAGAAAATTTTGACTTGTGGTAAATAACTAGTTGAATAAATGAGAAACCAAATTCCTAGATCTAATTGACCCAAGTGCTGCAACATGTTGGTTGAATGGAATTGGTGAAGAATGAAAATGTGGTTTAATGTTTGGATTGTTTGAGCTTAATGTTTGATTAGAATGAACTTCTTGACTTGTTAAACAACACATCAACAAATTTGGAAACCAAACAAATAATCGATAAGATGGGCTAGATTAGGATAAAATGAATGGAATTGGAAGGGTTCAAGGTTATAAATAAATGTGTTGAACTTAAAGAATAAGGAAGACTTTAATAGGATAGTCTGGAACAAATAAGACCTATAATTCTATTGTGTAAGCAGTTTGAGTTATAAAAATCGATAAACTTTGCACATAGTAAAAATAACTTCGAAACAAATTGTGCCAAGATTAAAGGAACATCTTACAGGATCCGTCATAGTAATCTCATTAATCCTAGAACTTGTTGGATTATTAGTCAAGGCGAAATCACCAAGTAATACCGCTAACGGGGAAATGATTTAGGCCATCCTTGGAAGTTTGAGCCATTCAAGCCTACCCCTATGATATGCATAACCATATACTAGTTCCTTATTTGAACTCAAGCCGTCTCATCATCAACGGTAAGTAAAGAAATTAGTTCTTTCCTTAAACATAATCCTACAGTAAAGAACCCTTCTTTGCCCAGATTACAAAGCGAAATACAACAATAATAGAAAGGATAAGTTGGGAATATTATTTTAAGTTGTCTCTAAAATCAGAATTCACCAGAGCCAATTTTTTGAGTCGTGTAATATTTTGGTCGGTAAACCCAGTGCTCGACCATTCTGGAGAGCCAAATTATTTAGTCGCAATTTTTCCCGGTCGGTAATTATTTCACCGACAAAAAATCAATTGTTGGTAATTGCCGACCATTTGCAAACCATTTTACCGACCCGAGAAAGAATTTGGTCGGTAAAATGAATCAAATGGTCGGTGATGCTGGAGCAAATTACTGTTTCACAGAGCCAAAATTTTTTTAATATCATTTAGTGGTAAAGTGATCTCTCAAAAGTAATTCGATATTACCGACCATTTTGGAACCAGGCCCCCTACTGACCAATGATATTAAAAATTTTACAATTCAGGTTCATTTCAACAATTTGAGCTCCTGATAAAATAATTTTAAAATATTTTTTTGCCATTTGAGTTTGATATCTTACTTTTAAATAAATATATATATATATATTAAGATTCTGAAACAAAAGAAAAGTACAATAATTACATGCATATTATATAAAGAGAGTAAAAAATATTTTAAAACAAGCAAACTAATATATATCACGCATATATATAGTAAATAAGTCGAGAAAATAAAAACATGAATTCCCAATCCAGTACCAAGACATAAAAAAAGTGTGTAATACAACCGATCCCATCCAACCTAGTGTCATCATCGTGATCTTTGAGATGTCTGGTCCGTATGGTGAATGTACAGTCTTGGGGTAGAGTACATGCTAATGGCACATTAAATGCGATGCGGTTCTTGCGAGTCGCTGCTGTAGGCAAGGATTGAAATTTCGGATATATCGGTGATATATCAGCGATATACTCGGTCTCAGACCCACTCGAGCGATTGCGATCGAGAAAATCGTTCTGAAGTGTGAAAAATGAAATATCAAATATTTAGCGATCTCTCGATATCGGGCCGAAATTTGAAGAAATTTCGGTATCCTTCACCTTGTAGCGTGGCCAATTTTGCTTCAAAATATAGATATATCGAAATGTCGGTAAAATATCGAATATAACCCGGAAATATCGGTAAAATGCTCGAAGATATACTTCGGAAATATAGGTAAAATATCGGAGATATATACAGGGATATATCGGAAATATATCAAAATGACCATATTTGCACCAAAATTAAAATCAATGGCTATAATTAAATTACAAATATATTTTGACCATCAAACGGTTATTTTATTAAAAAAATCTATATAAATATAAAATCATTCAATTTGATGCAGAGTTCCTCTCTATAATCTCCAATCTTCATTTATCCAAAAAAATTTCTTTTTGTGATATCTCTTAAATAACTATATATTAGTTTAATATTTTAAATCCCAAGTTAATTTAGTAATAATATATTAATAAATTAACATTTCATATTCGTTAATTTTTAAAATCAAGTTATATATTAGTTAATATAAATTGTATGCATATTATAAATTTATAGTATTATACGAAGTTTTCATATTTCAAAATTAGTTTAATTTATTAATAATATATTAATAAATTAATTTTTCATGTTAGTTAATATTTGAAGCAGTATGTGGATGAACGAATTTCCTATCCGCCCAGAAGTTGTAGATACAAGTCAAGACATTTTATTCATGACATGTTCGATCTTATAATCAATATCGAACATGTCTTGGTATGTGTATTGTCTTTACCCGAAATTTGATCTATCGTAAATGTTGCAATTGAGTGCATCGTCTTACGTTTTTGATTTTAAAAACTCATTGCAGTGTATATATTTGATTATTAATGTCATTTTTGTTTAAAAATATTTTTATGAATTTCAAAGTATTTTGTTAATTTTCGATATATCGATATTCATAAAAGAAATACATCTAGATATATCTCGCGATATATAGATATATCCATAAAATGCAGAGTACGATATATCCATGAGCCGATATTTCCAGCGCCCAGGTACGCGGTCTTTGAATTAGATCTTGTAGGCGGGCATTACGCTGAACAATTAAAGGTAGATCATCGGGGTTGAGCGTAGTCCACCTTCTAACACTTCTTTGTAAGCCAATCAGCATGAGCGCAACCATCCCACTATCATCCTCATGGTGGGTCATGTCACTTGGTATGACCAGGCGATCTTGTATGCATTTGCATCGCGTCACGAATCTTCCTGTGAGAACAAATTCGAAAATGGTCTGAAGATGGGCTTTATATCTCTGATGGAAATGTGCGGTAGAATGATGATTATCGACGAACGGCCTTCGCCGGTATCTTCTCCTTCGACATCAACAGCCTCATTACCAAATCACGATTCGTAATCAGCGGTGGTGATGGATGAGAACTACAATTTGCACCATCACATGAACTGGTATTTGGGAATCACGGCGAGTCGCGATGGCTAACATTTCCTCATATCTCGCCTAATAAACATGAAATAAGTATTTTAATTTATCTTTGAAAAACGAAGTATAAAAAACGATACTTTGGTTATAACCTTTACATCATTTCGGGATCAGATTAACAACGATAACTCTTGATATTAATGGATAATAGAGTGGCAGACACATTCAATGATCGCCTCTGGTTTCAAAGGATTGCAGATGGTGAGTGTCTAACTTGTGAGAGCTGAGAATCTAACATATCGATGTTTGATTTTCTTTGTTTAACCACTTTTAAATTTATATTTGAGTTAACCAATTTCAATATAAAAAAAAAACAATTACGGGCTAATGACCAAGCATGCCCTTCCGACCACCCCAACAAATAGGCGTAGGCGATTCCAGTGAGCAATTAGGCCCTAATTCTGTTTGGGCCATAAAAGTGAAGCAGGCCCTCTTAAAATTCACCGGGCTAAAGTGGGTGACTCATATTCCCAGTTCTATTTAGTTGAATAAATTTCCCACGTGACCAAGCAACTTTTTAACTTGAAGTATGAACTCACTCTAATTCTAATACAGATCCATATTATCATGTACCCATTAAATAGACAGGAAACCATGATGAATTGAATCAAGGATACAAGATAACTTGACATTTCAATAGTAATACCTACCTATTAGACAAGAAGTAGCCAGCATAGGGAAATAAAGAGCAATATTCTAAATTACTTATATCAAGCAATAACACTAGATCACACACTAGAGGTTCACCGGACGGATAGACCCGGTTTATATACAAAATAAAAAATATATTAGAATACGGCACGGAGGATTTAGATTGATCATAATTGGGAAATAATACAAACCATATTTTAACATCCCACACACCATCATAAAGGACCACTTTCTTCTCTTTATTCTTTCTAAGTTTGAGTCTTATCTAGGGTTTCTCTCGTGCATGACAAAACAACAAACATATCTTCGACTCATGTGTTTCACCCCCACCATGAGAGCAATTTAGTTGTATGCGGTCAGATAACTCCTACGGGGTGATCAAGAACCACAACATTTCGAGGTCAAATATTTGAGACCAAAGATAAAATATTCAACATACTTAAAAATCTAATGGAGAAACCCCCCCATATGCCATATTTTATGATCCCAAAGAACATCATAGACAAAATTTATCTTACAAGTGCATGCATTCAAAGAACAAATAAAGTGGAATAGTTTCACTTTTATCCCCATCATAATTTTGAAAAGAAATTCTCGGTCTGCTACCGTGGGGAAAAAAAAGGAGAATAAGAAGTAAATATTTAAAAGCACTTACACCTGAAATAATTAGCATAACAAAATTTGAGGAAGAAACCCGAATTCATGTTTCGATTAATCGGGACACCAACGAACAACATAATAAAGAACATTCTTTTTCTTTATGGAAGAAAAAAAAAAGATAAATAGGGAAGAAGTATCATCAGAGACTTAAATAATAAATACTACGAATCATGGACACATGATTTCATTCTTTTGCTAACCAGAAAATATAAAGAACATTAATTCCTCTCATTTCCTCTTCTTTCTTATGCTTGAGCGGATAGTAGAAATTAAAATCTTTTGAATCATTCCTTTTGTCATTGTTTATTCTCAACAGTAGGGTACAAACTTAGCACACTTGTAAAAACTTTAACTCAATTGGGTTTTCATTTTAAATCATATTTCTTTTGGAAACCAAAGCGGAATAATTTAGGAAGCTAACTAAAATCACGCATCCATCATATTTATTTCGATTTTTTTTTCTCATCAAGTGATTGCAATTCCTCCAAAGAAGAAAAATAAACACACAGCAAATTAAAAACCAAAAACCTACCGACGGTGGAACAGACGGAGGAGAGGCGTAGTGGTGGGGCGGCGGCGTAGGGAAGGAACGAGTGGAATAGAGGATACTGCGGCGGTCGGCGGTGGACAGTGGTGTGATCGAGGTCGATGGTGGACGGTGGCGTGATCGCGACTTGATGGTGAATGATGGCCGTGATCGGGCGTTAAGAGTTAGGGCTATGCAAAACTTGCTCTTTACCTGCTCCCAAAGGGAGGAAACTGGAAAACCAAAAAGGCAAAAACGATTTCCAAATTTCATGTTTTGATTTTTAATTTTTGATACCGACCATTTACCGTCTAACAAATTTGGTGGTAATTAGAAAACCCTATTTTTTATTTTATTCTGAGCCAAATTTCATGTTTTGATTTTTATTTTTTTAATTACCGACCATTGCGACCATTAAATTTGGTGGGTAAATAAATTTTTATTTTTATTTTTGATTTTTATTGCAGACCAAATTTCATGTTTTTGATTTTATTTTTAATTCACAGACCATTTACCGATAACAATTTGGTCGGTAATTAAAATTTTTAGGTCACCTATGTACCGACCATTTTCATGGTAATTTATTTTTTTAGTCGTTACCTTGGTGAAATCAGTAATTACGGCAATTTTTAGTGGCTAATTCACTTTAATTCTGAGACCCGATTTACGGCCCAGGAAATTATTTGGTCGGTAAATATAGTCGATCTTTGGTCGGAATTTGGTCGGAAATTTTCTTTTGATGACCCTTTTCCCAGGTCTCTAAATGGTTGTGATTTGAGTCGTGTTACAGGCCAATTTTTTTAGGTCGGTAATTTGGTCGGTAATCTGGTTATTTTTAGTAGTGTGTAGAGAAGGATAAACAGGGTTGAGAAAAACAATGCATATAGATAAGAAGAGATGAAGATAATTATGAAAGAAGTTTGTGAAAGAAAACGTAAGGAGAATGAGTTTGAGGTCTTGTAGCGCCTCCCTTGAAAAATTAAGTTCTTAAGGGTGTTAAATGACTAATTGCCACACAATGCCATACAGTATGGGAGTTACTAGCCTGAAGTTTTGTTAAGGGTGGTAAAAGCTTAAAAAGACCAAAAATTGCCATTCCATAAACCTTAGTGAAGGATGAAAAGTGAAAAAAAATAAGGAAGAGAATTTATCTTAAAATTGTGTGGACAATGAAAGAAAAAAAGTTATCACGATGAAAGATATGCATAAAGATGCACGAGCACGATGGGGAGGTTAAGGACTTACAATCAATAGAAATCAAGGATGCATGATAAAGGCAAGAGTGTAAGTTGTCATTGAAGTCTGGGTAAAATGGAGCCTCAAGCGTCTAATTATCTACCTAATTACCCAAGTCACACATTATAAGCCTAAAAGACCTGTTTGATCCTGAAGGTGGTGTTATGCCTACATTAGTGGAGATTAATATGATAAACAAGCATATGAGACTTTAAAAATGAAAGAGAGTATGACAACTGAGTGTTATCCCAGAAGATTAATTGATCTACCAAGGAAAAAGAGGAAAGACTTGCACACACACAAAAATCAGGGTTTAATGATTAAATTGTTTACACCATATGAATTATTTGTTGGTTCAATGAATTTCATGGAAAATCTTCTGATCTAGATTGGAAACATGTATAGAAGTAATTTTACAAGCGGCTTATATTTCACCTTGATTAGGCTTTAAAGCAGAAAAATGTCCTTAAAAATCAAAGCTAAATTGTTTTGTGGACAAATTTTTCTTTTCTTTAGCAGGGACAAGCAAAACTTTAAGTTTAAGGGAATTTGATGAGTCTTAAATTCATACATTTTCAATCCATTTTCTAGCATGTTTTTAACGAGTTTCAAATCTATTTTATGCAAATTATGGAATATTCACTAACTTTGTGTTTTTCAATTGTCAATTGAAAAGGAATAAAATAAGCGAGAAAATAAGCAAAAAATGGAAAATCGTGGAGTCTCTATCGTGACATAGTTTTTATATGTCACGACACAATTTCAAGCAGGCCAAAAGAACTATGTTGCAGCCAATAGCTATATGTCACAACAAAGTTCAGGCTAAACTTCAAGCAGAAATAGAATCTTTGTTGCGACAAAAAGTTCTATGTCTCGACACTGCTAAAGAAGAATGAAAAAAGCCTGTCGCGACAATCCTTAACTCTGTCATGACAATGATCAAGGAAAATATCAAAGGAGCTGTGTCACAACAATATTTCCTCTGTCGCAACATAAAAGGCTGAAGACTAACAGAGGAACTCTATCGCGACAAAAGACAGCTCTATCGTGACATAAAATTGCAAGAATATAACCTGAGTCAGGTAGAATGAGTGTTTTATGTTGCGACAGTTACCTCTACATCAAGCCAATTCAAGGGAGGAATTTCTACCGCAACAAAAGAAAATTATGTCTTGGCCTTAACATTTTAAATTCACAACAAAGAGCAACAAAATTACATTTGAATGAGATTAATTACGTCTGACAACCAAAATATAGAAGGAGGTAGATTCTACGTCCACGACGAGGAGTTGAAGGCTTGACCTGAGATGAATGGCGACCGAAAGAAATTCATGTTGCGACATAGTAAAGTGAAGAGCCAAAATCTCTATCGCCAACCAGAAATTTTCTATCAGCGACTGATAAAAATTTATGGAATGATGGAATTCTTTCACGAAAGAATAAAATTAGGCCGCAACAAAAATTTAAGGAAAACTAAGATTAGCTAAGTCAGGCGTGTCGCAACAAAGATTTCTATGTAGCAAACAAACGACTCATCGGCGACAGAATTAGAGAAGAAGTCTATCGCGACCAAAGGAGTTTCACATCCACCAGCCAGAAATTGCTAAGGACTAAAAGAAATCCTGTCGCGATAGAGTTGACAGGTTGAAGAGGAAAATGTTTTTCGCGACAAGGAAAATTATGTCACGATAGATTCCAGAAGCAGAAGGACATGAGAAGCTGGTTGCAAACAGGTTTGGTGTCGCGACATAAGGCATTCCTGTTGCGACAAGGACAAGATTGCTACACCAAAATTCTATCGCGACATTATCAAAGTCTATGGCGATAGAAGATCGAATTCTCAGGAAGGCGGGTCGCGACAAAAATTTGCGTACTACGGCGAGCCGTGACAAAGACTAAAAAACTGTCGTGATAGAACTTTCTATGTCACAATAGAGCAATCAATTTGGGCCATAATTTTGGAGATCCACAACGCAATTAATGGAAATCTGATGACATTGGAAAGTCTATAAATAGGCATCTGGGAGCCTTTGTAATGCGACCACAACTCGGGACATTCACGGGTAGTTGAAGACTCTTGTATATTTTATTTTCTTTATTTTTTTATTTTTATTCTTTTGTTTTTTTCATTTTAGTAGATTTAGTTTCGATGGGGTTTCGATTGTAGATTTTAGTTAGTTTTTCTTTTAGATTTCTAGATTTGAGTAATGGCCCGAGTGCAGCCGATTTGGAATTTTATTGATATAATCTTCTTTCTCATTCTTATACAATTTAAATGTAGGATGCCAAATTTTATGGAGTTCATTTATTTCAGTTCGTTTACAATTTGGGTAATTTACGATCGGGTTAGTCAACGATAGCAAGGTGATGAACTTGATTTTGAAAAGTTGAGCTCTGCGGAAATGGGTCAATGATGAGTAATTATTTCACGCGCCTGAGTGGAAGAATTAAGTAATTAGAAATCTTGAATTTATTTGATTGGTATTTTTTTTAATTTATTTTGTTCCGGTACTGTGCACGTACCCGGCAAGGTGTGTATCTCGCTCTAATTTCGAGGAAGCTCTGGAGTGACCGCGAGGAGTTGGAGAATCTTGAGCATGGCGGGTTCGTTGTGGGCATGGTAGACTAATACTATGGAACTAATGAACTTTGATAGATTTTCGAGGTTGATCCTGAGAACTTACTCATAGTTTAAGGATAAGGATTGAATGAAGTATCGGTTTAATCTCGAAGTCTCTCTCTTATTATGACACCCAAATCCGGGGTGTCCGTTGACTACCCGTCAACCCGCGGAATACTCGTGAATGTCGGGTAACCGACATTTTTCACGAAAATCGGGCAAAGTCTCCTTTGTACGGGGAGCTCTACCCAAATACAAAACCTGCATAAAACCTATCCCCGAAGCAGTCAATATAACGAGTCTAACAGTTAAAGCATTACTTAGGCTCATAAACCAATACTCATAACAATGTATATATATCCAACTATCCACCATAGTTCAAGAGTTCAAATTTTACTCTTATACAACATATATTAAAATTAAAACAATTCTAATACATGTAATGCATCATAACTGGCTTGCAATCCAGGCTTTCTTCACAAACCTCTGTCTCTGGGGCAGGCAGAGCCCTCGCACGCTCCTTGTACATGTAAAATAGTATCCCTCGACAGGGTGAGCTAATGCTCATTAGTGGAAGCACACAAGTAAGATTTCACTACTCATTACCTAAGTGCGGTCTGATGGTCAATAAACTTGCATCAATGAATGCATGATCACTGCTTGAATGTCTGGCCCGATCATCTGGTACTTTAGGAGTCCTCACCGACTCTCTACTTTACTTCGCCTAAAGCGCCATTATGAAAGATTATTATGTTTATTTGTTTGTTTGTGGACAACCCTCCGATGTGTATATATCAATTGGGTTGTCTCAGGCGGTGATGTTATGGGTACCCTCAGATGTATATCGATTAGGTTGTCTCGACGGTGATATTTATGGACTACCCTCCAGATCATTATTAGTTTTAGACAGCCCTCCCGAAACCATTCACTCTAGACTCACCTCATGCGCCATCTATCATCTGAACTGCTCCCGGTGCGCATAAAATCATGTGCAGTGAAATTCTGATCTATATCACATGTAAATATATAAACATGCATATATTCACATAAAAATTAATTCACTGTCAATATTATGTAATTTCTCATTTCATCACATCAAAATTAGCTCGTGGGCTGTGATCAAACACGAGCAATTCTACATGAATTACTCGACCAAACATATTAATTCACAAAAAATTATTTTGAGAACACTGTTTCGAGAATAGTGAAACCCTCGGTTACTATTCCTGAAAAATCATAAATCATCGGTTCACTTAGTGAACCCGGGTTTCACGGCCATTACCGGCCCTATACATATCAAAGCACCATTTAATACATAAATCAACACACAATTAACGCAAACAGCCCCTAGCCACGGGTATAGAGAAACAGGCCTGCAAAAAAATTACAACAATTAGGTCCCACGAGTTTTGGGACCGATCACTTTGGCTCCGTTTAAGGCTTCCAATCCAATCGAAACATTTGAAAAATACTTAAATAAAGTGTAAAACCAAGTAGGGAGAAACCCTACCTCGGAGTTTGTGAAAACTCACGCGGAGGCTTGTGTGAGCCTCTACGCAAGAAGAGCTTCCTTCGTCACGAGAAGGCTGCAGTGATGGATTGCCAGATATATTACAGAGGCTTCACTCTCTCTCTCTAAAAAAAACTCCATTTTTAAACCACGCATCTTTCTCTTTTCAATTTACATTTTGCTTTGTTTTTGAAGGAAGGAGACAAACACTATTTGTGTTTTGTCTTTTTCTAACTTCAACAATCCCTCTTCTGGTTTTGATCATTCGGCACTATCACCGGCCTATCCATTTTTAATAATTTCTCTCATGTAAGCTATGGCACATGAGTACATGTTATATCTTGACTTTGTGCATCGAAAATCGTTTTCTGACGCGAGAATGCGATGCCTCCGCGTGCCAACTTAGAATATCTCAGATTATATGAAATTTACGTGCTAGTTAGATTTCGCGAGACGATTCCAACGGTGAAATCTGTTTCTTCATCGGATCTGAAAATAAATTTGGTTTTTCACAAGGGAAATTACGATTTTATATATTCGAAATTACGATTTTGCCCTTTTTCCAGAAATTGGAATTTCTCGAGTCTTACATTCTCCCCTTCTTAAAAGGAATTTTGTCCCGAAATTTAGGACAATAACAACACAACACATGCATATGCAACGTGCATTCTACCATGCATGTAAACTCGTCATTTAATTATTAAATGACTAAACTACATAACTTCATCCCTAAACAAGAAGGGATAGGTGGCCCGCATCGTGTCTTCGAGTTCCCACGTTGACTCCTCCGCACTCCATGGATTCCCGCGCGCACCCTGTTTGGCCTCGCGGTCTTGCGTGCGAGCCTGATCACGGCTATCCAAAATGCACCGCTGGTCCTCGCCGAAGCGTCATCGGTGTCAACCTTAATGTCCTCAATCCTCGTTTGGATCGCGGCGTATGCCAGAACGTAGACGTGAAGCATCTGCGTGGGCCAACGACGTCTTGGGTGGTAATGCCAACACATGCGCTGCGATGCCTACCTCTCAGTATCTCGAAAGGCCCAATGAATCTGGCGATATCTTCCACGGCTTGCGAACTCCAGGCCTCCTCTCTTAGGCATCACCGCCAGAAAATGATCCCAGGCCTGAACTCTAAAGTCGTCGTACATCTGCATAACTCTTAATCGGCTCACATTGAAAACTTGGCCCAATAAATATCAAGCTCACCTTCTCGGGAGGTGTCTCTAATCGAATCGGGACCGTGATGGAGCTCTCTCCCACCTCAGTCCAACATAACGGTAATCTACATGGCCTCCCATACAATGCCTCATATGGTGCCATCTATATACTCGCCTGGTAACTGTTGTTGTAGGCGAATTCCACTAAAGGCAATTGCTCCTCCAAGCTACCCTTATGATTCGGGACGCATGCTTGCAACATGTCCTCTAAGACCTGTATATAATCCATATAATGCGTAACCCTACACAACCTGCATTTTTTGTGTCTATATGACCTTCAGAAGTCACAATCAACGGTGAGCAATCGATGGATGAATCAGCCTAGTCCATGTCATGAATGACATCCGTATACGAGCCCTTCTTAGGCTCACACCAGCACCTAGCATGATTTCAATGGGTATCAAATCTCAGTCACTCCGAGCTCCTATCATTCAACTTTAAGTCTACATTATAACCTATCGGAGTGTGTTTTCATCTCGAGTCACTCCCGGAACATACATCCACTCGACTCTAAGTCTATGTGATGCTTGGCTGAGTGTGTTTTCATTTCGAGCAACATAATTCTTCGGCTTACACTTCGAGCCTGTTACATTCACACATAAATTTGGGATATCTCCCCGGGTCTCTTACACCCACACAGAAATTCGGGATATCTCCCCGGGTTTCTCACACCCTAACTCCAGGCTTCTCACCTTAGGGGATTTACGACCCCCTTTTTGCTTTGCCCAACACACTCTAATTACTCTTCATTTCCTGAATCGAACTATGAGTCTTCATTGGATGTAGTCCTAAAGACAAACTCAACCCACACTCACCAAGAGTGGTGAATGACCATACCGTGTACCCACACCCGACTCGACGCGATGTTACCGTGCACACTCTAATTACTCTTCATTTCCTGAATCGAACTATGAGTCTTCATTGGACGTAGTCCTAAAGACAAACTCAACCCACACTCACCAAGAGTGGTGAATGACCATACCGTGTACCCACACACGACTCGGCCAGCGATGTTACCGTACACGCGACGCCCAATAATGCCATCTTTGTGGCTGATCCGGTGTCCACCATGAAGCGAATCTCGGAGATCCTCGCTCATAATCCGGGCCTGCTCCCGGATCAACTCTCACCTACATCAGAAGGAAGAACATCTATACGGCTTCTCCTAAAGGCCTTAACCTCTAAGCCCAAATCCAAGGCCGTGTCGGGTATGACCTTTAGTTAAGGTCCCAGTGCGACAACTGATGGGTACATCGGCTCATCCATGTCAGACTGACATCAACAACTTGATATGTCTCTGCACTACCACAAAAAGGTCCACCACGCCATTTGCCTTGACTCTGATCTACAATACCTGACTTAGACCCACTACTCTGGCCCCCTCGGCCCTATCTGTCTTCTTGGGAGTACTGTATAGCCCCGGCGAAGCTAGTTCCTCGACCGTGCTAGGTGTGGAGGGAATGAGCGAAATGCTCTCATGTTACTTGATAAGCCCCGGGGCTCATGTTTGTCAAAGCCTGGGATCCTGTCTTTAAAAGCGATCAGTCTCACATGCCCGATCCGGCCCACGAGATCTGAAACTCGTGTGAAGCGATCTTGCCTCTTCCCGGGCAGAAGAAGGTTGATCCTCCCTCTTGCTGCAACACCCGTATCAGGTGTTAGAGCATCTCGATCTCTCTCTGCATGGTGGGCGAGTCGAGCCATGGAGTCCACGTCCGTGGCGAGGATCTACGATCTGCCTCGAATGAACCCAGCTTGCGCCCATTCTCGAATCTCCTATAATACCCTGACCAATCGAGAAACTCGTATCCACCGGATTGACGTGTCTCTCCCAACTCATCCACATCTCAACCTTCTCTAAGTCGGCGACACTCGATGCGACACCACGTGTCCTTAAACTCTCACCTCAGTAAGCCAAAACTCGCACTTACTAAACTTGGCGTATAGCTGATGGTCTCTCAACAACTGTAGAACGATCCTCAAGTGATACTCATGCTCCCACTATAACTGGGAGTAGATCAAAATGTCATCCACGAAGACCATGAGCAAGGCCCAGTCTAGATAGGGTTGAAACACCCATGCGCCCAGAGATCCATGAATCTTTAACTGGCGCATTTGTCGATCAAAGGGCATCGCAGTAAACTCAAAGTGCCCATACTTAGTCTAGCGGTATCACCGAGGATATGTCTCCCTGGCCACCGTTGATGGTAACGGTCACGAGGAATACATGTAGGTAGACTCGCTCCTTTTAGCGTCAAACAAATCATCGATCCTCGGCGATGAATCACCAGGTTCTTGATCGTAACCCTGTTCAACTATCTGTAATCAATACACGGTCGAAGGGTCTTGTCCTTCTTTTTAAGCAAGCGAACCGGAGCGCCCCATGGTGAAGTGCTCGATCCCCCAATGAACCCCTTGTCTGCACTTTAACTCCACTGCCAAATTTGTGGACTCTGAGTTCCTGCGACTGGAAATGGTGCCATCACATCTTGAGTCATTTACTTAACACCAAAATATACCTAATAGTTTTAGGACTTGTTTAGGAGTATATTAAAAATTAAATATGAATTACCGGAGAAAATAAAATGAGGACAGAAAGTTCCAAAATCTGAGGCAATCTTGTAATTTATTAAAAAGGATATAGAGCCGTAAAGGAAAGATTGGGATCGAATGAGAAATTGGCATAAGTTGATTTTCAAAAGGAAGAATTTAGGGACTAAGATGCAATTATAAAAACAAGCAAGCTAGATTTTTACTTGGCGAGCATGGCCTTAATAAATATGGTTAAAGACCAAATTGGTCTCATGTTTGGAAAAGGGAGGAGGAAGCCGAGTAGGAAAGAAGGGAGAAGAGAGAAGGAGAGAAGAAGAAGAGAAGAGAGAGGAGGAAGAGGAAGGAAGGGAAATCAAACAGAAGCCAAGATCAAAGAGGTATGGAACTACATGGGTTTTTGGCTTTGAATGGTTTTCCATGCAATTGTATAGTTATTAGTTGTCTATATTGAAACTAGGGTTTTGCTAAAGTTTCATTCTAAACCAATAATCATGGAAAGTAAGGTGAATAAAACCTTAAAGAGTACAAGCAAAGTATATAATCCTCCCTTTAAGGATGAATTCATGGTTAATAGTAAGTAAATGAGTTAGGGTTTAGAACAAACCCTAACTAATCATCATGTTTGGTTGTGTATGGGTCATAACCCATATTAGAGTTGTGTTGGGGGGAAATTCATGGAAGATTTTTGAAGAAATATATGTAATTGAAAGAGGATTTGAGTAGAAAAGTGATCATAAGATGAATTTGAAGTGGTCTTGAAGTGTTTATGAGGTATAGAGTTGATTTGGGGTTGAAACATAGACGATGGGAGAAAAACACACATTTGGGCATTTCCGGGTGACATGCGGTACAAGCAGACATGTACCGGTACACGTTGTCGATACAGTCGTTTGGCTAACATGTACGGTGCATGTTAGGGTTGTCTGCGTACATGTGATCTTGTTTCCCGGTTGACCGGTTTCGTATTTTGGCTATAACGCTCATTTCTTATCCGATTTGAGTGATTCAAGTGGATACGTAAAATAGACTTCAAGGAGAACAAAACTTAAGAATAGGCATTGCCAAATTTCTGATCCGAAGAGTAGCTAAAAATTTACTCAAAGTGGGGCCGTGTGCAAGCCAATTCCTGCATCAAGTTGATCATGAGTAGTTCGGAGTTGTTGGACGTAACTTGAGTTCGGTGCTCGAATTGGGTGATTCAGTTGGAATAGAACCATAGCACCTTAGCTTTAAATAAGTATAAGGACATAGTGTCAAAATATAAGGTTAAGACCCCGGAAAATGGAAGTAATACAAACTGTCACTAGAAAATAGGTAAAATGACTAGTTGGCATGAAAATGCCATAACTTTTAGTTTGGATGATCCGATTGGATTGATTCAATTTCTAAAATAAAGTAGATTCATAGAGGAATAAGAATGCATAGGTTGCATAATGCTGAAGTATAGAAAGGTATAGGAATATGTCATAAGATATGATAGGTATAAGTCATAAAATATGATAAGATATGATAGAACATGTCATAAGATATGATAGTCTAAAGTACACGAATGGTAAGCACATATGCATATAAGATTAAATGATATGAATATAAGCGTGTATGATAGGATTATATGATAGATATACTTAAATGAATAGATAGAACATGCTAAGAACATATGATAGGAATACGTAAAGGATATGAGTATAAGATAGACATACAGAAAGGAATAAGATGGAACACGCTAGGAATATATGATAGACAAAGCTAAATGATAGAAAAAGATATGAATATATGTATTATATAGATATATGAGAACCGAAATGTGAAACTATAGTTATGAGAACTAATACAGAGTAAAGTAATGATAGTATATATGCATAAGCGATTATGATAACAATATAGTTATTCATGCTTTATGAGATATGTCTGAAAATGTAATAAAGGCTGATTATGCACTTGCAGAGCACAGTAGAGGATAGATAGACATGCCTATAGGGAGAAGATCGATTCTTTGCCAGTGAATCATAGACGGATAATATTGAGGCCGTTTGGGTTGATGATATAGATCCAGTTTGGATTAGGTGGCTGTGAGATCACCACAATGAATAGAAATCAACGCCTCGTACGGGTGATATGCCTTCGGTGCAGGATGGCATATGACATGGAGTCAGCATGCCGATGCGGTGATGATACCTTCGAATTATTAACGAGGAGAGATCAGCTCTCGTACGGTGATAGTACCTTCGGGTACACTCGGTTATTTTCACGAGATCCACTTCTGGGTATTTGCGGAGACATGAAAATAAAGAAAAGGAAAGTATACACAAAGGAAATGTATATGAAAGTATATAATACGATATGATATGAGAAGCATAGCCTTGCTGCTCGATGAAAATATAAGTGATTACAAGAATAAAGTACATTATAACTTTGATATGAAAATAGATATAAAAACCTGAAAAGTAGGAATGGTACGAGGATAACATGATATGAGCGAGTCTGAGATGAACACCTATAATAGGAAAGTATACAATAGTACAAGTAGAAAGTGAAGAATGAAATAAATCCCTTAGAACCAAAAGATAGAAAAGATATAGACTAGAGAGACATGCTATGTAACTTGACAAAGAGAATAGGAACATTGAAAGAATATATAACAAGCGTAAGAAAGATGAACCACGAGGATATTATAGGAATATGCTTAAAAATTACTCAGGAATACGAAAAGTATAAATAAAGGGAGATGCTAAAGACATAGAACATGTAATAAGAAAATAATTTACATGCAATAGGAATATCGGATGATAAGAATTACGTTATAGAAATATGTTTAGATATATATAATGCATATGTATAAGCTTGTGGCTGATCGCCATTGGTGGTTGTCCGTAGCATGTTCCCACTAAAGCGTAAAGCTTAGCAAGGGTGTTCAATCCGTGTAGAGTAGAAGAAGGAGGATGAAAGGACATTCCACATCGACCAAAGGCTGACTCGAGAGATAGAGTGCTCACCGGTAGCTAGCCATAATCTCGATGTTTTTGTAATAGAAATTTTAAATATATAGGTAAATGGGACTATATATGTGTATAGAATTGTGATGGACACCACTTGGTGGTAGTTCTTTTGTATATGTACAAATGATTTTGTTATTCTTGAAATTGTTTGTACCAATAAATCTGAATACCCAGTAGAGAAAGGAAACAGGTCAATGAGAGTCGATATATACATATAGATAGTATCGGCGCCTCGGATCTAGTTCGGACTCGCCCAGTCAGATTCGGTGTTGGGATTCGGGTGTAGTGATCATGAGATGGGTGAAGTACCGAGTGTAATTTAATACGAGTCTGCAACCCTACCTGCGAGGTTGTCAGTACCTCATCGAAAAACATCACATATTCGCACTACCGAGGTAGATCTAAGTGCAGTCTCCTCGTCCTGGGGTAAGGCTCGCTAGCCCTGACCCTTTCATTGTCCACGACACACGGACTCGTATCTTGTAAAGGGCAAAATATCATGTTGTCCCCTTTGAAATACCACGCGATGCGTCTTGCGTGTGACTAACCTCCTGCGCTCACAATCGATAACGACCGCATGGTATCGACCCGATCCATCCACAGGGATGACATCGAGACTGTTTATGTCCATGATCCTCGGGTCCATTGTGAGTGGAGTCCCACGAGATCTCAACTCGCAGCCTCGACATATCATCCATATCCTGTATTTTCAATCCCACCAGGAAGAACTCACATACTAAGGCTCCTCTAAGGTCTCTAGAGATTCTTGCCCACATTTCCACCATATTTGGGCCTTGCTCTAAATAGAACCACTGGTTAGTCTAATCAGATCACGTCGAGGAGGAGTAATTTCCATAGCCTCTAACACCTTCGATCTGCATGACCAATGAATTACGCGCCTGCCATTGGATCTCCTCCCCCTGTGAATGTTGGAGGATGATGCGCCCTAAACCTTTGGAGGTTACTAGGATCTTCCTGTCTACCTTTATACATTTATCGATAGCGTATATAATACTACGGCCTCGATAAAAGCTCTTGTCGAGCGATTGGTGATTTTTGGCCAATACCTGGCGGGCGCCTCTCACGTCCTCGTCCTCATTCAACCATCTATACAATTAACATGGCGGAGTTAAATCTCATCTGAAGTATCTACGGGCATAAACACGGCCCACAGATACCTTAATCATGCACATACATTAGTGTATACACATTATCATATTCTGGTGTCTGAGGCAATCGAATATTTTCATTTAAGTATTGTTTCAACAATTTATTTTCGAAAATTCATTTAAAAAGAATTTATTTTTGAAAATTTTGTACAATTTTATTTGATTTTATTTTGATTTTTAATTTAATAAATTTTTTTCAGAAATTTTGGCGATGAGCAGGTGTTCATAGGCAGGAGTTCAGCAATCCATCAAAGATTGACTCGGGAGCGATCTTGGAGTCAAGCGGTCCAAAAGCAGTGGTGCGCTAAATTACCTGACCCATATGACTCTTTCACGCCGGGGCCTTTCGCGAGAAGCGCCGTCTGCGCGTCTCTTGCGGCGTGCTCCCGCCATGCGGGTGTCATATGTACTGCCTTGCCCAGCGTTCGGTGATGTCGCGTCTGACCTCACCTTTGCTCCAGCACTTTGTCCACATTTTGTGATGTATTGCGAGTACAATTCGGCCCAGCTTAGGTTACAATCTGGGTAGCATTGCAGCCACAATCCTTGCCTCCCATGTCCTTTTATTTCTTGATACACTTCTTGTATTGCGAGCTTCTGCCTCTGGCAGTCTCCTAAAACCACCCTCTTGCATTTAATTGGATCTATTTGTCTGTTAAGCTAATTGCACCTCTTTACAGTCACGATACAATACATTCTCTTGCAATACAAATTGTTTTTTTCACAATTTAATTTGGGTAGTAGCCCAAAAACGGTTTTTTTTTTCCAGCCATAGGAAAATAAAAAATATACACCTATATTTTTTTTTATTTTCCTCTTCACTGAATAAACATAAAAAATTTGTTTCTCCATTCTTAAATTTTACAACTTGTAAAACATTAGAAAATTATTTTCTCATCTCATATGAAATAAATTTATAAAATTTGTTTTGTTTACTCTTTTGATTTTGCTTTGTAAAACTCTCCACCTTATATATATAGATATATATAAATTTTTTTTCGTTCTCGATAAACCAAATAAATTGCTTAAAATTTATTTTTGTTTTATTTATTTTATTTAATTACGGAAAAGGGTCCAGAATTTTCCTCAAAGCTTCCTCTATATACCACTAACATACATTAATTCAACCTCAAATTTATTAAAATTTTATTTCATTATCAAATAACGAATAAATTGATTCAAATTTATTTATTTCTCCTTGTTGTTCCAGTTTTTACACACTGTAAAAACTTCTAAAAGATTCTAACACATCACTTGTTTTCCTATGTGCTAATCACTAAGCACACAAACAACCATAACACACATATAACATGGTATACACACCATTCATCAAAAACATTCACATGTTCACATCATTTATCAAGCAATCCTAAAACACACATGCATGTAGTGTCCTAGTTTTGTCTTGTGATTTCCCTAGGTAATCTCATACCTAAAACCAGCAACCAGACCACACCTAGTGGTGATGTTCTTATACCTCAAAGACTATGGCCTAAGCCCAAATCCCTAAGCCCTAGGTAGCTAGTATGCCTGAGCTCACGTCTAAGCTGTGGCGCCTAGTCAGGTGTAGTTGACCCCGTCGACCGCGGAATACTCGTGAATGTCCAAGATCAGCCCGACATTTTCACGAATAGACGAGTCTCCTTTGTAGGGGAGCTCTACCCCGTACAAAACCTGCATAAAACACATTACCGACAATTCAATATAACGATCCCTACATGATTAAAGCGTACTTGGGCTCTGGCGATACCTAAAACAACAATGTATATATCCCGACTATCAACCATAGTTCAAGAGTTTCAAATTTTTGCTATTATACAACATATATTAAAGAATTAAAACAATTCTATTCTACATGTAATGCATCACTTAACCCAAAGCCTGATCGGCTTTCTTCCCTGAAAACCTCTGTCTACAGAGACGGTCGTTTCTCGCACGCTCCGCATGCAATAAGGCCAATTTACCCTCATTGGGTGAGCGGCTAATGCTCGATGGTGGAATCACCTTAAGTGGGCTACTCTCCACCTAGTACGATTGCAATGCTCCAAAATAAACACACATCCAAGCAAATGTATGATCCTACTTTTGAATGTCTAGCTGATCATCTAGTACTGAGTCCTCAAACTCCTACTTTTCGCCTAAGCCTCGTATAAGGAAATTATTATGTTTATTTGTTTGTTTGTGGACAACCCTCCGATGTGTATATATCAGTTGAAAGGCGTCTCCGATTGATAATGTTATAACTACCCTTCGATCATTATTAGTTTTAGACAACCCTCGAAACCATTCCGCTCTAGACTCACCTCATGCACTCCTCCTATCATCATCTGAGTGCCGATACATATAGGGTCTGATGCCAATTATTCTGATCTATGTCGTAAATATATAAACATGCATATATTCACATAAAAATTAAATCACACAATCATGTTATGTTTCTCATTTCATCACACATCAAAATTAGCTCATGTGGGCTAATTATCAAACACGAGCAATTCTACTTGAATTACTACGACCAAGCATCATTAATTCACAAAAATTGTTTTGAGAACCTTCATTTCGGGAATAGTGAAGCCCCTCGGTTACTATTCTCGGAAAATCCTAAATCATGTCAGTTCACTTAGTGGAGCAGGTTCTCATGGCCATTACCGGCCACGAAAGCGCCACCAAAGCACCATTTAATACATAAATCAACACAGTGTAAACAAAGCGTACCTGCAATTTGTGCGAAAGCGGGCCTCTAAAAAAGTCTGACAATTCGGTCCCAAGTTTTGGGATGATCAAATAACCAGTTCAAGGCCTCCAGTCAATAGAAACATTGAAAACACTTAAATAAAATTATAAAACCCAAGTAAAGGGAGAAACCCCACACCTCTGGTGTGAAAGCTCCACAAGCCGGAACCCCGTGCTTAGGCCTCTCCGCTTAGGCGGTTTTCATCTCGTCAGAAGATTCTGGCCGTTGGGATTGCCCGATATTCTTGAGAGAAGCTTCCACTCTCTCTCTCTCTAAAAAAACTCATTTTGCTATGCATCTTTTCTCTTTTTCAATTCATTTGCTTTCATTTTTTTGAAGGAAGGGAGACAAACACACTATTTGTGTTTGTCTTTTTCTTCAACAATTCAAAATAGCGTTTATATCCTTCTTTTCCCGATTTAGTATTTGTACCTATCTCGGCCGTCCATTTTCATCATTTCTCTACTTTCATGTCACTTATGGCACGCAGGTGACGTACATTATATGCTTGACTTTTCGCCATCGAATGTTTTCGACGCGAAATGCAATGCCTCAGCGTGCCAACTCGGTATCACCGAATTACTACGAAATTTTACGTGCTAGTTAGATTTCATGAGACGATTCCAACGGTGAAATCCGTTTCATCATCAGAGATCTAGAGAATAAATTTCGGATTTTTGTAACCAAAATTACGATTTTGCCATTTTTCCAGAATTTGGAATTTCTCGGGTCTTACACTTATTTCTGATGACTTGATTATGATTCCGTGTTAGCAAAGATCTAACCAAGGTGATGAAAATTTCATCAGAAATGAAGGATGAGGTGGCAATCAAATTGGAAAGGCTTGCAATATCTTTGTCTATAGAGGCGAGAATACCAGTCTGAAATTTGGGTATGAAGTACTGAAAAGGAAAAATACATAGTTCTTATAAAGAGGGCTATATATTACAAGTAGCTTATTAGACTCATGTTCCAGAAATTAACATGAACCTCTAATAAGTGAAAAGTATGGTTAAGGGAGAAATCCGAACTATACTATCATGCATCTTTGACAAACTCGGTTTTCCAATTTATGGTTGAGCTATGAATCGATATGATGCGAAGTGATTGTACTCATTGATCTAGATCCGAGTTTTGTCTCACTTAGTAGATTCTCAAACCCATTTTATAAATTTATTTTCATGTATATTGAAGAAATCAATCTAGGATAAAATTCTTTTTAGTAATCTAAATCATCCATAACAATTAGGTGAATAATGGCGATATTGATGAGATGAGGTAGATGATATTTTATTTATCCATGGAGTCCTCATTAGACAATATCTAGACTTTAAATATCCACTTTTATTGCCCTTCGACACATTACTTTATTAGTCAGACCAACTCTAATTTAATGAATCCATTTTACAAAGAACAATAAATATTTTCAACTCTATAAGTGTTTAATTAATTAACAAGTTTTTGGTGTATTGTTGGATTGAATAATATTCTACAGTGCATTTTGTCTGTTTAAATTTGATTAACAAGTTTTGATCTTTGTTCTTTGAGAATGAATAGTTCTTGGGTGGTAGTACGAAGTTTGGGGCATCTGCTTGATGCATCCCATATATAGTTTAGTGCAACAGGTTTTCTTGGCCTCATTCTTTGAGAGAGTTAGATAATATTCCTTTGAAATTTGGCTATGTAAAAATTTGGTTAACATGTTTTTGGTGTTATTCTTTGGGAATGAATAGTTCTTGAGTGCGATAGTAGCAGTTTAGCATGCAGTCACATCACATATCTGATTTAGTCTTAACAATATGAATCTGGGTTCATTGGCCCAGACCAACGACGGCAAGTTGAAAAACTTGGAGGTGCAAAGTGGGCGAATGGCGCACATTGGTAAAGAGGCAACAAGGTTCTTTGCTAAGCAATTCAGAGATAAACTTGAGAGGTGAAGGTAAAAGCGTGATCAGGACTATCATAAGAAGTAGTAGAGAACTAGCTACATTTGAGGCGACCACCAATGGTAGAGAAGTGGAAACTTAGGAGGTAGACGGTTGGTAGAAGAATCAAATGCAAGGAGCAACCCCAGAGAAGAAGTTAGTAGAGAGATGGATGAAAGAAGAGACTAAGAAATGGCGGGTTCTGAGATAGACCTCTACACCAGTCCCTATCCTACGTTTGAAAAGAACAAATTGGATAGCGGTTTACCAAATTCATGGAAGTGTTTAAGAAATTACATATCAACATTTCATTTGCGAGACGCATTCAGACATATGCCTAGCGCTATGTCAAATTTATGAAAGATATCTTTATCGAGAAAAGGTTATATCATTTTGAGATAGTGAACACTTACGAGAATGCAATGCTGCTATCTTACCGAGGAAACTAGCCGCGAAGCTGAAGGATCCAGGCGATTTTGCAATCCATTATGGATAGAACTCGATGCGAGAGCCTTATGTGACTTGGGGGCTAGTATTAATCTCATGCCTTTATCTATCTTTAGACGACTAGGGTTAGGTGAAGCTAGACCCGCGGTTGTCACTTTCTGCGTTAGTGGATGATCATTGAAACATCACTCGAGTAATGAAAAGATGTGCTAGCAAAGGTAGATAAGTTTATCTTCCCAGTGATTTTATAGTGTTAGTGTCAGCGCGATCCGGCCCGACCGGTTAATGGATCCGGGCGAAGTTAGGCGCGAGACTTTCTATACTATATACTATACTTTATACATATTA
Organism: Tetrastigma voinierianum; assembly: GCA_016808115.1. Taxonomy (NCBI): domain Eukaryota; kingdom Viridiplantae; phylum Streptophyta; class Magnoliopsida; order Vitales; family Vitaceae; genus Tetrastigma; species Tetrastigma voinierianum. The sequence continues at coordinate 50,524 of JAEQBH010006812.1, forward strand.
CTATCTTTGTCTTTGGGACTTTCATTGACACCATTCTTTTCTCGAAGGCTGTGCTATGCACATGTTATACAAACCATTTCTGTAAAAACAAAAATCATTTATACCTTTCAGAACTACCACCGGAATTGGTGTCAAATGCAATCTATACACATATACAAGAGTCCCTTTACTTGTACTATTTGAATTTTACTATTATTACGAAACTTAGGAAGTGCGGAGCGTATGGTAAGGCTTTATCTGCAGTCTGGCCTTCCTTTGTGATGTGAGGCGTCCTTTCCTCTATCCTTGTCTTACGTACGTACCACTGGTTGAACACCCCGTGCTAAGCTTCACGGCAGTGGGAACATAAGCATGGACAACCTGATAAGCGTATCTGAGGCTTATTCATGTAGTTCATTATATCTGTATATTTCTATAACGAGAATTTACTTATCTATCATATACTTTGCTTATTTCTTGCATCACTTGCTTATGTATCACCATGCTTGATCCCTATTTCATCTTATTCTTGTATCATATTTCTTTTCAGTTCTTATGTTCATGTCCAAATGCTTTCATATAACTTATCTTATACTATCACTGTCGTTTATCTACATTATTATCTTTTCATATCTTTGTTCTTTCATATGTCTTTGTCTCTAGTCTTTTTCATGTTTGTAAGTCATGTCTCTATTCTATGTCTTTGGCATATGTTATATCTATATTTTTCATACATACATATTCATACTTACATACTATCGTGTACATTCATATTCTACTCATATCATCTACTTTATGCTTCATTATACTTTCATTACTTTTCATGTGTTTTCATATGCTCCATATGATATTATTCATATATTATGCTTTTCCGATGCTTTTCATATACTATACTTTTCATATGATTTTCATATACTGTGCTTGTCATATGCTTTTCTCTTTTATACACTGTACTGTTCATATACTTTTCATGTACTGTCATCTTGTACATTACCTCTTGTTCTTGTAGCGTCTATACTTTCATCGCATAGCGGTGCTATGCTTCACATATCATGTCATTCCTTTTAGGTTTCATATGCAAATACCTTAGAAGCGGATCAAGAGAGCTATGTGTACCGAAGGTACTATCCTTTGGCACAAACGTTGATCTGCACATGCTGTTAATACCCGAAAGTGCCGTCTTTGTACGAGACGGTGACTTTATGCCACATATGCTACTCCGGTACGAAGGAATTTACTATCACTATCTGACGGTGATCTGTCTATTGTGGTGACCTTGCGGAATTTTTGATCAAGCGGGATCTATATCATCGACCCAAACGGGGCCTCGATATCTGTCTATGAATATCTTTCTTGTGGCTTTGTATCTTAGTATAGAGGCATGCTACTCTATCCCTCTACGAGGTCCTAAAGCGGGACAATCAACTTTATTACATTTTCAGTACATATCATAAGCGCAGATAACTATTGTTATCATAATTTGCTTATGCATATATACTATCGTTGCTACTCTGTATTAGTTCTATAGCGTAGTTTCACATTTCGGTTCTCTTATATCTATATCATCCATATGTTATCTTTTTCTATCATTTAGTTTTGTCTATCATATATCATGAATGCATCTATGCACTCTTGTATTCATATATTCATATATGGCTTTCTATATTCATATCTCTTTATATCATTTACGTATTCCTGTCATGTCTTCATCTATTCATATACTTTCTATATTTCTATCATGTATGCTCTTACTTATTCATATATTCATATATGTACCTATCATTCATGTACATGTACTCATTCCTATGCTTTGTCATATTTTGCTTATTTCTATTGTTCTTATCATTTATGCCTTTCAACCCTGTGTTCCTAGCATGTTCCATCTTATTCATTTCGGTATAACTATCATATATTCATATCATATTCATGTTTTATGAACCTATCTATACATATTGCATTTTCTATATTTTTCTTGTTTCATGGCTATTACATATAGCACTTCATATACTTATAAAGTATGATGTCTATAAGATCACACCTCATTCATATATTCTCATTCCTCTATGAATCTAGTTTTATAGGAATTGGAATCAATCCAATCGGATCATCGAAATAAAGTTATGACACATGCCAAGCTGGTAATTTCTGGAGATTTTTCTAGGAACCCAGTTTGTATTACTCATTTTCCGGGGTCTTGACTTCATATTTTACACTATGTCCTTACTCATTTAAAGCTAAGGTGCTAAGGGTTCTATTCCAATGGAATCACCCAATTCTGATGTAGGAACTCAGAAGGTCTACGTCCAGAAACAACCGGACTTCTCTATGATCAACTTGATGCAGAAATTGGCTTGCACATGGCCCCACTTTGAGTGAATTTTTAGGCCACTTCAGATCAGAATTTGGCGATGCCTATTCTTTAAGTTTTGTTCTCCTTGAAGTCTATTTTACGTAACCACTTGAATCACTCAAATCGGATAATAAATGAGCAAGTTATGGCCAAAATACAAAAACTGGTCAAACTGGAAAACAGAACAGGGATGTACCGGTACATGTCTAACATGTACCGGTGCATGTTGGCCAAAAACGACCAGAACACAATGTGTACCGGTACATGTTCAAGTTGTACCGTGCGTATCACTAGAAATACCCAAAATGTGTGTTTTTCTCCCATTTTTCCATATGTTTCAACCCCGAATCAACTCTATACCTCACATAAACACTTCAAGACCACTTCAAATTCATCTTATGATCCTTTTCTCAAATCACTCTTTCAATTACATATATTTCTTCAAAAATCTTCCATGAATTTCCCCAACACAACTCTAATATGGGTTATGACCCATACACAGCAAACATGATGATTAGTTAGGGTTTGTTCTAAATATAACTCATTTTACTTACTATTAACCATGAATTCATCCTTAAAGGGAGGTTCTATACTTTGCTTATGCTCTTTGGTTTTTATTATGCCTTACTTTCCATGATTATTGGTTTAAACTGAAACCCTAGCAAAGCTCCCTAGGTTTGGAGACAACTAATAACTATACAATTGCATGGGAAAACCATTCAAAGCTTTAAAACCCATGTAGTTCAAGTACCTCTTGATCTTGGCTTGGCAGTTCCCTTGGCTACTCTTCTCTTCTCTTCTTCTTCTCTCCTTCTCTTCTCTTCCTTCTCCCACGATTCCTCTCCATACCAAAGTATGAACCAATTTGGTCTTTAAATCATGTTTATTAAGGCCATGTTGTGATAAAAATCCATTTTTGCTTTAAGTTTCCATAATTGTCTTAGTCCCCAGATTCTTCCCTTTTTGAATCAACATGCAGTTCTCATTTGACCCGATCTTTTCTCTTTTATGACTTTCATATCCCCTTTTTAATAAATTACAAGATTGCCCTTGTATCTTATAAGCAAGATCCCTCGTTTTATTTTCCAAGAAATTCATATTTAGCTTTTAATATACTAAGCAGTCGGCTAGCTGGGAGTATATTTCGGGATGTCTGATTAGACATGGGGGGAAGACAAGGAGATACCTGTTATCTTGGTGACGAGTTTCTAGCAACTAGTAGGGGCTATGATTTATGTCTGCAGAAGGAGGCTCAGGTGAGAGTGCAAGACGATGAGGTCAGATTCAGTGTATTCAATGTTGTGCGGTATACAGTAGAGAGCGATGCATGTTTTATGATAGAGGCAGTAGAGGCTATAGTGTCTAGCTAGAGTGGTTTGACTTACCCTTTAGAGACTAGCCTTGTGCAGAGCTGATAAAAGGAACTAGGGTGAAGAGGCCAAAGAGTATGTGAAATGGATGGACTCTTTCCAGCCAAACAGAAGAAAGTATTACGAGTAGTTGGGAGAGAACACCGGACAGGTTCCTTGATTGAAATGAGCCACCACGAGTTAAAGCAAAAGCCACTACCTAGTCACTTGAGGTACGCTTATCTAGGGGAATCCTTAACCTTACCAATAATCATATTAGCATCGTTGATAGCAGTGAAAGAAGAGAAACTTTTGAGAGTACTCCGAGATCATAAAGATGCTATTGGATAGTCTCTAGCTGATTTGAAGAGGATATGCCCCTCTATGTGTATGCACCGGATCTTATTAGAAGATGGTCATAAACCTTCGGTGAAACCGGAGAAGACTCAATCGACAATGAAGGAAATTAGTAAGGAAAGAAGTATTGAAGTGGTTAGATGCGGGTGTAATCTATCTTTCCATTCGGAGATAGTTAGGTAAGGTAAAGTCCAATATTTGGTTATTCCCGAAAAGAGGAGGAGACCGTAAGTGATAAGTGAAGGCCATGCACATTGCTTCTCTCGAATAGTTACGGGGTGGAGAATCTGCATAGACTACCAGAAATTGAATAAGGCGACTAGAAAATATCATTTCCGCCATTTCTAGATCGGATCACTGGACGAGTACGACGAGGGCATAGGTAATGCTGTTTCTTGGGCCAATTATTCGGGCTATAATCAAATCAACGCTACATACTGAGGACGAGAAAACAACATTCACGTGCCCGTATGATCGTTTGCATTAGGCGATGTCTGCTTCAGGTTATATAATGCATTGGACATGTTTCATTTGTTGCATGATGGCTATATTCTCAAACATGAGTCGAAAACAATTGAAGTATTCATGGATGGATTTCTCAGTGTTAGGAAATCTTTTAATGATTATGTGAGAACTAAGACATTCCTTTAATAAGATGTGAGAAGCCTTGTGCTGAAGCCCAGGAAAAGTGCCACTTCATGAGTGAAGGAAGGCATTATCTTGAGGCATAAGATTTCGAAGAGGAATTGAGGTAGACAAAGCCATGATTGAGAAACAATAGAGAAGCTCGCTCCATCTTCGAGTGGCTAAAGAGACCGGGAGCATTGCAGGTCACGTGGGATTCTATAGGAGATTGCCAAGGATTTTCCAAAATAGCCAAAGCCCTTGTTGAATACGCTTGTTCAAGGAGTGCCTTTTGAGTTTGATGATCCGGTGTATGCAAGCATTCTTGTTTAAGAAAGAGAAATTGATTATCAACACCTATTGTAGTAACCAGGACTAGGATGCGCCTTTTGAACTAATGTGTGATGCGGCGACTATGCAATAGAAAAATATCTTGTAGGTCAAAGAGGAAAGAACATTCCAGGTTATCTACTATGCAAGCTGGACGTTGAATGATGCACAACTAAACTATGCAACAGCTTAAAAAAAGCTTTTGGTAATTATGTTTGCGTTTGACAAGTTCCAATCGTACTTGATTGGTAACAAGGTAATAGTGCACACCCGACCATTCTGCACATGTTACGATGATTAAGAAGGGCGTGGCAAAGGCGATAAGGTGGGTGTTATTCTTTTGCAAGAGTTTGATGCAAAATCAAGATAGAAAGGGGCCCGGAAATCTGTAGCGGACCATCTCCACGATTGGAAGGGCCTAGTAAAGAAATTCATATGTGTAGTTTTCTCGATATGACTCTTGGCGATTGAGGACATAAAGCCCGATACCTTGGATTCATTGATTATCGCGAACTACTTAGTAGCCAGTGCCACGAGTTTAACTATTAGCAAAAGAAGAGATTATTTTCACACTTGAAGCATTACTACTAGGAGGAGCCTATTTTGTATGAGCATTGTGCCGACCAAGTAATAAGAAGATGCGTTCCAGAGGAGGAAATGGAAAGTATATTAAATCACTGCCACACTCTAGCATGTCGGGGGCACTTTGGGGAGCAGAGGATAGCTGCAAAGGTACTTCAATCGGGATTCTATTGGTCTACTCTGTTCAAGGATGCTCACCAGTTTGTGTCTACATATGACAAATGCTAAAGAATGGGGAGCATATCAAAACGGGATGAACCACCATTGCGAACCATCTTAGAGGTAGAGTTGTTCGATATATGGGGGATGGATTTTATGGGTCCCTTCTCTTCCTCATTCAACAACCTATACATTCTCTGGCAGTTGACTACATTTCCAAATGGGTGGAGGCTATACCCACCCGAACTAATGATGCCAGAGTGGTAGCAAAGTTCCTTCGTAGTCACATATTCACCCAGTTTGGAACTCCTTGCACGTTGATTATAGATGGAGGTACTCACTTTTGCAACGAGCTTATAGATAAAATTCTGAGAAAATATGGTGTTTGGCATCGTGTAATACTTGCATGTACCACGGACAATAGCCAAAATGAGGGTATCAAGCAGAGAAATAAAGTCTATTTTAAGAAAAGCGGTCGATAGCTTGAAGAAAGACTAGCGAAAATATAGATGATGCGCTTTGGGCTCTGAGCGATGACATTCCAGGCCATAGGATAATGCCATTCGATCTTGTGTTTGGAAAAAGCGCTACTTGCATGGGAATTAGAACTACCTGAGAGCTTATCTTTAGACAACTCGACAGTTGAATATGGATAGTAAGGTGGCATGTGAGAAATGCATCACCTTCAGTGGAGTGAAGAATTACTGTGATGGGGCTTGCACGAAAATCTTGCAGATCTATAAAGAAAAGACCAAATCTTGGCATGATAAACATATTGTAAGGAAAGGTTTGATCAGTCCTTGAGTCCTCTTGTTTAATTCACGACTCAAGCTTTTCCCCGGAGAAGTCGATCGAAATTAGTCGGGAGTAGTTTTCTGTGACTCAGGATTTTCCACTATGGAGGAGTAAATCATGCACCTAGAGGGGCTTTAAAGTCCAGTGCGATTGAAGCCATACTTTGGAGGCGACTTTCATGCAGAAGCAAATAGGCTATCAATGCGAGCATACAGGAAATTGTCTGTTGCGGGATTTAAATAGACCCTTGATCTTGAGGACATTGAGATTCAAAGGAAGTCGTTCGCGACATTAAACAAAGCTCTACTTAGGGAAGCGACCAAACATTTTGAAATTTTTGTTCATTATATCACGAGTTTTGAGTATTTTTATTATTGTTGTGTGTTTTATTAGTTTTTCTTTTAGAGATCACAATTTTTCTTGACGTAAACTTAACCTAATCGCATTGTCTATTGTTGTATTTTCAGGCTCAGATTGGAAGGCGATAGAGAGATGGCAGAGACTCGTCAGGGGTTGGATAAAGGATTGGAGCCTTATTAAAGAAGTCATACATAGCTTATAAAATTTTTATCGAACATGAATTGAACCTCTGTAGCGTCGCGCGTTGAGAAAAGTGAAAAAACAATCTTTGTAACATTGTGACGTTGGAATTTCCACTCTTTGGAACGTCGCGATGTTGGATCGCAATCATCAGCGATCGCCGGAATTGTGACTCAGGAACGCCCGAGATCATAAGCGAATGTTGCTGACGTTGCCCTAATTTTATGAACATGAACTTTCACATTTTCAGATCTCGCACACTCGAAACCCTAACACTCTCTGGTTTTTTGCAGATTCAATAACCAAACCTCTTCCAACCTTGTCCCAAACAATTTTTGCATTCCTCGAAGACCTAAGAGCACCTGCAGATCAGAAAACCTAGGTTCTCCCATTGTTCACATCCTTTGTGATTTCTAGATTTCGAGGTGTGTCGAGGTATAGATTTGATTTTTCTTGGTGCCCCGGGTTGGTTGTGATAAGGAAGGGCCTGTGGTGATTGGAGGTGCAAAGCCTCTAGCCAAGCCAAATCATTCACACATCAGTGCCACTCGTTGCGATTTTTGCCTAAGTGAGGTTTTGTCATTTCTTAGCTATTGCGTAGAGCTTCCCCACACTAGGTGTTTGGAGGTTAATTTGGAATTCTACTTAGAGTCTAGAATACCATCCAAACCCTACCTCACGACCACTGCAATGTAGAGCGAAAGAAAAATTAAACCGGCTAGGCAATTGAAAAGCTTGCTCATGATTACGATCATGAGAAGTTCGTCAATGCGAGTGTGACCAAGAAATTTGGCCTCATCTCAAAGAACCAATCCTTCATTAAGGAGAAGGGATTTCACCACCCCAACGATTTCTTTCGTAAAACTATTTGGGCAAGGATGGAGGCGCTTTGCCACTGACCCAGGGCGAATTTGCCCTGATAGGTACGAGAATTCTATGCGAATTGTTCCTCACTTCTTCTCCATATGTGGCACCAATGAAGAATTTGTCTTAGGCGATTAAGATCGCGGTGCTTGACATTGCAATTGTGTCAGATAAATCAAATGTGGGGAGGAACTGCTCAGACTACAGTGGCAAGAAATTAGAAAGCGGGTTGGAGCAAATCTTGCATCTCATCGATGAGATTTTTTGTTTGATTCCACGAGGAAGGTGCCAATTATCGTGCTGGTTCAGCCGACCTACGAGGCATCGACGCCATTGATATGTACCTACAAAAGAAATTACAGCAGCGGTGTGCGAAGCCGCCTCTTCGATACTTAAGTCGACGAAGGATGGAGAAGAAGAAGAAGGAGTTTCTGATTAGGGTTGCATACCTTTCCCTCGGAGGAGTTCTTGTTTTATACTCAGTTGTCTTTTATTTTAGGAAGAGAATCTCATGATTTTGATGATAAGATCTCTCTTTCCTTATCAAAGACCAATTCTCCTTGATTTTTGGAAAGATAATCTCATGATTTAGGAAATAAAATCTCTCTTTTCTTATCAAAGACCAATTCTCCCTTGTTAAGGATTAATGTTTTTGAGACGTATCGAATTTGGATATTGGGAGATTTTTGGATAAATATCACTATCGTGTTTTCTCGTAACATATTTATTTTGTCCCCAACTTCCCGTATGCGATAGGATGGTCGAATGGGGCTAGGGACCACTGAGACGGTTTATGACCGTGCGGAATGCAGTTTAGTTTCGAGTGTAGTTTTAATTTAATGGATTGCCTTGGACCGTTTCAAGAGTAGCGGGCGGAGGCGAGTGGGCTTGCGTGGGGCCCGGTGGGCACATTGATTAGCGGTCTGGCCACAAGGAGCCACGATACTCCTGAGGCCTCCCATATTTAATAAATGGCTTATGAAACATTGAAATTGGTCAAAACCTATGACAACAACTAAAATTAACAAAGAAGGATATAAAATTTTAAAAATACAAAAGCGCCTTCCTACACCATTAACCTCAGCCCTGCGCACACACACCCCCTCTCGACCCAAACCCTAGCCCTCCGCCTCTTATGACCACCCCACCCCCTCCATTCACGCACACGCCTCAACCACTCGAGCCTCTTTTTTTTCTTTTTCTCTTGTACTTTTTCTATATAAATTTCCTTCAATTTTCATCTTTCAAATAAATTAAATTTTTAACTATTTTTTAAAGATAATATCTTACTTTCACTTATATGAAAAATGTGCCAATTAAAAATTTATTTTAAAAATTTTTTTTTTCATTTTTGTTAAGCTTTTGTTTTGTGCTTAATAAATATAGTAAAATAAATTAACTTTTAATATATAAACAATCATCTATAGTAATAAATATATAAATAAATGCTAATATTTTAGAAGTAATACCAATGCTTATATATATATATATATATATATATATATATATATATATATATATATATATATTTTGCGTGTGTATGTTTTATAATTTTATATTTCAAACCTAAATTTTCAACCCATAATTAGAAAGAGGTATTTTAGTATTTAATTTTAAAAGTAATATTTGAAAGTGAAAAATTCGAAAGGAACAACATTAGTAACTAAAAGTAACAAAAATATTGTTTTTGAATAAGTAAAAAAATATTGTACTTATAGTTACTAACACACCAATATCTTTTAAAAAATTAGATTTTATAAAAATTTAAATATAAAAACATAAAAAGATAAAATGATAATATGGCTGTGGAATATCATATATCATGAAATTAAAATAACACACACATACATATACATATAAAATATATTCATTTTTTACTTATTTCCATTAAAAAATGGGGAAACATGCATATGTTAGTCTTTAATAAAAGAAAATTAGGGGTTTTATTTATAGTGGTACAAAGTGATAACACTAAGCTGTATAAGAAAGGTGTACTATAAGCGTATAAGGGTGTACAAACTTGCATTTTCATAGGATTTAAATATTTTTAATTGAAATCTCTTTCCTATATCGTATGTTGATACGAATATAAGATATTATTTATATGCTTTGACGGATGTCATGTTGGCTTACACATGATGAATAATCTAGTACACATATTTATGCCATAAACTTCTACAATTTAAAAATATGGAAAATATAGGCGATGCCATTTTTTATTATGTTCTTAAAATCCGAACCAATGAACATATGCATATATTACTCTTTAATAAGGAAAAACATGTAGCCCCAAAACCCGAAGTCCGTTAACTACCACGTCGACCTGCGGAAAATCTATACATCTCGTATCCGCGGGGCATACATGAATAAATGGCCGCGGGCCGCGTCAACACTCATTAAAATATACTTAACTATATTCCGATAGTTCAACTCACAATAATTTAATGATTGATTACACACTTTTATACAAACATATATTAAAATCTAAGATTCTAATACATGTTATATCCAAAAGCATCAAAGCCCGACCAGGCTTTCTTCAAAATAGGCCTCTAAGATGGCGAGTCTCCTTAGTCTTTCTGTACTTGAAATGATATTCCCTCGACGGGGTGAGCTGCTCGCCCGATGGTGGAATCACCCTAAATAGGTTACTCCCCCACCTAAGTGCCTTGCAATGCTCCAATTTAAACACACACTCAAGTAAATACGTGATCCTACTTGAATGTCTACATGCCCGTTCCCAGCATGTCTAGAGTCCTCTGCGACTCCTCACTTGCACAATCCATGTATAGAGAAAAATAATCATTTCAAAACAAAACTTATTTGATGCTTGAAAATATACTACTGATGTCGGTATACGGGACTACCCTCCGGCGAATTGGTTGGTGAGCTTTTGAAACAATCATAGTCCTCATCGAAATGATCACGGTGGCCCATCTCGACCCGATTCTCCGGAAAATCATCTATGAAATTCCTTTACCATAGCCCCATGTTACTTTTCGGAAAGAATTCATGTCATGCACTAACACCTAATCTCTAGGTTACCCGGTGCATATGAAAATGCATTATACCATTTCCAAAAACCATTTTATACAATATATATACCAATATATTGAATTATGCAACATTCTCAAATTTGCAATTCACACCACATGTAATTCAACTATTATGGATCGAAAACGACACCCCGAATTAAGCGCTCACTTGGGCAGTTCTGATTTGTCCGGTGACTCATACTCTGATTCGTATGTATAGTTATTGGAATTGATCCACAATTTATCTCGTGTTTGTGCACCAAAACCTTTGATTATTATATATAAATTCTGATTACAACCTTGCACCAATTTACGGATCCATATGGGTGTGAGATGAATCTGAAAGATTTTCCAAAGATTTCACCTTGGTTTTCAAAGTTTGGAATGGATCAGCGACCTCAGCCTCCGATAACAGGCATTTACAAACCATGGCAGGGGGTAAAACAAGTAGGATAAAACCCAGTACCTCACAAAGTTGTCAAAACTCCAACTTTTTAAATTGTCCGCAGCGTGGCTCTGCGTCGTAGATCAATTTGCCTTTAGCCTCGTGAAAACCTCACGGTCAGATTTTTCGTGATCGAGAGAAAGAAGCGAAGAAAAATAAAAATAAAAAATCTCTCCTCTCTCCTCCGCTCTACTTCCTCCGAGCAAGAGAATGGCCTCCTGCCCTTTTTACTGATTTTTTCATACTGAGTTATTATAATATTATATTATTATTATTATTATTTATTATTATTATTATTATTGTATCATTGGATTCACATAGCATATTACCTCATTCGGGTCCGTTTCTATCCTGAAAATTTTTATTTCTTTTCGGTTCAAGTTCTTTTTAAATGAACTTTAACTCACGCATTTTAAAATTTCGAGATTTTTCGTAAAAATCTCATCACACAATCAACGGCAATTTATCACCACGAAGTGGTAAAATATTACATTTGTCTCGAGAGTCGGCGAAACTTTGGAGTGCTAGATTTCGCGAGACAAACTATGGCTGTGATCCGTTTAAGTCATCGAGATCTAGAAATTTTATTTTCAACGAAGTACAGCACCTTTTTGGAAAAATTAAATTTTCTCGGGTTTTACAAAACAGAGTTTATTATCTTTGTACAAGATGATTACACTAATTATACAAGACAAATACTAAATGTACAGGGATTGTACAAGCTTGCATTTTCTCATCTAGTTTGAATATTTTTGTCAGTCTATTTCTTAGGTCGTATGCTAATACACCCGACCTAAGACATTTTTTATAAAAATTTGATTGATCATACTTAGCTCATACATAATGATAACCTAGTATGTGTTTATGCTCATAAACTTCACAATTAAAAATATGGTTGATTTCATTTTTTTCTTATTTATTTACTTATACCCACTGGAATATACATATAACTCTTTAATAAGAAAAAATAGAAGTTTGTTATAATGTGCAAATCATTCTATTCTCATGACAATCTTCATCCTACCTGAGGATGTTCAAACACCTGGCCCTCATAAATTTAAGAATGTTTGCTCCAAATCTCTTGCCAACATAAGACGGTATTATATGATATTGTTTGAGTGTAAGCATTTGAGTATATATGTTAATATACTCAGGCTGATTAATATCTTTAATGGTAAATATTTATATTATCATTTTCCAATTCATATATTAAAATTTAAAATCATGAGTAAAAACTTTGTATTATATTTTAAAATTAAAAATACTAAAATATTTATTACTATTTTTAAATAGTTAATATTTTATATTTACTTTTTTATTTAAAAAATAGTTTAACTGCGGATATTTTTAAAATTTTAGGTTTTTTGAAAGAATTTTTAAATATAAAAAGTATAAAAAATAGATTATAATATAAAATTATAAATATTTAAATATTATACTATAGAAAATATTAGTATTTATTTGTATATTTATTAAATTATTTATTGAGTAACGTTTTGTAAATTCTAAAAAGTCAATCTACTTTAATATATTTATTACACAAAAATCCTATAAAGAAAATAAAAAGTAATGAATAAATAAATTTTAAAAACAAACTTTTTAGTTAAGTAGATTTTAAAAATAGGTAATAAGAACATTATCTTATAAATTTAAAAGAAAAATAAAATAATTTATTTTGACATTTATTCTGTTAAAAATAAAGAACAAAATCTAATAAAAGAAAGTAATAAATAATTTTAAAAGAATAATTTTGTTAATTAAAATAAGATATTATGTTATATAATTAATTAAAAATCATAAAATCTAATTTATGAAAAAGAAAAAAACTTGAAGATAAATGTTAATTAAAGTTTATATCTCTTTTATTATGGTTTATCCTAACTTTTGGATGTATCAAGCCTTTACTATGTTCTAATTTCTTAATTCAAGGTTTTTTGGTTGTATGTTGGACATGAAGCTTATATTTAGTATTGGTACAAAACACAAGCGAACATCTATAATTTGCCTATCTCTATTAATTCATGGCAGGTGTTATTTGCATTTTGATTTCTGGCAATCTCAACATGGTGAGTGGTTCTTCAGGAACCTAAGAAGGGAGTGAGGTGGCATGAATGAATTAGCCTAGTGTAGTGCAGCGGTAGTGTAGAAGTACGATAATTAGGAGCGTGTGAGATTCTTGGAGTCTTAAAACATCTCTCTAATGCTTGGGGTTGAGGCGGGAAACAAAAACCTAGTGTTAGTTGGTAAGGTTGACCTTGAGAGAGGCTTATAATTAGCAGACAGGTGTTATTCAGAAGCTATTGAGAATAAATAGGATGGAATTTTGGCTTGAATCTGATAGGATTTGTCAATTACCAAATACCCTAGGATTTTATCATCTCTTGGTATTCCTATTTATGGATTCGTGAACAGATTTAGATTTTAGTAATTTAATTTAAACTCTGTTTGACTCATCGCTGACCTTTGGATGTGAAATGTTCTGAATTTTGGTACCTTAGCATCCCTATTTCCTGGATCAATATTAGTACTTGGTACATACATTACTTGACAAGCGTATACTTGTGTAGAATAGGCACTTTATTGCATAGTTTATTTATATATCACGAATCATATCCACGGTGAGAGCTGGTGGCGAGTGACCGTTGGTGAGGCCGGACTTTACCTAGCAGAGCATCGTTCCCTATCTGCAGTGTCATTACCTACCCGATAATGCATTAGGTGGTCAAAAGGATCTGGAGGCTATAAATTGCATTTGAAATTTCGGTAAAAAGTATGGTGGGTGTCATGGTTGCCAGGGATGGTGGGAACCAAATGGGGGATGATGAGAGACATCATGTCGGCGCATGCAATCTGAGATCAGTTTCTCAGGGAAGGAGTGGATCAGGTGAGCTCTTGACCAAGGAGATGAAGTCTGCGCGAGGGGAGGAGAGTAGTTATTTGTGGATTGGATCTGCGAGGCTGAGAGCGCGGTCGAATTAACATGGCGAACAGCGGTGGCCTCGTTAAGCGTGGTAGTTCTCCTGCATGAGCTTAGTTGGCCACGAAATGAGGACCATTGTGCTTGTAGGATTCTTGTTAGCCTCTGGCATTCGGCTCCAGTAGAGTAACCACTAGTCCAGCATAAGCTCAAAGCCCGGAAGGGAGAGTTTAGCTATTCATCGGTTTGAAACTTAACTCTGCAGTTGTCTCCTTATGGGTTTAGAAGGCGGGACTTAGTTGTTATCGTGGGCCTTGATTGAAAGGTTTTTGTGTTCGGAATTTATTTATTACTTCTAAAAGAAGGCCCCATCCTTTTTAGATTTTATCACCCAGAGGAAACTACATGGTGGCGGTTTGGGATGGGCGTTAGCGGTGGCCTGTTATCTTTGCATTGCGCTCCATTAATTTCAGCCACTTTAAGCGCTGCCCACATTATACAACTGCACACTTATTGAGGTGGATAACGTCGTGATCCATAGCTATCTCGTGCGAGTTCAGTTTGCCCGATATCTTTATCTACCTCGATGCTTGAGGTGGTTGAGTTGATGACCTCCTCGAGGCCTTCACGCCCTGCCAGGCTTGGTCTCTTGCAACTATCATGTCAGTTTAGTCTGCTCCATGAATCGGGTCCCTCTGTTGTCGTAACATTCGGGTTGGTCACTCACATGACATCATGACATAAGCTTGTCCATTCCCGGAGACAGGCTGAGTGCCCGGCTAATCATGCACATTTGTCTAAATTAAAACCCAAATACTTCATTGTCCCGAATGATGGTTCACCAAATTTGAAGTTCAAAAATTTTAAGTGTCATTCCAATAACTTAAGCATATTTACTAAATTCAACTCATAAGGACTAAAACCACCCAAAAATAAAGAAGATAAAAACTCAAGTAGCAAGATTAACCAAATAACTAAACTAAACACAAAGCAAACATGCATAGCACAAGACAAAAACCTGTACACAATAAAATACAAGCTCATTCTATGCAATTTGTCCCCGAAACTTGAAAATTCCTCGATGGAAATAGACCAAAAAGCGAAAAAAAGATGAGAGGACTCATGAAGATAATCAAGTTGAATCTCATTCTCTTGCCTAAATTAACTTTGGGTGTCAAAACCAGAAAATGCAACTAAAAACAACACAAAGACAAGATCAACTAGAAAAAAAAAAAAGAACTTAAGACTAACTAAAAAAATATAGAAAAGTGAAAAGAAAACTTGCTAAATTTAGGTTACCTCCTAAGAAGCCGCTCCGTTTTTAGAGTCAACTTGAATCATAAAACTATGGAAAGAATGATGATTCCCTCAATATATTCAAAGAATAGGTAGTGTATAGATGGCAGCAGGAAAATAGTCTTCAAATATTACAAATCCCACTCACCTCACTGATTATATAGTTCCTTGTTCAATTAGAAAGATGCACTCATCCACACCTAAAAATGAGGATCATTTTATCAATTTTCAACTCCTTATACACGTTATCCCATAAAGTCATGCTCCAAGAGTCTCAACGACTTCTTCTTTAATCTCATGTGGTTCCGGAGGGTTAACTCATGCTATCTCCTGATGATGAGTATCTTAAATGCTCATTTTATCCCCATGTTTTGCTTAGGTTTTAGTAGTTTTTTGAGATAAATAAGCTTCATAATGCTTTTTTTTTTCTCTACTTTGTGATTAGGCCAACCATTGAGCGAAGAAGAGCGAAATCGAAGAAAAATCAACAAAGTCATTATGTGGTAAGTAGTAAACATGTGATCCTTTCACTGGTGATATCTTCTAAGGTTCATTCATTGCCATGGCGGTCCAGAACTAAGGCCATAGACACAAAATCACGCAATTTAGAGTCTGGATGAGCAAGATACGACATCGGGAATTAAAAGAGACGAAAATGGATGAATTTCAGAATAAGTGTGCGAACACTCAAGCTCTAGCGTGAGAACACTCATTCTATAGTGTGAGTGCTATGAGGCCACTCATGCTATAGCTTGAAACACCTCACGTTGTCGCATGGATGCTCATGTTTTATTGTGGTTTGGTGCTTCTTAAAGTAGCTCCCCCATTTCTCCATCTTAGTAATGTAAGATCTGGCTATGCTACAAAATGGATGTTGAGGCCTAAAAAGTTGCTAAGCCCATCTTCTCTCCTTTCTTGGTTTTGGTTTGATAAAAGAAGGAAATTGTGACTTTGAAAGAGGAAGAGTTAAGGAGGTGCTCTTGGAGGCAAAGAAAAAGACCCTTTGGGCGGAAACACCCAAAGGCAAATCTCTCTTAAAGGGAAACGATTTTTGGCCTTGAAGAAAAAGAAGGAGATTTGAAGATAAGAAATGGGTTTCATCTGCATTATTCTCCTATTTTGCTTTTCCTCATTTTCTATGTTTCATTCTCATCCATGCGCTAATCTCATTTTTCTGAGTTTTGATGTAGTCTAAGCGATGAACTATAGTGTTTTAGTTTTGATTTGTAATCTTTGATGTGTTGACTTTCATATATACTGAATGTTCCATTTAATTTCTTATGCTTGTTGATGATTGATCTTATTTAACATGATTTGTGACCTAATTTGAGGTTGGCTCAATAATTAAGTTGGGTGCATGAATGGAATGTCACGTTCACCATAGAATAGAGATATTTATGGGTTACATGTGTCTTGTTGGGTTTCAAATGCTTAATGCATCCTTTGTTCGCTAATTACATGGTTTTGAGGTAGAGATACATTCAGAACCTTTTAAGGATGAGTTAATTTGTTACTTGAGAAAGAATAGCATGTGCTTGGGGTCAAATATCTGCATTTAAGACTTCATTGCGAGACAAGTAAAGCCTCACCATAGTATATATTTAGATGGAAATAAAAACCTAGGCTTTCTTGTAATTACGGCCTGCTCTTTTGGATATTAGAGTCTTTAGTTTAGTTTGTTTTCTGTACCAACTTCTCATTTGTGATATCTGGTAAAGTTCGAGGACTCTTCTAATTTCAATGCAATGAAGCACAAATGCCATGACAGGGTGATGCGCATACTTTCAATATATTACTTGGCGACCAGCGTGCACTTGCATGTAGGCACACATTTTATCGGCACATTCGACTATCAAGTTTTGAGGCGTTGTTCTTGGGGATTGTTTTACTGTCATTGATGCCAAAATAAGTCCTTCTTTACTTTGGATATAGTTAATCTTGTTTTATTTTCTTTTATATTTTACTTTGTTTCATTTTTAGTTTTTGTTTTGTAGGTTTGCACTCAATGAATCAGTTCCTTGTGGAACTATCAAATGAAATAGCCATCCTTACTTAGCAGTGAGAATAGAGGCAAATAATGTAAACATCATCAAAGAACAAGGCTTCGAGTGTAGACCATGTCTATAAGATCATGTTAATTGTAGTACCCAAAAACTCAAACAATTATAATTTTTGGATGCTGACGACCATCCTAATGCCTCTCAAAGCCAAGCCATCCTTGCTCTCTAAATATGCACAATTCCAAGGATCAAGCTTGGAAAAACCATGATTAGATTTGTAACAAAGAGGCTGAAATGAAAAATTATCGAAGGCTCAAATGGCCAAATCAAGTCTAGAAAATATGGTTGGAATTAGAGGAAGAACTAAAAGCTAAAATTTAGAAACCTCTCAGAGCCAGCTTCATGGAGGAGAGTGAAAGAACCAACATCCATGAGAAATTAATGTTTAGAAAATGAAGTGGATGAACCTTCAGCCATCTCAATGACTAAATTATATACAAGAGAACAAGAGCTAATGTCAATTTAGATTATACCACTCCAAGAAACTTGGAAGAGACAATAACTCCAAAGGCCACTTCTCATCCTCAATTTTGAAATTAAGATAGACAGCACCCACAAAGAAAGGTGAAACATAGAGTTAATGGCGATACGCGAGAAGAACAACCGAGGGCCTCCCACTAATCTTGAGTGAAGCCGAAAAAGAGATGATGTAGGAGCACGAGAGGCTATCACCTTCGATGAAGTGGCGGAGAGAGGCCTAAAGAGTGGAGTTGAATCAATGAGTTAGAGGAATTTAGATGCAAAGGAAAATGGAGTCAACTTTTAGGAACCAAATGAAGGCAAGGAGGAGGAGGAGTTGTAGAGAATATTTTGGAGATGACTCTTTGGGGTGAGGTGCAAAAGAAGTTAGAAAATGAGAAAATGACCCCCATGTTTAAGGTGGATAGTACATTGTTCAATTGAATAATTTTCTTTTTCCTTTTACATTTTTTAGTTAATTTTCTTGTTTTGATCTTGTTTTCTTTTGTTTTTTAGTTGGTGAAATTTCTTTTCAGGGTTTTTTTAAGTCCTAAAGTTGGTTCTAAAGCAAGAGAAATGAGATAATGATCACTTCAAAGTCCTCTCTTTCCGCCTTGTTTTCATGCTCTATTTCATTGAGGGAAATGTTTTGTTCAAGTTTAGGGGACAAATTGTGGTAGAATCAACTTTGGATTTCTTTAGTATCTTGTGTTATACTTGTTTGTGTTTGTGTTTTGTGTCTCATATGAGTTGGTTTGGTGCTTAACAACTATTTGGAGAATACTTTGACATTGTTCTTCAAAATTTTGTTTTATTTAGCCAAGCGTGGATACCATACCTTAGCGCTCCATTCTGGCGGGCCGTTAGCGGATCTAAAGCGAGTCGAGGGTTGCTAGCAGGAGTTCATTTACCAAAACACATACAAAAACAAAAAAACCGTTTAGGTCGACATTCCATTTCATATAAACACTTTCAAATATGTCCGGAATCGATTTCAATTCGGTAGGTTCATAAACATTTACATTTAACAAAATGCATTTACAATGAAGGCATTCCATGCCCATTCAAAATAATATACAAAATCGTTTCAAAGTTTAACTCTTTTGATCACAAAACATCAATTGTTCAAAAGTAGGATGGATGCAAATGGCGGAGTATGCCCTTTTCGCTGATTTTCTTGAAATTACTCTGCGCTTCTCGATCTTGTCCTTGGTTCTGTTCGGTCGTTACATGCTTGCTAGATAAAAAAAAAAAAAAAAAAACCTCAACGCTAAACATTTTTTCATGCTTAGTGGTTCTATACGATTCTCTCTTTATTTCAGTTTAAATCAAATCATGCAATTTCATAAGATAATACATAAGATATATTTCCATTTAATCAAAATTACAATTCATTGGTGTCAAACTATACGCATTTCATATGCAGCAAAATCATTCGGATCATAAATCATGCACTTTTTCATTCTCATTGTCATTTTGCATTTTAGCCCATGTCGAATTTAACTATGCTTTGGTTGGTGTACACTACGTCTTGTCCCGTTGGAGCTCTGGTCGGTATGCCACAATAGTACATTTATTCATTCTTATTGGTATACAATCTATCTTTAACTTTCCAGATTTAACGGTTAACATTCTAATGAGGCATTCAAATCATTTATAGGAAAATACCAATATAGTATGTATTTTATACAAACAAATCATTTCAATATATACAGTTTTGTGTCATTCATTTAACACAGTAATCAATTTCTCTCATTCTTAACTTAAATCAACTTGCAATTCATTTATCAAGATTTTATTTGCATCAAATCAATTTGAAACAATTCAATATACAATTCAAGCATTTGACAGTTCCGATATAATGAGAAAGGTGTAGAACAAACCCAAAAAGCACACTTTGAGTTTAATCTCGGAATCTGATCTCGAGTTCAGGATTTCCTCCTCATTAGCCCTATTCAATACAATTAAAAGAACAATATTATTTGTGTGTACTAGTGATTTTAGTTAGGGTTGATTTTGAAACTTAATATCATATTCTTAATCTCATTAGCAAATAAAGGGCAAGATACAAACCGGTATGATTTATTAGTTTCCCAACTTTGTCCATCACATAACCAAAATACTTTAAAAATTTTAGCCTGCCTTTTAATCCTTTTCCAATAGTACTCTTGATCAATTAGTATCCCGAAGGAAGGTCGTCAAAAACCTCGAAACATACACTAACACCACATACGAGACCAGATTATTTTCCGAGTTTTACTCTGCGGACTTTATTACCTAAAATTATTCAAATGGTCTTCGAATTATGAAACTCTCCATTTCAGTCCTTTATATATATCCAATGACAATGACATCTCTGAAAATTTTCAATTTATAATTCCTTCTCTAAGGCCCTCAACCACATAACACAAATAGGGCAAATCATGCTGTTTTTTTCAAACAACAGTACCTTTAAACGTGTCACCAAAACCAATCCTAATGTTGTCCAAAATTAACTTCAAACATTGATTTGGTGCAAACTAGACCAAGGTCTAACCAGCTGACACCAAAAATCATGGCCATAGCCAATTGATCCAATTTTTAACTTTAACATCCCAAAACCTTAACCTGTCCACTTTGACAGCTTGTAACAAAACACTTTCTAAAATCAAATAAATTCACAAATAAATTTGTCCAGCATAAAAGTTAATATTTCCAAGACCATATATTCCTTCCCAAGACCTTTAATCATCCGACAATATATTTTCATAAATTCCAAGCTTACACTTAGCGAAAACGAGTCCCAAACTCAAGATTCACGACATTTAATGCTGAGTGGTTAGCTCATTTGGATCACTACCATTATTCTCGATTTTTGGGGTCATAACTCCATAAATTGGTAATTGTTCCGTCACTCATTTGAAGCTATGGTTCTAAGGTTTCTTCTCGATTGGAATCACCCACGATTTGGATCACCAAAACTTCGAGTTATTGTTTATCTAGATTACTCTGATTTACCAAACATAACACGCACATACCTCCGCTGACAGATTTCTGAGCACTTTGGGTTAATTTGCGTACACTTCCTTTAGGTAAATTATTTCCCTGAAGTCTAGTTTACCCATGTTTGGAATCCCTTTCGGAATTGGATGACTAAAACTCATTTTATGGCCAAAACACCACAACTAAACCCAAAACAGGGCATACCAGTGAGCTACCCTAACCCCCCTTTAAGCCCATATTCGGGAGCCTAAGTTGTACAATTTACTCTTGGTCCCTTCCATGCATACCAGTGAGCCTCAAACCCCCTTTAAGCCCATTAAGAACTTTAAGTTATCTGATTTACTCATGGTCCCTTCCATATTTGTAGCTTTATCTCTTATGGTTCTTTACCAATTGTAATCACTTCATTTGGATGATTATAACTTAATCTAGAGCCGAAACAAGAACAAGGGTTTTGAAAATTTTTTGACAGCATTTCCTTTGAAAACCAAACATTTCCCTTTTTACAATCCTTTCATCGAACCAATCCAAACCAATACAGCCGAAGACAACACTCTTCAAAGCTCAGCCTTTAGCCCCCAAAGCTCATTTACAAAAAAAAAAAAAAAAACTATTTTTATCAGCATTTAGGGTTTTCCCCAACTCAAACACAAATAAAAGGGGTTTTAAGGTTTGAGTCTTACCTGGAAAATCTCTTTCAAACTTCAATACAAGGTTCCTCGTATTTTTTGATCACTTTTAGCCTTTGATTTCCATGGAGCAATTCACAAATCTCCCCATTCAAAATCCTAGCTCTCTCCTTTTCCTCAAAAGCGAAAATGCCTTAATGGGAGAATGTCTCTCAAAGGCCAAAATATATGAGTCTTTATGTCTCCCACATTCCACGAGCTCTTGTTTGGCTTTCACACTAAATCATTTTTCTCTTCTTTTTTTCTTTTTTTTCCATTTTAACACTTCATTTCATTTACACTTTTTCACTTATACCTCTCATTTAGGACCCTTGGGTCCCCATTTGACATTTTTACCAAATTTAATTAGTTTCTATAAAATTTTCAAGTTGCATATCTTTTTTGTTCTGAGCATTTAAATTCCAGAAAAATTTCATTTAATTTATTTTATACCCTAAACATATAATAAAAAATATTATATATAAAAAATACTAGGGTATTTTGAGGCGTTACAACTCTTCCTTAAGAAAATTTCGTCCCTCCAAGAAATTACCTTCATTGAGCAGGTTGGATATTGTTGTTGCATTGTTTCTTCACTTTCTCCAGTAGCTTCCTCGTCTTGTGGTTTCTCCACAGCACTTTGACTAGCGGAATCTTTATTCGCAATTCTTTCACCTCACAAGCCGTCTCTCGGCTCTTCCTCATAGGTGAATCACGGTCTCAACTCGATTGTCTGCAGACTACATGTGGGTGATCGGTACCTCAGTAGCATGGACACATGAAACACATTATGGATCTTTTCCAATTTCTAGATTAGTGCCAAAATTGCCACTTGGACCCTTTTTGATCACTTCATAGGGACGATAAATCTGGGAAGCAACACACTTTTTCCCCGAATCTCATCACCTTCTTCGAGGCGATACTTTCCGAAAACACCTTTCGCAGGCCTCATATCGAATATCTTTTCTTTTCATGTCGGCATATGATTTATGTCTATCGGTGACCACTTTCAAGCTTTCTCTAATCATTTTCACTTTTTCTTCAGTCTCCTGTATCCAGTCGGGGCCAACACTTTCTTTTCGCTTAATTTAAAAATTCGGCTCTGATGGTGTTCTACATTTTCTTCCATATAAAGCCTCGTAAGGTGCCATTCCAATACTTGATTGGAAACTATTGTTGTACACAAATTCAACTAAAGGGATGTGTCTATCAGCTTACCCTCATAATCGATCCACCTGACACCTTATGTATCTTCGAATCGGGTACCGCTACGATTGTCCGTCCGTAATGGGTGGAACCGTCTTCGAAATTGGTCAGTGCCTAAAGCCTCTTGCAATTTTCCTCAAAATCTCGAGGTAAACCTCAGATCTCGGTCTGAAATAATGCGGATGTAGGTCCGTGCGACTAGCTGTTCTCGATGTACAACTATGATAGCTTATCGGCCCGAATGGTAGGGTTCTCATGGTAGGAAGTGGTGACTTGGTCAATCGGGTCTGCACTATGACCCAAGGCGAGTCATGCTTCCTCCTGTTAATGGTAAGTTATTTAGCCTAACCCTGAATTCCATGGCGATGATTGGTTCCATTTCCACTCCATTATTACGATGGTACGTAATAATCCGAAAGACGGTACTCTGCACTTTTGACACACTAAACGCGTTCTGGTCCCGGAAACATCTACTTTCGTGCATTCGGACCACCCGGTACAAAACCGCGCAAATCTTGATACATCTTTGCTGCTGGATGCATAGCAAAAAGATCACTTTGTGTATTTCGCCAGAATGGCTTTCTTTAAGATTTACTATCATTGGGTACCTGAGCTGATCTTTATAATATAAAACCCCATCTTCATTCTCTATAAACTCGATTTCTTTACATTTCCAATCTAGCTTATTATGGCAGTAATTTTCTCATCTTTCTTTTGTGCCCCTAGCACTCGATTCAACAAATTCGGTCTACATTGCTCCAGTCTGCCCTCTTTGTACCATCGTATCGCGACAATTGAGCGTGGCGCTCTGAAGCGTTTGCATTGTCTTTCTAATCAAAGCATCGGCCACTACATTGGCCTTTCCCAGGTGATAGTCAATCATGCAATCATAATCTTTGATCAATTCCATCCATCTACGTTGTCTCAAGTTAAGCTCTCGTTGTGAGGACAAATACTTAAGACTCTTATGATCGGTGTAGATGAAACATTTTCCTCACAAGTAAAGTGGTGTCTCCATATTTTGTACAGAAGCTCAATTGTGGCCAATTCAGATCATGCGTATGGTAGTTCTTTTCATGTAGCTTCATTTGTCTTGAAGCATAAAAGCCTACCTTACCTCTTGCATAGGACACATGAGTCAGTTTAATGATGCATCGCTAAATATCACATATTCTTTGCGTATGTCGATTTGAGTAAGAATCGATTGCCTTGGTAGCAGCTTTCAACTTATGCAAAACTTACTTGGCACTTTTCACTCCACTCAAACTTGCATTTTATCTGCGATCTTTCGTAGGGTCGCGATCATAAAACCCTTAACGAATCTTCTATAATGTTGCCAATCCTAGGAAACTACGCACTTCGATGACATTTCTCGGTGGTTTCCATTCAATAATCACCTCTATCTTCGCCCAAGGATTCTTTTTCGAATTCCTTAACGATCTGAGTGTCGAAAGGACACTTCTACAAATAAAATTCACATTTGCTCAATTTTCATATAGCCTTTCCTTTCTCAAGGTTTCTAGCACTACCGAAGGTGTGTCATACACAAGGATGTCATCTATAAACACCACGAAAAACTAATCTATCTTTGTCGGAAAACACGATTCATTAGTCCATGAAAATTTATGCATTGCATTTAGCCTTAAAGCGGCATTGCGAGGAACTCATAAGCAGCCATGCACCGCGTTAAAGCGTCGTCTTATGCACATCCGCATCCTTAGTCCTCGAGTTGATGATACCTAGATCGTAAATCCAATCTTCGAAGACACTTGCACCCTTTAATTGGTCGAACGAAGCCATCAATCCTAGGTAATGGATACTTGTTATTCCATCATCTTATTCGGTGCCTATAATCAACACCGCAATAAGGCGTACCATCTTTCTTCTTGACAAAACCTTTGGAGCTCCCCATGGTGATACACTCGGACCGAATAAATCCTTTCTCTAACAACTCTTGCAAATGGCTTCAATTCTTTTAACTCTCTTAGACAGTCTATACGATTAATGGATGCAGGTGGCACGAAGCTTAGCGTTAATTTCAAACTCAATCTCTCTCTGGCCAAGGCACAATCCACATGACTCCTCACAAAAACACATCCGGATAGTCACTAACTGTAGGGATGTCTGACTAACTAGGCTCCCCATTTTTTGTATCTATCACATACGCCAAGTAGGCTTCACACCCCTTTCCAACCATCGTTCTAGCAGTAGCGGCGGATATCACATTAGAGAGGTGGTTCGACCTCTCATCGATAAAAGTCACTTCCTCACCACGATTGTCCTTAAAGTCACTTTCTTCATTCTAAATCAACTACACCCAGTGTCGGGACAACCAATCCATCCCTGATATCACGTCAAACTCTCTGAATGATAACTCGATCAAATCTCGAGAATTCATACTCGTATTCTGATGGGGCAATCTCTGTAAACTTTATTCACAATGACACTATTAGGGCTGAACTTTTTCCATGCTTACCTATTCGGCAGACAAGGTCGCATCGAGCCACGTCATGCTTTACTTGACCACCGTCTGATGCATGTAATAAAAAAGTTCAAAATCATTTGCAAACAATTTCAAAATCATTTTTTTGTAGAGCCTTTAAACCTAGGCTACGATACCACTAAATGTAGCACTCCATTCCGGGCGGATGTGGATGTGGATGAGATTCGGGTTGCTAGCCCGAGTTCATTCGAACATATACGAAACAAAATAACGTTTAGGCCCGACATTATTTGTATAAATACTTTCAAATATGTCTTGGAGCGATTTCAGTCCGGTAGATCATAATATTGTTAACAGAATGTTTGTTAGTTCATATACAAGACTCAAAATAATGTCTAAATGTTCTTCGGTTCTGCTCTGAATCTAACATAATGTTAAGTCGAGTGATGTCTCTTCTTCCTGTTTCTGATGACTCTACGCTCCTCGAATCTTATGCATTTGTTCTGTTCATGCGTGCGTGCATAGATAAAAAACTCACAGCTAAGCATTTTCATGCTTAGTAGTTCTATGCGATTATCTCTTTATTTCAGTTTAAATCAAATCATGCAATTTCATAAGACAATGCTTTCGTACTTTCTTAAATGACCAATGCAGTACAATACATACATAAAGATATATTTCCATTTAATCAATTACAATTCATTGGCCATCTCAAACTATGCATTTCATGTGCAACAAATCGTTCGGATCATAAATATGCTTTTCATTCTCATTATCATTTTGCATTTTAGCCCTTCACAGAATTTAACCTATGCTTTGATTGCATGGGATAATGAATCAGGCATGATCCGTGGATGCGCAGCGGTGTAAACACGATTTTATAAAATATGTACTCGATTGGTGTACATTACCGATACTGTCCCACTAGGCTACGGATCGGTGTGCCACAATAGTACGTTTGTTCGACTCTTATTAGTATACCAATCTATCCTTAACTCGAATTTAACGGTTAACATTCTATTAGGTTCACATTTTATATTTTTGTTAAGTTGTTGATTTAGTTCCTTGGATTAGTATTTGATTTCTTGGTTTCAGTCATGGCTTGATTCTAGGTCATTGATTATAACTTTTTGATTTTGATTTTCCTTAATCCTAGTACATTAAGTATAGTAATATGTTTTTCAGATTTTATATAAGTGTGCTATAAGCCTTTTTTGAATTAATGAATTAAGTTTTTCTTCTTCCATTGTTCAGCCCATTCTTCTTTTTGGTGTCTTTGACTCCCTTTGAAGTTAACATATTGTAATGATTCACTCTGCACTGTGAAAAAATCGTCATTTTCGTGTTGGGCCCTCATTGTTTTAAAATATGTCTACTTAGTTCCTATTTGGTTCTTAATAATATTGCAAAAAAATAAATAAATAATCCAAACCGTCATTGATTACTTAAAAACACTTAGATACGGGAAGGAACGAGAGACAAACAACCTGAGAAAAGAAGCTAGGCGCATAAGACCACATCTTGGGAATAAGCAAACTAGAGATGGCCGACTTCCAGGAATCTATATTGAGGTGTTTGAGAACAAAATCTAAGATACCTTGAAGGGTTAAACTTTAGATATCTTGAAACCTGGCTACAAAAGGAAATATAGTGATGACATCTTAGAAAAATGAGAAAAGATTGTGAGGAATCTCATAGTGTAACAGCAGTTAACTAAGAAATTGGATGTGACCAATCGATTATGTTCCATAGGGATCAGCTTCATTAACTGTACTCGAGTTCATCATGTACATTTTGTCTCAAGCTCATGGAACGACACTTAGCATTTGGGTTGGTCCTTCTAAGATCAAAGATGATCACGATGTTCGTGTATATATAGAGAATATTGTATAGAATATTTTATATATTATTGAATTTGCCACGAAAATAAAATAAATAAATAAAAGAATAAAAATAAAAACAAAATTCTAAATGTGCCACCATCATTGATGCAATGGAGCTAAATTTAGCTGATAAGCTATGAAATTCATAAAGCAAATGCTACATGTTCAATGAATCGCACACGAGCAATACCTACGAACTGATATTAAATGGAGATTTGCTAAAGGAATTTGCGAGAGGGCTTGAACACAAAACCAAAGCTTCCATCACCTTGGATTCTCAGACCAAGTAGCCAGAGAGAGAGGAGATGCACAGCAGAAAAGTTTGCCATGGGCGGCGGCGACGACCTCATGTGCTTGTTATTGCCATTCAGTAGCGAGGACATGTTGCTCTCTTATGAAGCTGGCAGTAGAGTATCGATCATGGATTCAAGGTCACTTTTGTATAACCACGGAGATTCGCTACGCTGAAAAAATAGTGGCTGCAATGCTTGACAGGGCGAAGCGAGAGCCAAATCAAAAAGTAGCCTCAATCCACGATGGGCATTTGCATCCGGGGAAGCGAGCTGAAATGATGATGATGTTAAGGCGACCAGTGTTTCGCAGTCATGCGCAGCGTTTAAGGACTTGATTGAGAAAGGTGCTTGGACAAACGGATAAGCCGGATCACATGTGTCATTGACACAGCAGTTAGGTGGGCACTTGGGGTTCTTGAGAAGATGGGAATCGAGGCGCGGTTGGCTCTGCCCGGGAACTTGGCTTTGGCACTTCATGTCGAGAAGCTTATTGAGGCGAATCATAGATCACGTGGTAAGTTGGTTAGATGAATTACAATTCGATTTACATCAAAAATTCGGGGTGCAACATGAGATTTTAGTGAAGAGATTAAGTGATAGAGCTGATCATAACTAAATCGACTTATTAGGTTATATGAGCTGTTTGAATTTTTGAATGCTTGGAAATATGTGATGTACTTTTAGAAGTTTGTGGTGATTCTAAAGGTATTTGTGGAATTAAAAGATATTGTGTGGCGTTACAGGGTGTTATGATTTTTTGGGTTTTCTCCTAATAGCTTCAATACTCGATCTTGTACGGTAGTGGACTTGTGTGGTTTTTCCTAATAGTCTTAATACTTGATCTTATACAAATAGTGGATTTCTATTCCTTTGTCCTAGTTTTCTAAGATTTCCGCATGTGTTTTCTTCTTTTCATTTTTTTTTGTTGCCTATTCCCGTTTTCTTTTAACATGATAAATGAACTTCTTGTGTTATGTGGATCTCCCTTTGAAGAATGAGTTGATCCGATTTGGCGAGAAATCCTTGCCTTTAGCGACATTAATCTTTGGTTGAACTCATTCAATGATCTAAAGATCCAGAGAGGTTATGACCGGATATGTTTGAGGTAAACCAAGTTGTCAAACCAGCTGGCTTCTTTGCAACTCATTTTAAGAACTTGACTTGTCGGCTGCCAACTTGATTCTGACATATTACCCATTGATGGCCCTTTAATTTCAAGTAATCATCCTTCTCTACTATTTGGAAACTTACGGCTGAGATTCGGCTTGCCTAAAGTGGCTTGATAAAGCGGCACACTAAGCTCAGTCATTTATGTTGCCTTTGGCGACATAGCAATGTTAAGCCGAAGCACAGATTCAATGAATTAGCACTTGGTCTCAGGCATCAGCCGGCCATTTTTGTGGTTGTCGATCGCGTTTTCACCGAATGATGGCTAGCACGAATTCGATGGGGTTCATGGAGTTTGAATGGGGTGTTTGTGGTGATCAAGGTATCCGCTACGTTGTGTTCTCCGTGTGATCGAACCTCTGTATAGGTGAGTGATAAGTCGATTCTACTCTATCGCCGCCCAGTTTTTGAATCAAATCACAAACCGATTACCTCGTGACTCTGAAGATTGGTTAGTGAATAAAGATAAATGAATCATATCGATCGATAAGGCGAAGATTGAAGAATTGCTTTGTGATGATGGTATAAGCAAATTCCACTGAAGGCTGAAGGAGAAGGCGAAGTGTAAGTAAAGTGGATCCTCCTCAAGAATTTCAAAGCCTTTATTCAAACAATGAAAGAGTGGTGATGCTTTCAAGAATTTGACAACAATATATATAGTACTTTTATATATATATATATATATATATATATATATACATATATATATATATATATAATATATATGTAAAAAGTGAAGAAAAACAAAGTCTTAGGTGGTGTTTGTTTTTCGGCGCAATTTGCTTTTACACTTTAGACAATTTGTGCTTAGTTTGGTCACCTTTAGTATCTGCCTTCACTTGCAGTATTACATGTAGTGTTGTCTTCAAATAATACTTTTGGCTGTGCTTAGAGAGGGTATCCCACGCTGATTCTTGAATGTATTATCCTGGATCTCAACGAATGCATTTCTCATTGACTTCATGCGAGCCGAGAATTTCTAAGTGATTGGAAGAGGTAGTCACCATTGTTTGTTTGCGTCTCTAGCATATTACAGTATTTCCATAGTAAAAATGTATCTTGTTTGTGATCGATTTTGTGAGGTTTGAAGGTTACACGCATCTACATCATTGAACGGTGCCCGGTTCTAATGTTTTGGAATAAAATAATCCCATGTCACTTGTTCCATGGAATATCTTAATACATATTTAATTCCATTCCAATGCAACTAGTTATGGCTCCAATTGTATCTTGCCGTAGAAATTGGCGAGAAGCAATGTCTAGTCGAGTATAATTTGCAAGATATATTAATGCACCAATTGCACTAAGCTATGGTACTTCAGGACTAAGTAATTCTTCAATGTCACTCTTTGCGGCCTAAGCGTCTTTAGTGTCACTTCAAATGACCTAACAACTATAGGTGTACCTAGGGGTGGGGGGTGGTTTGAGATTTATTCATTTATATATAAACACTTCAAGATTTTTTCTATATATATTGATTGGTGGAGAAAGACACCATTTGAACAATACTCGACTACAAGTCGATACAATATTTTATTTTCCCAAGATCTTTCATTTCAAATTCATTCTTTAAGTAATTAGCTTCTTTAATGAGCTCTTTATGAGTTACAATTAAATTTAAATCATCCACATATATCGCAATGATTACAAATCCAATTGTAGTTTTCTTGCTAAAAACGCATGGGCAAATTGGATTGTTCACAAATATCGGTTTAAACGATTATAACACATTCGACCAAATTGTTTTAATCCATATAAAGATCGTTGCAATTTAATTGAGTACATGCTTTGTAGTTGTGACTTCATTCCTTCAGGGATTTTCATATATGCATCAATATCTATATATCCATATAAATATGTTGTGACTACATCCATTTTCCGCATATCAAGTTCTTAAGAGATCGCAAAACATATCAAAAAGCGAAATGTGGTCGCATCTAGTACTAGAGAATATGTTTCCCATAATAAATTCTAGGTCCTTATGAAAAACCTTGTCCCACAGTCTGTGCTATAATTACAATTTCATTTTGTTCATTTTGTTCATTTCGTTTTTGTACAAATACTCATCGATATTGTAAAACCCGAGAAAAATTCAATTTTTATGAAAAAGGGTAAAACGGTAATTTAGGTTGAAAATAAGAAATTCTCTAAATTTCGGATGATGAAACGGACTACGCCATTAAATTCGTCTCGCGAAATCTAGTGACCCAGAAAAGTTTCGTCGAATTCTGAGACAGTCAGAATATTTTACGAATTTTTGGGTGATAAATCTTCAGTGACTTCAGGGACAAGATTTTTATGAAAATATGGGAAGTCAGAAAATGGCGTGAGTTAAAGTTCATTTAAAATAATTGAACTAAAAAAAAAAAAAAAAATTCAAGGATAGAAATAGACCGAATAGGAGCCAATAGAAATCGTTATCAAATGATAATAATAATATTCAATAATAATAATAATAATAATATAATAATATTATAATAATAAGAAAATGAAAAAAAAATCATCAAAACAGCGGGAGTGTTTTTCGCGAGAGGGCGTGCAGGAGAGAATTTTTATTTTCTTTCTTTCTTCGCTTCTTTCTCGAGATCTCATCGGACCATAGGCGGTTTTCATCGAAATTTGAGGCGAAATTGATCTACGCGACGAGAGCTACGCGTAAACACCAAAAAGTTAGAGTTTAGACAAACTCCGTGAGGTGAGGTTTATCCTACTTGTTTTTACCCCTTGTTTAAAGTGTTTTGTAAATGCTTGTGAGTTTTTGGCCGTTAGAGCCGTTTGATGCATCCCGAATCTTGGGGCAAGTGTGAAATTTTTTGGAGAATTTTAGGTATTTGGACGGTCAGTGGCATGTGTTGTGTGTAGGGAGCTATTTGGGGTGTTTGTTTAATAATTTGTATGGGGAAATAAATTGTGTTTTTTGATGAATAAGGCGTGGAGATAAAATTGTGAATTTGCTCAATTATGGAATATAATTGTGTGTATAAACCATTGGAGATAAAATTATGATTTACTCAATTATATGGAATATAATTGTGAGTATGAAACCATGGAGATGGGAAATTGTGAATTGCTCGAGCTAATTTGGGTGTTGTTTTGATCCATATTGTTGATTTTACATGGTATTAATTGCAAATTTGAGAATGTTGCATAATTAATATTTTGATATATATATATATATATATATATATATATATATATATATATTGTATAAATGGTTTTGGAAATGGCATAATGCATTTTCATATGTCTTTAGGTAACCCTGAGAGATTAGGTGTTAGTGTGACATGAAATTTACGAAAAGCGAACATGGTTGCGAAAGGAATTTCACGGGATGATTTTCAGGAGGAATTGGGTTGGAGATGGGCCCAATGGTCATTTCAGATAGGGATATGGTTGTTTTTCGGAAAGCTCACGACCAATTCGCCTCGGGGTAGTCCCGTATTTTTTTACCTACACAGCGGTAGTTTATTTTCCAAGAACAACAAGTTTTGTTTTGAAAATGATATTTTTCTCATACATAGCTTAGGCAAGAGTGTGAAATTCGGTGAGGACTCGAGACATGGGAGCAGGCATTTAGACATTCAAGTAGGATCGCGTATTTACTTAGTGTGTTTAAATTAGACATTGCATATGCACTTAGGTGGAGAGCGTAACCCATTTGGGGTGAGTTCCCTCTTGAGCGATAAGCTCACCTGTCAGGAACATTTTCAGTCTGAGGTGTTAGAGAAGAAGGCTCATTTTAGAGGCGTTTAAGAAAGTCGGGTTGTGACTTTGATGTTTTTGGATAATATGTATTAGAATTATAGATTTTTAATATGTATTTGTATTAAGAAATGTTATAACTCTTGAACCATGTATAATATATTTAGTTTGGGATATAGATTTTGTGAGTTAAACTATTGGAATATGATTGGGTATATTTGATGAGTGTTGATCACCGGGGGCCCAGTGGCCATTTTTACTGCAGAATCTATGCGCCTCGTGATCGAGGACGTATAGATTTTCCCTTGGTTGTGAATTAGTCAGCGGACCCCTAGGTTTTAGGCGTCAATGACATGGTATCTGAGCTAAGATTATCGGTACTTTGTAGCGTCTTGGGCATGAGCCCCTAGGATATGCGGGTTGTAGTGTAGTGCCTGGTTAGGATTACCTGGCGCTTGAAATCTGATACCGGCTTAACGATAGTGTCAGGCCTGGGACTATAAATGCCTGGGAGCTTAGTGTTGATAAGTTGGGTATCTGATTACCTAGGGCTTGAGGTTGGGTCAAGGCCAGAGTTATTAAAGTGTAAGAACATCACCACTTGGTGTGGCCTCGATGTTAGAGTTAGATATATCATTGCACAGACGATCACGGGGCGAGTTAGACTACTTGCATGCATGGTGTTTTATGCGTGATTGGGTGTATAACATGTGATTGTTTGATGAATTGTTATGTGTTGTGTGATTGTGTGCTTAGTGATTAACACATAGGAAAAAAAAAATGAATGATTTAATAAAATGGAATTATGTCTTGCATTACCGGGAATGCATGGGCATTGTGTATGAAACATTTTTTGTGTATGAATAGTGTCTCGAGCGTGTTTGGTAGTAGAATCTTGCATTGAAATTAGACTTGCCATTTGAAGCTGTGTAGATGGCTAGTCGAGCGAGGCGTAGAGGGCGTCCGATTCTTTGATCGAGCAAGTCGGATTTTGACAGTGAGCCTTGAGCCGTAAGTGCGATTATCGTATCGCATTGCATGTGCAATAGTGAGACCGAAGTACCGTCAGACGACCTATAGCGCTTCAAGCACCTCATCCTCCGAGTAGGCAAAGAGGAGAGGTGATGACATCACGAGGCATCAAGATAGAGTGTTGGTACTAAGAGGAAGGAAGATCCATCTTCTTCGACCCGAGAAAGAAAGCGAGAAGACTTACATTTCGCGAGATATCCGAAGGGACGGGACCCGAGGCGGGATGGGACATAGTCGACGAGCGAGATGATGTATTATTTATATGCGGCGACTGGACTTTTCTGAGATTATCCGCGGAGGTGAGATCGAGGTTATGGACGCTCGGTCCCCCAATCATCGGTGAGGCGAGTTAGGGTTGCCCGGTCCCGGGGATGGGCGGATGGTGTGCTACCATTGCAGCCGGACACATGAGGAGGGATTGCCCAGAGACGGGGATCCAGTTTGGGGCGGTCGATCCCGATCCCGGTTGAGAGACGGGAGGCGGATATAGTTTGTTTTCTCCATTACCACTGACCCTTGTGTGGTGGAAGGACGATGCTCCCGATCCCGAGGTGCCACCTGAAGCGCTTTAATTACTTAGTAGGATTGCCGCGCCGTGAGGTCGGAGTAGGTGGTCGACCACGAGTTTGCGAGGCCGAGAGTTGGTCGGGTTAGGGGCGGATGGCGTGTTACCATTGCCGCCCGGCTGGGCATATGAAGCGATATTGTCTGGGAGGCGAATCGCCGGTGGGGCGGCGTTCGGATTGGATATGCGGGTGCGTTTCTACTCTCGCACTTGTTAACTAGAGTAGCATTTAAATTGGATGCATCGAATTCATTCATTGTTGCATCTTGTGATTCTTGTGTGATAGGTTTGGGCTTAGAGGTTAAGGCCTTTAGAGAGATGATGGGAAATTCTTCCCTAGGATGTAGGGTGAGAGTTGGTCAGATATGGTAGACATATCGGGTTTTGATGTCATTCTTGACATGGATGAGTTGACAATCCATCGAGTTGTCAGTGATTGTGATCTGAGGCGGGTTATCATACCCGACACGGTCTTGGAGTTGTAGAAGGTAGCATATGCATGTGAGTGATGTATGTGCGTGAATTTCGAGGACGAAATTATGTTAAGGGGGGGGAGAATGTAAAACCCGAGAAAAATTCAATTTTTCTGAAAAAGGGTAAAACGGTAATTTCGGTTGAAAACCGAAAATTCTCTAAATTTCGGATGATGAAACGGACTCACAGCGGGTTGCGGTCGATCTGCGAAATCTAGTGACCTAGAAAAGTTTCGTCGAATTACGAGGCAATTCGGGAATATTTTGCAATTTACGGGTGATCGTCGGTGACTTCGGGGACGAGATTTTTGTAAGAAAATCTCGGAAGTCGAGAAAAATGGCGTAGAGTTAAAGTTCATTTAAAATAATTGGGCGAAAGAAATAAAATTTTAAGGACCCAAATGAACGAGATGGGGCAATAATCGTTTATCAAATGATAATAATAGAATAATAATAATATGTAATATAATAATATTATAATAATAAGAAAATATGAAAAAATCATCAAAACAACCGGGAGGCCATTTTTTGGCGGAGAGAGGCGTCTAAGGGAGGAGAGGAATTTTTATTTTATTTCTTGCTTAACTTCCTTTCTCGGATCTGAAAATCGGACCAGTAGGAGGTTTCATCGTTTGAAGGCGAGGGTGATCTCTACTGTGACGAGGAAATTTCTGGCGTGGACACCAAAAAGTTAGAGTTTAGACAAACTCCGTGAGGTAGGGGTTTTATCCTACTTGTTTTACCCTTGTTTAAGTGTTTTGTAAATGCTTGTGTTGGTTTGAGGCCGTGAGGGGCCGTTTGATCGATCCCAAATCTTGGAACCGAAGTGTGGAAATTTTTGGAGAATTTTTGGAGAGCCATTTGGACGGAGTTCGTGACCCGTGAGAAATTTATTTGGGGTGTTTGTTTAATCTTTATGAAATAAATTGTGTTTTTTTGGTGTATAGGCCATTGGAGATAAAATTAGTTTGCTTTCGATTATGGAATACAATTGTGTCTTATAGGCCATTGGAATGAGTATGATTTACTCAATTATATGGAATATAATTAGTATAAACCATTAGAGATGAAATTGTGAATTAACCCGAGTGAGAGTTAATTTAGATGTGTTTGATCCATATTGTTCGATTTACATGTGGTGTGAATTACAAATTTGAGAATGTTCATAGTAATATATTGAGTATATATATATTTTATAAATGTAGTTTTGGAAATGGCATAATGCATTTTCATATGTCTTGGGTAACTGAGATTAGGTGTTAGTGCATGACATGAAATTTCTGAAAAGCGAACATGGTTGCGAGGAATTTCACGGGGATGATTTTAGGAGGTGGGTTAGGAGATGGTAGACGAGTTCATTTGAATGAGGACCATGACTTTTTCGGAAAGCTCACCAACCAATTCGCCTCGGAGGGTAGTCCCATATTTTTACCGACACTTCGGTAGTTTATTTTCAAGAACAACAAGTTTTGTTTTGAAAATGATATTTTTCTCATACATAGCTTAGGCAAGTGTGAGGGAGTCGGTGAGGACTCGAGACATGGGAGCAGACATTGGTGACATTAAATGGGATCACGTATTTACTTGAGTGTGTGTTTAAGTGGAGCATTGCATATGCACTTAGGTGGAGAGTAACCCATTTAGGGTGATTCCACTCTTTGGGCGATAAGCTCACCACTATCTAGGAACATTTTTCAGGTACAAGGGTGTTCGAAGGCTCATTTAGAGGCCGATTT
>JAEQBH010006813.1:0-140436 GCA_016808115.1 Tetrastigma voinierianum
TTGTTGTACAATTCATGGTTATGGTTGTACATTTTAAACAAAGTTATATTATGAGTAATACTAGCTTACATCACAAAGATTTCCCCTTCTCAGAAAACATGCCACCACAAAGTTGGAAACAAGAAACTAACATTTTAATTGAAAAAGGTATTTTCAACTATCAGAACATCATTCAACATAAATAAAAACAAAAAACAAAAAACTACATGTGGACCACAA
Source organism: Tetrastigma voinierianum (assembly GCA_016808115.1). Taxonomy (NCBI): domain Eukaryota; kingdom Viridiplantae; phylum Streptophyta; class Magnoliopsida; order Vitales; family Vitaceae; genus Tetrastigma; species Tetrastigma voinierianum. The sequence continues at coordinate 220 of JAEQBH010006813.1, forward strand.
AAACAAAGCAGAACTACCAATAAAGAAGAAAAATCAAAATTTTATCCCTTATGAATAAAAAAAAAAAGAACCAGAACAACCAACGAAGAAAAAAAATCAAACATTTATCCCTCATGGACTCCAAAATTAAATGGAAGAACCAAAGAAGAAAATAATCAAACATTTATCCTTGTGGACCAAAATGAACTAAAACAACCAATGAAGAAAAAATCAAACTTTTTATCTCTTATGGACCAAAAAAATGAGCCGGAACAACCAAAAAAGAAAATAATCCAACTTTTATCCCTTATGGATCAAAAAATGAACCAGATTGACCATGAACATTGAAAAAATCAAACCTTTACCCTTACCTTTGCCTTAGTTGTTGACGAACGAATGGAATCACAAAAATCCGCGTTCCCTTTAGGAAGTCGAAGATAGAGTACCATATTGCAGCCGAGGGTGTACGTCTTTGCCCTTAGGAGAAAAATGGGATTCTTGTGGGAAAAAAATGACTGGGAGGAGAAGCGATGTCGGGAAGGAAGAATAAGGTCGAAGAAGGAAAAGAAAAGGGAGGGAAGAGAAGACAAAATATTGTTTTTAACTACAGTTTGCATTAAAGAGAGCATTTTGGTTTACACACATTTGTATATTACCTTTATTGCATATTCTGTGTTCTGTATAAGTAGTCTGAATCATAAATCTATATTCTTTTGTGAAATATATATACAAATGTTTTGTAATATATATACCTGCTTTCCCTAAGTAAGTATTTTGTCTGAATGACATCATGGGTTTTGGAACATAGAGGCTTTTCAACGGTGCCATTTGGAATGAATAGGTTAGGATAATTAGTTCCATGATAGCCACCACGCACGACCTCACCACTAAGAACGACAAAGCAGCCATTACGCAATGCTCACTACTCCACGCATGCCACGACATCACGTAAACCTCCACACACACGTGAAAAACGCATTCCACACTCGTGTTGTGTTGTGAGAACGATAATTCATCATATTTGTCCAGGGGTTCGAGCACTCAAACAGCACCTCGTCACATTTCTACTTCATTGTTACCTAACCCACGAGCTGGGCGCCAAGAACCATGTTATTTAAAAAGTTATCAAGATATGATTAGAAAATGATAACATTCTCGGATCTATATTTACAAGATGATTGGTAATTTGCCTTTATAATGCGTCTTTTTCCTTATTCCATAACTTCCTTTTTCAAACCACAACTTCCACTTATTATTATCATTGTTATTATTTTTCTAATAAAAATAAAAATATTATTCATTCACATTTACAATAGATCAATAAATCAAAAATAAAAATTAATAAAATCATATATGATGAAATAATATTTAGGTTAATAATATAATAACTTGACATAGAGTACTACAATTTAATAATATATTACTAGAATAGGCCCTATAACTCTAGTTAACTCCAGCATCTCTTTGGTATTGTAATTTGATATCTTGGTGAATCAGGTTGCCGTTTGAATCGCCTCTACACAAATAAATGGCTGCAAAGCGATAGAAAGCATTACATCGTAACAAATTGACGACAAATAAAACACAACAATAAAGAAAACAACATGAAAAAGACCGTAATAAGTAACAAAAGAAGCGTCACTGTATGATAGTACAAAAAAATAAATAAATAAGTCTTTGACGGAAGGAACCGTTCTCTACATTGAAGAGCAAAAAAAAAAATGAATAAGATAAGAGAAAGGGAAAATGTGATTATTATTAGCTATTAGTGGTATTACTATTATTATTATTATTATTATTATTGTGTATTATTAATTATATGTATGCTACACAAAAGTATGGCACTCCATACTTGTTGTCACGTTAAAGTAGTATTAGGATTATTATGATGAACTAAGTAATATAATAGTAATAAAGTTTTTTTCACATTTAAACAAATTATATTTTCTTTTTCTCTCTTTCCTGTCGTAAAATTGAGATGAAAGACATAAAGATAAGAACTAAGAAATTTGCACGTTGGCGTTGACAATTCATTCTGAATGAAGAGATATTAACCATACTAGATCTCCCAGTAGAAACATCAAATTGAAATATTTGTGGATTCTTTGAAATTTCTAATTTAAACTAAAGACTTATATATAGGTTTATTGATATCTGAGAGAAAAAATTCGAATAATTTTAACAAATGAATTTGAATGGAAACCTAACCATCTCTCTGTTTTCTCTTCCAAGCCCTTTTGGTTAAAAAGTGAATTTTGTTAATTTTTTTAGAACACATCGCTCCTTATCGATTCCAAATTTGGGTTTTTTTTCAAATAAAATGGTTTCTTTCACACTGTTTGAATTTGCCTTTGTTTTTTTTATTTTTGTCATAGACTTGTTGTAGCGTGTTTTGTTTGAAGGGTAGACAATTAGCTTCTTCGTGGGTTTTCTCTTTGGCAGTTCAAATGACAAAGTTCTATTCGATAGAATCATCAGATCAAATCATGCTCGCCAGTATGCTGCAGATTTGAAACCTTAAATATTCTAGACATTTTTTTATTATCAAATGTATAGGCGCGAAACTAGTGGCGGAGCTAGAATTTATTCTTAGAGGGGGTATAAATAAACATAAAAGGGCTGGTAGCCCAGTTGATGCATTGCTTCACCATTTCAGGGGGGCATACTGTAGTGTAAGGTTCGGATCTTGGTGATTTCAAGTGTTATTTTCTTACCAATTTTTTTTTTCAAGGGAGGCATATGGTCCCCTGGGCACTACTTGGCTCTATTAGTGTTTGAGCATATTCTTTTTGCTATTAACCCGGATGTTGTCCCATTTTTTAAAGTTTTTAACACTTTGGATTATGTGAAATCTATTGTATTGTCAACCTGAATCAATAAATTTATCTTTTTTCAAAAAAATAAAAATAAAATAGACGTAGATGAAAAAATTAATAATAAGTAGGATGAAGGAAGACATAAATCTTAGATAAAGAAAAAAAAAAAAGAGTTGCGAAATTAAAATATAATAAAAATAAAGATTACGACCATATTAGCAGAACTAGTAGTTATATAGCTATTGTAGGTTAAATAAAGGTAATTATTTGGGTGAGGAGTGTAATTATTATTAAGTTATAAATATAAGATAATTGTTGGGCTTTAGGCTCAGTCCCTTTAATCTGATTTTCTTTATGCAATGTCGTTTTGTTACTCTGCCTCTGATAAACTATCACTTTGAGTTGAACCCCTCCTGGATGTCAATCTTTTTAGAGTATATTATTGTTAGTTATAAAATATAAGATAGTATTGGGCTTTGAGCTCGGTCCCTTATTGATTTTCTTTTACAATAAGCACTTTGTTATATCTGATAAACTATCCCAGTAGAGTTAAAGCCCCCTCATTGAATGTCTTGTCTTTTTAAACTTTGAAGCCTCTGCCAAATAGAGCTAAGCATGTGGACTTTATGACAAAATTTTAAATACTCTTATTTCATGTGAAATTAGAACCCTATAACATGAGTGCAAAGACTTTATAATAAAAAATGTAATAAATTTGTTGCATTGTAAATAATATCCACTAATTATTATATGATTTATATGTATCAATAATAAATAAATAATAATAATAAACAACAATAATAATAAGAAATGATAATAGTAATAATAATAATAATAGCAATAAGAAAAGAACAATAATAATAACAATGAATAATAAAGAATAATAAAAATAAAATAATAAGAATAATATTAATAATAATAATAATAATAATAATAATAATAATAATAAAGATAATAATAATAACAATAAGAATAAGAACAATGAATAACAATAAGAATAATGAGAATAATAAAAAATAATAGAATAAGAATAATAATAATAATAATAAAGATAATAATAATAATAATAATAATAATAATAAAAATAAATAAGAATAAAATAATAATAATAATAATAAAAGATAATAATAATAAAAAGATAATAAAGATGATAATAATAATAATAATAATAATAATAATAATAATAATAATAATAATAGTATTAATAATAATAATGTGTGTAACTTGTAAAAACGGAAAGAATATTTTTATTCAGTATTAAAATCTTTATGTATCTTTATGCCGTATTTACTTAAGAACTCATTTAGAATCTTACAATCAAGTATTCTATAATTAGGTTGTTTGCCCTGAAAATGAAATATCTCTGAAACTAGGAAATAATATAATAATAATAGGAAAGAATTACAATGAGAATCTTTGACTATTAATCCCGATATCGCGACACTCCCCTCGAGTTGGTGCATAGATGCCATTGCCGACTTTGGCTACGGGCTGCCTGAGCTTGGCGACTTTGATGGATATCGTTTCAATTGATCATGGGACCAGGTCGCATTGACGAGCAATTTTCTGTCGATTTCTCCTTAATAGCGATCATGTTGCACGGTCATGAGCAATATCACATGTTGCTTTATTGTCTATCATGGGAGGAAATCGGTTCCACTGGGCGAATGGCCCAAATCCATCGATAAAAGTCTTAGCCACAATGCTTCCGCATGTTGATGTCATACCATCCAGTGACCTCTGCGGCTTGAGCGATACAACGAAACATTACGCTTCTTGCTTTTTCCATGTAGAGATTATGCTCTGAAGGTGAAATATCCCGAAGTAGATCGTCTGTCATCTATTGCTCCATATGATCCAACATCCACCTATAATATCCCACACTTTGACAATCTACATTTTTAGTGAACAAAAAGGCCGCTCAGGAGGCCGTTGCATCCAATAAAATGAATATAACGCATTCATATGTTGTTCTCTAGGATTATGCATCGTGGCTAACAATATAATGTAAGAAGCTGAGAGATCTGTGAAGCCTGAGTGTGGGCTAAGCCCGTAAATCTTCCAGCGAGCCTCGAGGCCATATCTCCCTTATCATGAGAACCTAGGAGTAGTCTCAAATCATAAGCTTCAATCCTTCTACTTCTCTTTGGTGTGCCTTGTCCAGTGGTTGACATCTTGTTATACGATTTCCTACCTCTTATTTTTAAATCTAAAAGCATATTTTGATACAAGAAAATCCCTTTGTCAGATTGAACACTTGATCCGAAAATATTTTAAGTAATGAGGTCTTTCATTTTCTAATTACGCAGCCAGTAACTTTGTGGGGCAGCCCTGGCGTGACCTTGGTCTGGGAATTAAGTTGACTACCGTCGACCGCGGAAACGCTCGTGAATGTCGGGTGACGGCAGTACTCTCCGCGAAAATCGACGAGTCTCCTTTGTCACGGGAGCTGCCGGGATACATAACTACACCATATAACATGTCCGACAGTCAATGTAACAGTCCGCAGCGAATTAAAGCGGCCGTGGTCCCACTGTGCGTACTCATCCTAATAATTCCCAACTATATACAATAGTTTCAAGGTTAAATTGCTCTTATGCAAACATGTATTAAAATGAAAGAACGTTTACAATGCATGTATGCATAGTAAGGCCAGGCGCGACGATTTGTACCGATACCGGCATACCGGGGCGAGCCACATCTCTAAATACGCTTCCACGCACTGAAAATGATATCCCTCGACAGGGTGAGCTAATGCTCAGTAGTGAATCACCCTAAATGGGCTACTCTCCCACACAAGTGTATGTCTTGATGCTCGAGAAAACACACATTGAAAATGCATGATCCTTTACTTGAATGTCTAACTTATCAACTCATGCCAAGGAGGTACTCATGAGCTCCCTCACGCACTAAGCCACGTATGAGAGTATTATTTTAAAACAAAGATGTTTTTTAATGAGTGGACTACCCTCGGGTGTATATAGGTTGAGGCGGCTAGACGATTGATATTTTATATGGACTACTCCCTCAAATCTAGTAAATGAATGAAACTCAGATATTTATTGTTTAATAGTCGACCCCTACGGCAAACTCTCTCGATAAGACCATCTCATGCTCCACTCTTGTACGCTCTGGTGCCGGTGCATATGGAATACATGATGCAATTCAGGCGTAATTATATAACCGTGCAAATATATATCGTGAATATATTCACCGCATAATTTAAATCCACCACCAAACATGTCGTAGCAATTTCTGATTCTTTACCCAACTAAAAATTAGCTGGCAGGTCAATTATCCGAACACGACAATTCAGCGGATTGCTGACGAGCACATTATTTCCATGAATATTTTGCTTGGCCAGAGCGCTATTCACATGAGCAGTGAAACCCTCGGGGTTCGCGTTCCAGAGTAAATCACGTCATCCGGTTCACTTTGTGAACAGTTTGCTAAACTATTTTCAGACCTTATACAAATAACACATAATTTATTCAATAAATTATCACACATGAGGCTCGCCTAACAGTCAATGCTTGACCCCTCCAGGTCTGTGGGTTCTGAAGTAAGGTTCAATAAATTCAAATAATTTATTCACAATTTGCAAGACGATCAAAAGTGATCGATCCACGGCCTCAATCAACTTAAACATCATATATACACTTAAATAAAGTGTAAAACTCAAGTAGGATGAAACCCACACCTCCCTGCTGGGTTTTGTTAGAAAACTCACAAAAACAGTGTCCAGCGTAGATTCTCTCAGTGTAGACTGACTTTCTTCTCGCTCGAAGACTTGGGTGATCGGATCTCTGCAAATCACAGAGAGAAGGTGGACGTTCTCTCACTTCAAACCCATAAAAATGGCCTTTGCATCCAATTTTCGCCTTTGCTTCTCCGCGTTTTGGCTTTTTAAAGAGGATGACACTATTCCATCTTTTGTCTTTTTCTTCATTTAAACAATTCAAATGACATTTATGTCCCTTCTTTTCGATTTGACAGCACTTTCGGCACTATCTGGTAGTCCATTTTCATCATTTCTCCACTCATACCACTTATGGAACATGATGTGATGTGACTTTTATCAATAGACATTTGCTGCCGATTTGCGGCACGGCGTGATGCCTCGGCGTGCAAATTTATTGTCGCAATTCGGCATGAGTGTGTCTTGTTAGATTTGGCGAGGCGATTGACGGTGAATCTGTTTAGTCGTCGAGATCCTGAAAGATCGGTGGTTTTTGAACGAGTGCGATTTTTATAACTTTTTCAAGTGTTGAATTTTCTCAGATTTTCCCATTCTCCTCGCCAAAGAATTTGATCCGAAATGCAGACGTTTGATCACTCGCATGCATATACAGCGTGTATATACGATGACTGGTAGTTTAAATGTCGCGACAAAACCACGTCCTGTCGCTCCTGCGGGATATGTGGCGCAGTAATCGCCTCTGGCTCCCACGTTGACTCCTCCTCCGTAGTGCCGCCGTAGCACCCTTACTAGTCTCATGATCTTGGAACATAAAAGAACACAGATCACGAGCTGTCCAGAATGCACGCTAGTCCTCCTCGAAGGTCCATGGGGTGTGGAGCTCGATCGTCCCCGATCTCATGTTTGGATCGGCGTAGCTACTTAGGGCATGGGGCATTAAACACCCTCATGGACACCCCGACATCGCTCGGCGAGTAAAAGCTAATCGGTGTCGACCGTCGCATCCTCTCGGGTGTGTGAGAGGCCCGATGGATCTCGTGATGGCTGGCTGCTGGGCGACCAACTCCTCTGTAAGCTTATCACCTTGAGAAGCGTGATCCCGGCCTCGAACTCTCACGGGGTTAAACGTCGTACGCGCATAAGCTCTTCCTCAGACTCTGTGGCGAGAAGAAGTTATTAAATGTCAGGAAACACACCTCCTCAGGGTGTCTGCTAACTCAGAATGGGGACAGGTGATGGAGCTCTCTCCACCTGGTCCGACATAGCAGTGATCTACATGGCCACCATCTGATGTCTCAATGGTGGCATCATATACCCCTCGCACATGCTGTTATTGTAGGCGAATTCCCGCAGGCGAAGTGCTGTTCCAGTGCACCATATGATCTGGGGATGCATGCATGCCTGACGTGTAACCACCACGAAACCGTACTTTGTGTGTAGCGACCTTCCCAGTCACGCGGCAGCAATCAATGGAGCCCGGGTCCGACAGTCCATGTCATGAATAACATCCATATCTCAAAAACCACTGCAGTTCGAAGCAACACAATGCGGTGCGAAAGGGGTATCCAATCTCGAGTCACTCCCGACTCATCTCAACTCTAATTCTACGTGATAACCTAGCAGGTGTTTTCATCTCGTTGGCATAACTCTTTTTGGCTTATACTTTGAGCCTCTTTACATTCCTGAGAATTTAGGGATATCTCACGGGTTTCTTACACCACAACTCTGAATTTACTCACATAGGGGATTAACGGCCGCACGCGCTAGCGCGTGCAATACAGTACCTCTTGTTTCTTGAATAGAGGCGCCAGATGTGCATTAGACGTGATCTCAAACTGGCTTCAACCCACACTCACGAGGTGGTGAATGGCCGTTATATGCACCCACCCTCGGCTCGGCGATGTTGCGTGCTGCGAACCGCAATAATGTCATCTTGTGACACCCGATCACAGGGTCCGCCATGCGCGAAAATCTCGGAGAATCTCTGCTCCATGTCCCGACCTATCGGGTCGGCTCTGCCATCTCTGAGGAAGAACATCTATTCAGCTATAAATTGTAACCTCTAAAAGCCGAATCAGTGCGGCCGGTGTGACAACATTTGGAGTCTGAGTCTTGATGACTAGATGTTGTCGACTCATCCATGTCAAGCGACATCAACGACGATATGTCTGCCACTGCAAGTGCATCGCAGCTTCCCGCATTTGCGTGACTGTTCTGTCCTGACCCGGCCCCACTCACAACCCCTACAGCATATGCGTGTCATTGGGAGTGCTTGTATAGCTTTTGGCCCGAGAGTGGTTCCTCGACTCGTGCTAGGGTGTGGAGGAATGAACTCATATACTCTCTGTTTTAAATCTAATTGGGATGTACCGTGTCACAAAATCTGGGATCACGTCTGCAGGCCCCGATCCAGTCTCACGTACTTGATCCTGGCCACTGGTTTTGAAACTCGTGTGAAGCGAGTCTTAGCGTCTTCCCGAAGCGAAGAAGGTTGATCCTCTCTTCTTTATGACTTGCGTCAGAATTAACAGAGCATCTCGATCTCTCTCATGTGCGGCGGTCAACCATGAGTCCATATCACGAATCGTGAAATCCTGCGCAGAAATCACGCCCGAATGGACAACTTGGCCATTCTCTTTCGGGCATCTCTTGTAATACGGCCAATCCGAGTACTTATCTCGGTGTTGTTATTTGATCTCTCAAACTCATGCGCCTCGCCTTCTCTGGTAGAAGCGACACTGATCACGACTTCACGTGCCCCAAAATCTTTACCTCAGTACCAAAATTGCCTGCTAAACTTAGCGTACAGTGATGGTCTCTCTGATTGTCACAAAAAACAATCCTCAATTGATCTTCGTTATAGAGTTTCATTGGGATCTGAGATCGAATATCATCCTGATGCAGATCAGTGATCCTAGATAGGGTTGGAATACCCTATGACATGAGATCGCAGTACTTCAAGCACATTAGTAATCATAGGGCATCATAGTAAATTGAGAAGTGCCCATGCTTGAAAGTGTAACATTTGTCTTGAGGATATCTGTCTCCACAACCCTCAGTTGATGGTAACGGTCGAGCTTTATCTTGGAGTAGACTAGGTGCTCTCTCGGTGATCCAAATAAATACGTCGATCCTCGGTAATGGAGTGCAGATTCTTGATAAATGGCTCACTGATTTCAACTGCACGTGGTCGATGCGCGATCACGAGAGGGTCTTGCCGCTTCTTCTTATCAATGAAACCCAAGACGCCCATGATGATAGCGTGTGACCCTTGTCGATAGCTCACATGCTGGACTACGGGTTCCCTTGACTCACTGTTGCCATCTTTGTCTTGGAGTTATAGAATGGTAAAGTACTAAGTGTAACAATATAAAGTCCTCTGACCCTGCGTGGGCTTGATCGGGTGTAGCTAAATGCGGAAAAACACATCCACATATTCGCTACTACTGAGGTAAGATCTAAGTCTGGTCTCTCTGTAATCTTCTCCCGGTATCTTTACGCTAGCCAATCAGCCTAAATCCACTGACACGGACTAGGTATGCTATGGGACTAAATATCGTAGCATCCCACTGAAATACCACCACAGTCGTCCTGGCGTGTGGCCGGTAACCCTCTTCGGCTTCCATGATCGATAACGACCTTGTAAGATGTCGGCCAATCCATCCTAGGACCTTAGTTGAACTGACATGCTCGGCGATCTCAGGTCCGTGGTAGAGTCCCCGAGACTCTCGACTACGCAGCCACGACCATATCTTCCATCCATATTCTGCCACTAAATCGAGGAGAACTCACCTCGAGGCTCTCTGGTCTGCAGGGTCATTGCCCATTCCTATGTTGGGCCTCACCTCACCATTGGAACTAATAATCTAATCTGGTAGTGTCGAGTAATTCCCTAACCTCTGGCTTGCCTTCGATGCGTAGCAGACAAGTAGTGCGCCATAATGGATCTCTCCCCACGTGAATGTCGGGATGATCACTTTTTAAACTTACGGAGGTTACTAGGACCTCCCGACCGCTGTAGCTATTTGTCGCGATAGGAGCCCATATGATTCTGACCTCGCGAATGCACGCTTATCAAATGCGGTGGTGCGACCCGGTACCACATGGGCGAAACATCTACGTAATTTCCAAGCGGTTAAATGCAATACTAGTATTATCTCTGGCGTAAACACTGACCTGAGAATATGACTTCCTTACACATAAGTAAGTGTATCACATTGTCCTTTATTTCTGGTGTGCGACGATCGATGCTCATTTAAAACATTTTTATCAGCAAAATTTCCTTTTTTTAATTTTCATTTTTCCGAAAATTTTTGTCATATTTTGTTTGATTTTGTTACATTTATTAAATATTTTTAAAGAACAATTTTTGTAGTGACAGTGTCAGAGAATTGACTGAAAAGGCGATGCAGTCAGCGGGTCGAACTTAAGTCGGGCGGTAGGGTGCATGGTGCGCAGCCCGGCTGCGCGCCCGGGCCGGCCTTGTGCGTGGCGTGTCGTTGGTGCGGCCCCGTATCGTGGTCGGGCCCCTCGGCGGTGTCGTAGCTCCCAGGGGCTGGGTGTGCCGAGCCGCCATGGCGCTGTAACCAGCGCTCCCAAGCGCCCTACGCCCGGTCTTCTAGCGCCCAGCGCCACGTGCCTCTCGGGCGCTAACGGCGCTGTCGCGCCCGGCCTTCGTAGCGCCAGTGCCAACACCGCCCGGCGTCCCAGCGCGCCCAACCTGGCGCCTCGCTGCGCGTGCTACTTGTCGCGCGCCTTGTGTCGTCGCGTAATTTTGGCCGTGTCAGCGGCCTGTGTAGCGGCGCGATCGGCGGCTAACCCCATGGTCACAATACAATTTTTTGTATTCTTGTGCATTTTGCGTACGTTCCCTTCCTCTGCAATCTGATGAAGCTGTATTGCAATACGTTAGGCGATATGGCAATTTCTCTGCACTTTTTCGTTTTTTTTGACCATAATTTTTTTCACACACCCCTAATTTCCAGCCTATTTGGAACAATACAAAATATATATTCCTCATTTTTTTCAATTTCCAAAATATTGAATAAATTTATAAAAATTTATTTTATTATTTTCTTGAGTTTACACCTTTATAAAACTAAAACCAAAAAATTTTTATTTTTATTTTTCATTCTCCTTGTTAGCCTTGCTACCTACACTATGATAACCCAAATGGTATCATAGATTCAAAAACTTTTATGAGTTTAACTATGAATATATTAAAATTTTATTATACTTTTCCGATAAATTTATTATAATTTTATTTCATTTATTTCTTTTTCAGTTTACTCGTGTAAAACTCCAAAAAAATTTCTAAATCAATGTACTAATCACTAAGCACACACAATCACTGACACATAACACTCCGTGTTATAAGCATCATTCACCGCGATAGTTCATCAAATCACCTGAGAAAGCACGCAACACATGCATGCGGAGTGTCCTAGTTTGCCGGGTAACTTTCTAGGTAATCTCATGCCTAAACCCGACATCGAGACCACACCTAGTGGTGATGTTCTTACACCTCAGACTATGGCCTGAAGCCCCGAATCCCCACAAGCCCTAGGTGGCAGTATGCCCTGAGCTCAGTTCAAGTGTGGCGAATCGGGGTCGGTTGACTGCAGATCGGCGGGTGAAGCGCTGATGTCGGTTGATGGACGTTTCCCACGAGATGGGAGCGGAATATCGTTTGTGCCGGAGGCTCTGCCACAGGGCCATGGCTGTGGTAACCACGTCGACAAATCCAACCATAACGATCCATGAGTAAAGCGACCACTTGGGCCTGAATAATGCTAAATCTAATAATTCCAAACCTATACAATAGTTTTAAAGTTAAGAGAAATTACTCTTATACAAACATATATTAAAATAAAAAAACATTCTAATACATGTATACATAATAAAACCAAAACCCCCTGACAGAAGCTTTCTTCTCAAGCTACGACCTCTAGGGCGAGCCACATCTCATGCGCTCCACACTTTTGCAGAAATGAAATATCCCTCGACGGGAGTGAGCTAATGCTTGAAGTAAGTGGAATCCTACTTACAAATGGGCCACTCTCCCCCTAAGTGTATATCTGTCTCGAGAAAGAGAAACACGGTGAGGAAAATGCATGATCACGCGAGATGTCTGTATCAGCTCTCGCTTACAGGTCTCACGGGCTCCCTCACACCTTGCTAGCCACGTGTGAAATTATTATTTTGAAACAAAATGTTTGTTTAATGAGTGGACTACCCTCAGATATTAGTAGTAGGAGCCGACTTCGATGTTTATGTTTACAGTGGTTGCCTCAGATGTATATCAGTTGAGCCCAACTCAGCGATTGATATTTTATATGACCTCCCTCCCGATATAGTATTGAATTACGACTCGATGTTTGTGTGTGAGTCTGACCCTCGAGAAACCTTTCTCTTGGTGAACCATCTCTGTGCACTCCTCACCTTAAACAGGTGCAGTGCATATGGAATGCACATGATGCCAATTCGATATTATATAACACATGCGAATGCTTATATAATCATGAATATATTCACATAATTTAAATCACACAAACATGTCATGTAATTTCACAATTCTTACACCAAAATTGGGGCTCACTCAAGAACATCAAACACGAAGCAATTCAACTTGAATACTAAACTACCACATTATTTCACAAAAATATTTTTGAACACTATTCCTATGAACAAAGGAAACCCCTGCCATCAGTTCCCTGCAAATCACCAATCACCTGGGCTTCACTTTGTGAACCCGAATTTCACAGCCATTTCCGGCCTTATATTAAACCAACACATAATTTATTCAATAAATTATCACATATGAAACTGAGATATTAGTCCGTAACAGCCTCGCCCACACCGACATTTCACAAATGGGTTTTGATTAAATTCAAACAATTCGGGGCCCCAAGATTTAAATCGATCAAATACCACCACGACCTCAATCAACTCAAACAACATAAATACACTTAAATAGCCGTGAAACTCCGGGCAGGATGAAAACTTCTACCTTAAGGAGTTTGTCGAAAACTCCTAAAAATGGTGTCCACGCGTAGGTCTCTCCTCAGACGCCAGCCTTCCTTCTCGCCCACTTCCGACTGGGCCGATCTCTTATAACCCTGTATAGTTATCGCCTCACTAAACCCATAAAAATGGCTACCCATCCAATTTTCCTTTGCTTCACGTTTTGGCTTTAAGAGGATAACACTATTTCTCTTTGTCTTTTCTTCATTTAAACAATCTTAAAAATGACATTTATGTCCTTCTTTTCTCAGCTTTGACACTTAATTATCTCGGCATCCATTTTTATCCTTTTCTACTCACTTAATTACTAACATGAGTATGTGTTATATGTGATTTTGTCGCTAACATCAATATTGTTTTACACTAAATTACGCCGAAAAATGCAAATTCCGACTGCTCTAATTTTACAAATTCGACGCGTGTTAGCTAGATTTCGCGATCGATTTCAACGATGAAATCCTTTTCACATCCGAGATTCAGAGAATAAATTTCAATTTTTAACCAATTGATTTATTTACTCCTTTTTTCCGTAAATTGAATTTCTAAGCCTTCAGCACTTTCATCGCGTCATTAGAACTCCATGACGCCCCAAAACTGGGGTCCGCTGACAATTCGTCGTCCCGGCCGAACACTGCGAGGCGCCTGGTAACCCGACACTACTCACTAAAATTCCGCAGTCTCCTTTGCACGGAGCTTCTACCAAGGCCGACATAACCCGGCCCCACAATCACAATGACCACACACAAGGTCCAAAAGCTAGTAAAATAATGGCCACCAGCCCCCTGATCACGATTTACAAAAATATATCCCACCGGGCGTAATAGTTTCATAAGAGTTGATAAATTACTTATACAAACATATTAAAAATTATAGAATTCTAATACATGTCACACATAATAATACTCAAAGTCACAACCCTGCTTCTTCTAAACGACTCTAAGATGAGCCGCCTCCTCGAACGCTCCACCTAAATAATACCCGACATGGAAGCATACTGCCCAAGAAGGGAATCACCCTAAATGGGTTACTTCGATCCCACCTAAGTCCATATGCAATGATCTAATGTAAACACACACTCAAGTAAATACGTGATCCTACTTGAATGTCTACATGCCCGTTCCCATGTCTCGAGTCCTCACCGACTTCCTCACACTTGCCTAAGCCATGTATGAAAAACATCATTTTCAAACAAAACTTGTTGTTCTGAAAATACACTACCGGAAGCTCTGCAAGAAAGTTTTCTGCGGACCACCTCCGAGGTGAATGTGTCGGAGAACCTTCCAAACACACGGGCCCCCTCCGACGTAGGTAATTGTGTAGACCATCTCTCAATACCATTCCTCCCTAAAATCATCCATTGAAATTTTCAACCATGTTCGCTTTTCTTTCAATTGTTCATAAGCCATGCACACGCTAATTCCACTTCTAGGTTACCCCTGGGCAGCATACAGAAATGCATTATGCCATTATTCCAACACAATTTATACAACACATGCTAACATATCATCATGTGTATATATTGACATAAATCAAATCACAACAACATGTTATCATTTTAATCAATAACATCAAATTTAGCTCACTTGAGCTAAACAATCAGCTCCACACAATTCAAGCACACCACACATGGACGATTTTTCATTCAATTACAAACCTCGGACTGCTTTTTACCAAATCTCAAAACGGTAACAAAGGCTGTCCGTGCTCACTTCATTGCATTCGCCCACTTTGCGGAACCTAATCTACAGCTACTTCCGCCCATGTACGTCGGCAATACAATTTATAGCATAAATTATACCACTAGCAGCCCAAATGAGTCTCGACCTGCCACATCGTCTAAATGGCCTCCATAAATTTTTGCTACACTTCGTCCTAAGTTTCGATCATCAAATGGTCACACGAATTTAATCATACTCAACCATCAACAAAACACTTAAACAAGAGGTGCAAAAGTACAGAGGATGAAACCCCTACCTCACTGAGTTTGTCGAACTCCCTAAAAACCAAGGCTCACGCCAAGCCTCTGGCCATGTAGAACCACTTCTCCTTTTCTTTATTAATCTCGAAGAAACCCGACTATCCGATCGCCTCGATCTAGAGAATTTATTACACCTCTCATACTAAAAAAACCTAACTCCACTCGAGATCTCCATTTTTCCTCCTTTACGTTAGCCTTTCATATTTAGAGATGACACTATTCTTAATTTTGTCCTTATTATCATTTAACTTTCAAAATGTCATCCATGTCCCCAAAATCTCGATTTTCAAGACACTGGGTACGCCATTCCCTCGCCGCTCATTTTCATCATTTCACTTATTCGCGCAACATGTGTCACATGATTACATGAAAGTGACTTTTGTTACATCACATGTCGCTTTACTCACCGATACTCTATGCCTCAAAACGCAAATTTCGACCGTCCCGAATTTGGGCAAATTAGACATGGTAGCTAGATTTCGCGAGACGATTCCAACGGTGAAATTCGTTTCATCATCTGAGATCTAGAAAAATTTTGGATTTTTACCGAAATTACGATTTTGCCATTTTTCTGAAAATTAGAATTTTCTCAAGTCTTACATAACCACCATGTCATCAACATACACAATAAGGGCAGTGATCTTACCATGCTGTTTTTTCAAGAATAAAGTGTGGTCTGAATTACTTTGATGGTAACCAAAAAGACCTCATGGGCTTCGTGGAACCTTCCAAACCATGCCTCGAAGATTGTTTTAGTCCATACAATGATTTCTTTGACTTGGTGGCTCACACCCTCCGAAAATGCATCTTCTCGTATCACAAACTTTTGAAAACCCATGTTGACTTTTTAGGACAACTCGCCATGCAAAAGGTGCTTTTTCACATCAAATTGTTAAAATACACCAGTTCACACTAGAGGATAATATAAGGTTGATGAAGCAGTAAATGTATCTGTAGATAATCAATTCCATAGGCTCGGGTGTACCCTTTGCTACTCGGGCCTCGCTTAAAACATTCAATTCAGACTATTTGCTTTGAGGTGCTTCGCGCATAAACCCACCGACATCCAATCGGGGGGGTTTCTTCCCGGGAGGACGATCAACAAGTTCCCAAGTTTCACTCTCCCTTTCCGTGCGATTTCATCTCTCATTCATAGCAAATTTTTCCACCTCGGGTCGCCTAAGGTTTCCCCGCCGCATTAACTCTAGGGAATAGATACGTGATAATTGATTTACAAATTACTTATTTGATTCGCATAAGTCGATGGTTGTACACATAGTGACTCATGGGATATTTAACCTTACTAGAAAGTTCTGGCCCATATGTGCTTGGGAACACTCCGTTTAACTGGCTGGTAGTTGTTTTCAGTGTTCGCATATCACGCCAGGACGATCCTCGCAGCTTATCGGGTTCGTGTAGACGCTTTACCCGTGGTGCGAAAGAGATTCGTAATGGAGGTTGATCCACAACTTCATTTCAGGTCTTCACGTCTCATCACCAATGTGGTCCAAATTTATACCACTCAAATCCAATTCACCAACATTCTCATTACCAAGTTCAGACGTTCCTTTTCATTCGTATCTGTAGATTACATTAAACGTGAGAGTCTCTCTTATAGTGATCGAATCATAGTCTAGAGCTTGAACTTCTTCCGTGTGCTCTCAAGGTGCTCGAGGAAAAATACATCGAGTCTTCATGAAAAACCATCCATTGTAACAAACATTCATTTGCTCGAGGGTGATAGTATTCATCTCTCTTTTGATAAGCAATATGATCCTCGTGAAAAGACACACTTGAATGCCTAGGTAATAACTTGTTATACTGACGCTATGAAGATGTACAAAATGCTACACACCCAAAGACATGAGGTGGTGTTTGGATCGACCGAGCAACAGTCAAGCCTGGCCTGAGAGCCCTGATGGTGTCCTAAATCAATAGTGCTAGGTTGCAATTTCATCAAATATGTTAGAGGTAAGTGCAGTCCTCATTGGGGGATAGTAAAGGCATATGTTTCTATCAATGAAGCACTGACATTGCAACCTCCAACAGCGACGATTCGCCTCCGCCACCCTATTCGTCAGTACTCTAACAAGTGTCTGATGAATGGTTCCATGGGCTTCCAAATTCCTCTTCAATTCAAAAACTCAAATACTCACCTCCATTGTCACCTGGAGGGACCCGAACCTGGTGGCATTGTACCAACTGGTAAACCATTTTGGTGAAAATTTGAACAAGTTTACTTCACTTTGGACTCTCACCAAACACCTCGCCATCCCACAATCATCAATGCAATTAACCCAACGCAATCCATCCAGCAGCAAATGATGCTGGCCCCAAACATCAAACGGCGATCAAAAAATGAACTGATTTGTTCGTTAATGGAACGGCTAATCGATGGTTTTTTGCAAGTTCACAAACATCACGATCAACGTAGAGATACCAAAGTTTTGCAGCCATGCAATAAACTAGAAATAATTTCTCCATGTAATCGCATGGTATGCCCCATGTCTATGCCATAATCCATATCTCATATTTCTTTTTTTTTCGAACCCCCTAATCTTTAAAGCTAATGCCAACTCATCCGAACTTTTGGGACACCAAGTCCAAGACACAGCTTCCCTCGCCAACACCACAACCAATCGTTTTTCCTCGTCCCATGTCCTAAAATGGCAACAAAATCAAGCAAAAAACTGACAAACACAAAATAAGATAATGAGCACTGAGAAACCCATGTAATATTATAATCAAAGATAGAAGCACCAAAAACAAGATCTAAATTCAAGGTGTTAGTGAGGATAAGGATCCTTCCCCCAATAACGAATTGAGGTACCATCGGGTAATAGAAACAAAATATGTTATAACATTTTAAGAGGCAAAACTTGGTTCAAACCAAATTTGATATATCCGCAGCAATCTTAATTGTCCATGCAACTTGGTTAGGAAAACAGGTAAGAAATATTTCTAAACCTACCACTATTACTCCATCACACGGCCAATGCCGAGAATTCTCACACCACTATCATCCTCCTCGTTTTTGTTTCAACAATTGCATAGCAGGCCTTCTCTTGAACACTCTTCTTCCTGAATCAATGACTATGAACTCACATACCATTCGATGTTATATCCCACAAGTTCATAAGCATCGACTTTGTACACCGCTTGATCACAAAGTGAGTGCATTTGTATGATGATCACACACCATCATTAGTAGTCTTGTGGATGGACGGGTCTTTTTTCGGGTCTTGTTGTTGTCAGAGAGACCAATTTTACTAGATCTATCTGAGTCACCATGGTCAAGCCGTAATTCTTCATGTCCGTTCATCACCCCATGTCGAACATCTTCTCGGCGAGCTAGGGCATAACACTCTTCTAATTCGTGGATAGATCCTTCCTCAAGATTTCGTCACAAGACTTGCTCAAAATCACCTCTATACGTAGAAAGATATGCAGGCACCCTTTGTCGCAAAGCAATTTATGATAGGATGGCCATCTATCTCATCCATGACCACTTTCATCAATGATGATCCAACTTTACCATAAAGATTTCACTTTCTCCATAATATATGAGTTGTCTTCCTTTGTTTCGCGCAGAGCCCTTCAAGTTCCAAGGTAAAACCTCAGACCATCTCCATCAGTGTGCTAAGCCGCCAGAGCTTAGCTTCCACTGATCACAGGCGATGGGTAAGCAAATGTATCGCTTCATAATCTCCGGGGATAGACACTGCAACAACCATCTGACCTTCTCCGATTACTATGGAATACCACTTTCTCTCATCTTTTCCTCCTTGTGGCGGAGAGTAGCTACAATGAAGGAGAGTTTCTCCTTCCTCAAAGAATTTGCATCTCTAACATTTGAGACCATAAATCATAGTTGGTCTCATTCAATACACCCCGAATTGAATGATGAATTTTGTTGAATAGCTGATGGGGGTAGATTCGTGACAAGACGGCTTTTAATAATTTGACTTGCTCATGGTTTGACATTCAAAGAAGAATGATTTAGGGTTTCGTGGCTCGACATTCAACTTCAGAAATGTAGAAGAATATTTTTTATTCATAATAAACACTACTAGAAATTTGATATTCCGCGACTACATTATTCTTCCCAAAAACAAAATTTCTGGTCGCGAATAATAATTTGCAACCAAAAAATGTTGGTCGCACAATCGCTATAAGATAGTCCGTCAGGGAAATGTTTTTCGCGACCATTCCTAAACTGTCGCATATACCTGCTCAGGTGATGGATGATATCGTCACACGTAAATTTTTATGTCCAACATCTTGGGCGGTGTATTTCACTTTCTACCCATCGGCGTACTTGTCGAAATTTTATTTTTTTGCAATGAAAACATTCGGACGACGCTTCATTATGAATTTACATGATCGCAATTTCGTATTTCTACGATATGAATTGGCGATCATAAATTGGTGTTTCTATGATGAATTTACATGGTTGCAATTTCGTTTTTCTACAATGAATTTACATGGTCCCAATTGTTTGTTTATATGATGAATTTACATGATCGTAATTCAACATGTTTCTAAGGAGCTTAGAATTTAGGTAGTCTCAATTTCGTGGTTTCTACGAGCGAATTTACATGGTCACGCATTTTGTGTTTCATGATGAATTTATATGGTCGCAATTTCATATATTTTTAAGGATGAATTAACATGATCGTAATTTGTTTCTACAATGAATTTATGGTTATAATTTTGTTTCTACGATGAATGTATGGTCGTACTCACATTTGCACGATGAAGAACAATCGATCATGGTTTAATTTTCATGATGAAAAAAATTAGACATAGTTTAAATAAGTTCAGATGAAATTAAATGGTCACAATTGGTCATTTCCATAGCAAAAAGCCAAATGTTTAAAATTAATCCCACCGCAACACTAACTTTTACTAGCAAATTTGCAAGGATAAGCACATAGCGGTCTCCTTTCTTCTCTTCCGTAGAATGATATGTACCTCTCTCCATTCTAATAGTGATCCAACTCTTTTCTCTAGATGTACCTCGCTCTCTTCTTTGTTGTTGATGAACCTCTATATGACAAATGACAAATATTATATTGATTGAAACAAACCTATCATAACAATTACTTTGATAGTTTTACAAAAATTAAGCAATAATTGTGCGTTCACGTTTGGGATGATGATAAACAATGTCGTGATAGATTGGATACTAATTGAGCCATGTAATTCGCTTTTTACAATATGATATGATACAATAATATGACAACTAGTCGAGATTATAGATTTGAGATACCCATATAATTTATTTCAAATGAGAATAATGTCATGGACATAATATTATTATATAACTCAAATAATAATGAAGTAGTAGGAAAAATTAATTTAATATAAAAAGACAAATCCCAAATAAAGGAAACAAAAAAAAACATTTAAGTTTTTATACACATTTAGAAGGATACTTTTGGAGTTTACAAGTGAACTGCTACAAAATTTATTCAAAGAAAATGTCAAGATTTGTCTCATGTTCAAATCTATATGAACATCTTTACTAATTGGGTAAGAGACAAATATTTTCTAACACTCAAAGATAAAATGACAATTAATCATATTCAATAAACCAAATAAATGCTTCAATGAGGGATCAAAATTATTGAGGTTTATATTATATTGGAGGAAGAAAAAAATTATGCAAAGATAGATAAGAATAGCAAACAAAATTTCTTTCACTACTTATAATGGTTTCATAAATTGGAAAAACATTAGCACAATTTACACTTTTTAAATATTTTTATAGATTAAAGAATTTCAATGATCCAGCTTAAAATTATTTAAAATATCCAAGAATTTTAGGAAAAGTCGTAAAATATATTATAAAATTCAAAAACCCAATTATAAAGGTCACTCTTGAATCCTATATGTATTCTAGAGTAATAACATCTAAAGATGCATGTTGGTTTAAAGGTACTTTTACCAACAAGTGTGCTTCTTTGGAATATCTAATGTTTGCTAAGAAGTCAACCTTACATAATGTTTATCATTTTTTATGCATGTCCATTGTGGCTATTGGTTACAACCATATAACAATGAACAAGGAACTCATCCTGTCCCAAGAAGGATAATGACCACCCACCAATAAACCATAATGATAGCATTTCAAGTAAGGTCCAAGTAGCGAAATTGTTATTATGATATATAAGTTTTTGGAATCTACAGTTAGAAGAAAGTTTCAACGGAAGCGATACAAATAAATGATGCTCATCACAAAAAGCATGAATAAATATATTAATATGTGATAATTTAATAAGTATCTCATATATCTTTATGAGCAATGTTTCTGAAAGTGCAGCGAATGAACAAAAAAGATATTAACCAACATATACTAATACAAGTTTCTAACAATCTTTCAAACACTGTTTCCCATTTTAATCTTTCTGCAAAGCAAAATTTCTTATCTAATCAAACTTCTTCTGAAAGAATAATCACTTCTAAGCCAAACAAAAAATTCATCTAGAAACTAACCGAAAAAAGTTGTGAACTTACACTTGCTTCTTGTTTCTGAAAGACCCAGCAAGCAAATACTCGTTTGTACGTATTTTGTAGAAAACGTGAAAAGAAAGCTAGACTTATATCTATGCTATATTCTTTAATAATAATAATATTAATAAATTATTAAGATAATTTGCTTTTTTTTTGAAAGTGATAATTTAAATATTTAATTTAAGTAATCTAAACTAGGGCCCTTCATTATTACGAATATTTATATTTAATTTAATTTAATAAAATAAAATTTTAATTTTAATATTCTGAATAAATAAGGATTATTTTTTTTTCATGTAATTTTATTGAATTTTTCTTTGCTTTTAACTTTTATGATTCCGTTTAAAAAAAAAGCTTTTATGGATTTGTGTAACATAAATGGAAAGAACTATTAAGTTCAAGATAATAATAATATTATAAATTTTAATTAAATATAATATTTTCTATTGAAAACAAAGTTTTAATAATAAAATACTATTATAGATTTTAATTAAATATTTAAAAGATAATAAAGAATATTATTATAAGAATTTTATTATGGATAATATTTTTTAGTTGAGAAAAAAAAAAATAGTTCTTTGGTAATAATAATATTATAGATTTTAATTAAATATATATTCTAAAAAAGTTCTGATAATAATAATTTTATAAAGTTTTATTAATATATAACTAAAATTTGCCTTACTAATTAATTTGAAAAAAAATTTAAAATGTAAAATAAAATCATAAGGACCAATTACATTACCTCATCAAATATTGTTCTCTTAAAAATCAAATCACGTGTTAATTTTTGAAAAAATGCAAATAAAACTTCAAAATCATGTTACTTATTCTTAAAAATCCAATTAGTAGTACTAATATATTTGGGTTTATTATCTTTTGATAACCATATTATATCAATGCACTTAAAATTGATTATCTGACTTAAAACATGCACTCTTTTACATGTGCGCGTATGAAAAATAGTTACTAAACCTTTTATACTCAATATAGTTTCAATCATTATCATTGTTCTCTTTACTTAATCATTGAATAATTTTAAATTATCTTATAATAATCTCTTAATAAAACATTGGATAGGATTTAAGGAGTTTAAGATAGTTTAAAAAGGTGTTAATATAACTCTAATAAAAATTTAAAACTAATTTTATATATTTGTCTAACTAAAAGTAATAAATATTTTATAGATTTTATCCAAATAATCTAGTAATATATATATATATATATATATATATATATATATATATATATATATATATATATATATATATATATATACTCTATATATATATATATATATACCCTATATCTCTCTATTTATTCAATATATTG
Source organism: Tetrastigma voinierianum (assembly GCA_016808115.1). Taxonomy (NCBI): domain Eukaryota; kingdom Viridiplantae; phylum Streptophyta; class Magnoliopsida; order Vitales; family Vitaceae; genus Tetrastigma; species Tetrastigma voinierianum. Next base: position 23,564 of record JAEQBH010006813.1, read on the forward strand.
TTTTCTTTACTTAATCATTGAATAATTTTAAATTACTATCTTATAAATGGAAATATTAATAAACATACGGATACAGATTTAAGGAGCAAAATATATTTTAAAAGGTGTTAATATAAACTTATATAAAAATTTAAAAACCCAATTTTATATCATTGTCATATAAAAATAATAAATACACATAGATTTTTATCAAAATAATTTAGTAATATATTTTATTGATTTATATATATATATATATATATATATACATAGTATTACTAAATATAAATATAGTTTTCCAATCATTATCTATTGTTCTCTACACTTAATCAATGAATAATTTTAAGGTATCTCTATAAATGGAAAATATTAATAAAAACATTGGATATGATTTAAGGAGCTTAAGATAGTTTAAAAAATGTGATGGCAATATAAACTTATATAAAAATTTTAAACCCAATTGCATATCTGTTATCTAACTAAAAATAATAAATATTTTACTCAGATTTTTATCAAATAATTTGGTAATATATTTTGCTCGATTTAATTATTACAGTGATTCAAGAAAGCTCCCAAAAAATTGAATTATTTTAAAGATATTTTTTTGTAATTATTTATATAAGTACATGGAAAAACATTTAGTGCATTAGAAAAGTATTCTAGAAATAATTTTTATAAATATTTTAACAAATTGGTTTTATATTGAGGTAATATTTTAATGTGTTTAAAGCCTCTATGAAGTGTGTATTTTAAAGAGAATAACTTTTAATAATAATAAAATTTTTAAAGCTAGAAAGGTGTATTTTGAAAAAGTCACAAAAATATTGATCCCAAATTATTAGACATTTTGCAACAACATAATTATCAATCCTCAAAAATACTAAAATTTCAAGGTGAATTAATTGTGAATTTTCTCACATGTTAAAGTCTTTCATCTGATCAGCTTAGAAAAAAGTTATTTGCAAATAATAAATATTTTTAGGCCAACCAATGTATTGTAATAATATAACATTTTGTCTATCTTTAGTTCCTTATAATATATATCAAACTTTTGAGATACAGATCAATTATTTATCGTAGAATATATAAGTTTTGCAACTAACATAAGGTGTATTAAATAATACACCTTTCTATGACCAATCAATAGATCATAGATCATAGAATTATCTTGTGAGCCAATTTTACTTTCCTCACAAAATATCATGCTTTAGAGGCATGTTATAAATATTTCTCATTTATTATATATTTTATTGGAGCTAACATAGGTTTCTAGCTCCCAATTAATATATTTTCTCGACTAATCAATAAGTAGTCATAGTCGGAGGGTATCTTATGACCACTTTTACCGCCTCACAAAATGTCATACTTTTTAGAAGATGTGTTATAATATTTCTCATAGATTATATTTTTTGAGACTAACATAAGTTTAAATCCTAGCATTATTACTTCTTTCGTCTACGGAGAAATCAATGGTGATCCTTAGATTATAGGACATTTGCAATACTTTACCGCTCCTCACAAAATATCATGCTTTGGATAATTGCAATATTTCTACAGAATATAATTTTTTTGGGATAACATAAAGTTCTTCATGAATTAATATACTCATTGACGACCAATCAATAAGTGAACCACAGTTATATGATGTTTTGAGACTATCTTCAGTCCTCACAAGAAATATCAAACTTCCAAGAATGACTGTAATATTTTTATATATCTTAGTATTTTTGTGACCAATAAGATTTATCATAAATACTAATACATTTAGTAATCGATCTTGGTCTAAGTTATAATATCTATATTGAGCAATGGTTGCTATAATAAAATTATTAGTCGTAAATAAATAAAATATTTAAATTGTTTGTCTATTAAAATTAAGCGACCAATTATCAAGATATCATAGAATTGTAATTAATAAAGCTAGTAGCGATCGTAAAAACTTTGGACCTTGAGAAAACCAAGTTTCTTGTATTAAATACGTATCTTTTATAATACATGTTATAGAGATATTAGAGATCCTACAATCAAGCTATTCCTATAATTAAGTTATTTGCATAATAAGAAATATCTCTCTAAACTAGATATGAATATAATATTAATAGGAAAGAATTACAATAATACTGAGAATCTGACCTATTAATCCCAATATAACTTAACCTATAAACTAATAATAATAAGTGATGATGATGATGATGACGTAATTATAATTATAATTGTAATATAATAATATCTTATTATTATTATTATAATAATAATTAATAATAAGAAAATAGATGTAGTTCAAGTGGTTAGAGCTTAGGGACTGCGCACTCTTGCTGCGCCTCACATTCCAATCTCTCTGGTCGTCCTCGCCGCATCGTTTCATTACAATAGAAGGATTTTATATTCAAAAGTTAGATTTGAGTTTTTGTTTGCAATTTATTTTGTTTTAGTTGATTTTGCTAAGGAGGGGTGATTTGCAGTAGTCTTTGCCTAAATCCCCCTCTACATATCTTTTTCTGTTTCTTTCTAAGTGGTCTTTTCTTACAAATCTTTTTGTGTATTTTGTTTTTCTTGTTTTATCTATTTGCTCTTCGTTCGATGTGTGTTTGCGTCTTTATGACACAATAGTTTTGTTTTGTCATCTTTATTACTGTGGGTTTCTATTATGTAAGGCCATTTGATCGTGAAAACATTTTCGATCGAATAGAATATCTTATAATCAGAGTAGAATCCCAGCTAGTATGTTCTTGAACATGAATAATTTATATTATAGTCATCATAGAGTTTTCAAATCTATAAGCTAGGCTTAGAGTCTTTTCATTATGCTATTAACTTGGATGTTGCGTCATCCGTTTGTGTTTTTAGCGAATTGGATTATTTGTTTCAATCGAATGTACTACTAGTTTGAATCAGTGAAATCTTTTATCTTCAAAAAATGAGTTTATGATGACATAGGGAGGGGAGGGTTCTAGGGTTCAAGTCCTATACAAATTTACTGAGGCCTAAGCTTAATACAATGATGTGGTGTAAAGAGTGGATATATAAACCATGACAACAACAACCATAATAACAATCTTAATAATAATATATGAAAGAAAAAGAATAAAATAAGGATCTTGTTGACTTTTAAATTTTGCTTAACTTGCTCAAATAGTTGATACGAGACATTGTCATATCTAGTATGAGATTCTCCGTATTAATTATGATTCATAACAATATCTGTGAAGATATAGTTTAGACTTTAACTATTTTCTATTAGTTCTTGTTCATAATCTTTATTAAATAATTTAAAATTTTATATAATAATAATTTTATTATCAAATTATTTCATATATTTGTCCCTTATGTCTTCAAATGGATATAATTTCCAAACATGACAAGCCCGGCTAATAAATTTAGTCGATCTGACCAGAAACCACCTTTTTAAAGCAAATAATTGCTCCTTATGAATATATTCTTAGTGCTTCTTGGAACGTAAAATCCTTCGATCTCACTCGATGTCGCAACTTCTTCATGGCTTCTCCTCAATCTCTCTCTGCATTTGCTTTTCTCTTTCTTCTTTTCATACCCCATGCCCTCTCTTCGTGCGATATGTCCATCCTCAATTAGACCACAGCCTCCAAGAATGACTTGGTGGTCTGTGATGTTCGGTATGGATGTGTGGGTTTTCATTAAGTGGGCTTCATTAATTGGAATTCAAAAACTAGAATTAAGATTGGTCTAATTAAGTGAGGTTGTGGGCTTCCTTAATAAATCATATGGGTACGTTGATTAATAAGGCCACAGGGTTCGGCCGGCCACGTTATGAGGCTTTAGTGGTCGAACTACCATTTAAGGAAAGCTTTCGAGTCTCCCAAACCACACAGGCGATACATTTTCCTATCACATACGTTTATTCTCTCATACGGTTTTCCAAGAAAAGTGATGACAATCTCATAAAGCCGGTTTCAAAGGGTCGTTTAAGAGAAGATCTTGAGATCTTGAGATCGGTTCTCTTTCTGACTCTTAAATCCAGGTTCCGCATCAACAAAGAGAAAGAGACACATGGATTCCAAGGTATGTAATTTACAGTGTTTTTCTCCATTAATGATGTTTGTATTCTTCACCAGTGATCAGGTTATTTAAATTCGTATCCTAGGTTGGTATCGGAGCTTGACCATGGATTAGAACTCAAAACATCTGGTTGGAGAAATTTTTTGGGTTTGCAGAAAAATGGGACATTACATCCAATTTCGGATTTTCTATACATCCAAAATTAAATATTTTACATATTTGGAATCTTCGCGACGAGGCGATCACAGCGCGATTGGGTGGCTGCGTGCGGAAGCCGCCGCATACGGCTCTCAGCGCCTTGCGCTTCGCCCGCCGCGTTGAAGAAAGCGGCGGTCTGGCCTGGCGCCCGGCGAACCAGCGGGTCGGCGGCGTCGCTGATGGCGATCAGCATGACCCAATCGACCACGACCCGGTCAAACCCGGATCTACCGATCCGTTTGTACGATTCGTTGATAAGCGGCGTGGCGGCGTGGCTGGCGGCGTGGCGATAATCGACGGCAACCGTGACGGAGCCGGATGTCGGCCCGACCGGTCTGTCAAGCGAACCGGTCACCACGTCCGACCCGGTCAACGAGATTAAACGGAGCCCGGTCAGCGGTCAAGCAGGCTAGTCAGATCAGCCGGATTAGCGGTGGCTCAAACGTCCAACCGCATTGAGGACCACGAAGCACCGCTTCACCAGCGCTTTACCGCAGCGCCAGACAACCGGTGGCGTGAAACGATGGGAGTACCAGAACTAATTTTGATACCGGAACCGTAGCCGAAATTCTACAATTTGTGTTATATTGACTTATATTTGAAGCTTTTACGGATATGAAAATCGTATAGAACCCTATATTGGCATGCCCCTAGTTATTAGGGTATTTTCTGCAACATTCTTGGTATTTCTCTATGGTTTCGAAATACATAAGGTAACCTTAACATGAATACCCTTTGCATAAGAGCATGTAAGTTCTAATTAATTGACTATTAATGGAGAGTGGAACAAATATGATGGCATTACATATATTGAATGTGATCCTTAAGGATCCTTGGTATGAGTGATTTTCAGGATTCGATTGGGCTATGACCGCCAAAGTGGCACACTCTGATTGGATTTGAGAAATACTCAGTCTCATGGCCCATCCAGGGATCTCATGGAGTGTTTTTTTGTACGTGGTCATACTCCCGAAGGAGGTGATCATGTGTTAGTTCTTGGAGGGATACACTGATGGCATGCAATGAGAAATGACGTCAAATGGTTCTTACCCACCCCAGAAAATTGGTGATTTCCACGAAGAAGGATTAGAATATGTTCTTATGGCCCATTGTCATGTGGAGAGTATACAAGCTGCATGTCATATTTTACGCCCCAAGGTGATTATGTGATGATGATGTATGTAATTCTCTATAGTATTCTGATGCTGATTGTATTATTTATGTTTATTTTCGGTGATTTTATGGCCCGGTAGTCATTTCAGTGAGATCCTTCTTTTAGTTGAATTCCAGAAATGGAAGGATTTCAATTTGGAATGGAGTGGCGGATGTTCACATATAACACAATGGATAAGCGGCTGGATATCACATCCTCTGAGTCTTGAAAGTGAGAAAATGCTTTACTACAGGAGAGGAGCAATAAGTTTCTTGTGTGAAGAAATCTGCTTACAAGAACACTTGAAAGAGTGGTTTGCCAGTGAAGCTGTCTTCAAGGAGATGATGGCAGCGGCTATAGAGGCTAAATGTCGAGTTTCGGTCTATCTTGAGAGTTGTGGAACCTTCTCCAAGCTCTGTGTATAGAAGTATGATGAGTACAAATTGGGGTTCGAATTATGTCTATCAGGATGGTAGACTAAAAGCGAAACTCAAGCTCTTAATATTGCAAATTTCCTGATGCTTGCATTGTGCATCAAACCTGAACACCCTTTACCTGATTTTGGGATTATAAAGACAAACTACAAATTTGAATGTGACTTAGTCGAGTAAATGTAACGATAGCGGGTTGGTGAAGGAAAGAAGCTTAAAGGATCAAAGAGCATGGCCTTATATGCAAATTCTATAAGAGGAAGAATAAAGTTCAAAAGTCGAACTCATAAAGGTGCTCATGGAAACCTAAGGTCAATATTAATATAGGTCGAAGAAGACATTCTTCCGAAAAGGATGGTGATAGCTGCTTCTTTTCTGAGAAGAAGGTCGCATGAAGAAGAAATGTACAAAATTTAAAGCTTGGATGTTTCAAGCGTGGAGCTACAGTGTGATTCTTTAATACTTGTTTGTGAATCCAACCTGCTCAGAAGGCACCATCAGGTTCTTGGTAGCCTTGATGGTGGGCTGACTAATCATGTTGCATTGTCTGATTCATATGGAGGAAGCCTGAGCAAAGGATGAATCAAAGCTTCATTTGTGGGAATCTTGAGAAAGTGAAGTGTGTTCGTGGGAGATGTAATCTTAGTTTTAGATTAGGTTTTAGTTGATGTTGAAAGATCATTTATGTACCTTCTTTTAGAAAAGAATTTGGTTTCGATCTCATGTTTGGATTCATATGATTATTCTTTTGAAATTAAAAAACAATATTATTTGATATTTCTTAGTGAAATAAGTTGATCTTGTCATATGTCCAGCAGGATTATAGATTAAGTTATCTCCAGATAACATATCACGTAACCTCTGGTGATGAAGGTTGTTTCAAAAGACCATTACCTAAGGATGGAGTCTTATGCATTATGGCATAAACGACTTGGCCATATCTCTGGATAGAGTAGAAGAGCTAATAAGACTAATATCTTTGCTCTTAAAAATGACACAGAGATAACTAAGTATTATTACTTGAGGAGTAAAATGAAGCCAAGATAAGAAAGAAAAGCTATGATCCGTAGTTCGACTTTGTTGGAAGTCATTCCTGCTTGAAATGCAAGTGGACCTTATGTAGCAACCTTGACTGTGAAGTTTTATTTCATCACATTTGGCCAGTGACTATTCTGATATGGTTATTTGTACTTGATTAAAGAAAGTGTCAGGGAGTCTCTGAAAAATTCAAAGATTTTTGTGTTGAAGTAACTTGAGTTGGAAAAGTCGCAAAGGTTAGTCTGGCCAAGAGGTGGAAGTATTATGGCAAACATGGCGTCTTTGGACGGCTTAAGGGCCGTGCCAAATACTTAGAGGACTGCGGGATAGTAGCCGGTTTACTATGCACAGGAGTCTGACAAATGTTATGGCCAGAAAGCATGTCGATACTCTTATGGAAATGTTAAGGATTATGATTAGTAGGACAAATTTACCCGGTTTCTATGGGGTGAAGCTTTGAAAACTGACTTTGTACATTGCAGATACGTGTACCTCAGTGTTCCATTGAGCTCCTTTGATTATAGATGTGGTGAAAGCTAATAAACCATCTTAAGGTTTGGGGATGTCCTGCAGTCAAGTTATATAATACAACATTAAAGTAAGTTGGACTCCAGAACCACTAGGTGTGGCTTTGTATCTTACATGGAACATTCAAAGGGATACTCCGGTTCTATAACGTCTGATGGAGGCACAAGAATTGTGGAATCTGGTTTAACTAAGTTTTGAGTTAGTGTGGCCGAAGAAAGTAGGCGCTCCATGAGACCTGTGAGGATGATAAAATACGATAAGTAATGTGGTATCTGTATCTCTCCCATCTGAGATAATTGGAAACTCCACACATAATTTTGAACTGTGAGACTAGGGATCTGTTGATGAGACGGCTCTAATGAAGTTCATCAGGCTCGGGTGCGAGAGATGTGGACTGTACTACTCGATGGGAATCGCTGGGAGGCGATCGGCTACCCTTAGGACTATTTAGTCTATAGGAGAAGCAAGACTAATCTCGGTTACAGCCGTGATCCGATAGCACTTTCATAGAAGCTGTTTCTTGTCTCGATCTCGGAAGCGCTGGTTATGATCTCGATGAGAGATGAGAATTCAATCAGGCACTAATGGGTTGGGAACTTATTGAGATTACACGAGGTCATAGACCCATTGGCTCAAATGGGTGTATAAGACTAAAAGGGACCTCTAAAGGAAAGATTGAAGTTTAAAGCCGGACTGAGTAGTGGGTTTCGCTCCGAGAAAAAGGAGTAGACTATGGAAGCAACTTTTTCTCAGGTCTCTTCTAAGATTCTTTGAGTGATCATGGCATTAGTTGCTCATTTTGATATGGAGTTACGGATGGATGTTAAAGCGCCTTTCTCAATGAGGCCCTTAATGAAGAAAGTCTATATGAGTACAACCGGATTTCATGTAAATGATTAGGGTAGCTATTATTCTTGGCTGAAAAAAATTATATTATAGATTATAGCCAGTATTCTGACATTGGTGCCAGTTCTGTGTTTGTTCTTCCATATGGTTTGTTGAGAACAAAGTAGATCCAATGTATATCTTTCTGCAAGGTCAGTGGGAGGAAATTCATTTTCCTAATATACTCTACTAATGGATGATATCCACGCTGGCTTGATGACCTTGGTACTCTTGCATGAGACAAAGCGGATGTTACAACAAATAACTGATATGAGACCTTGGTGAAGCGTCTTTGTCCTAGGCATTGGGATTACCATAGGGATCGTTCTTGCGAGCTATTGGGTTTATCGGAGGCATATATTGATCTCGATGTTTTAGATGGATTAACATGCAACTATCACCAAAGCGGGAATTTAGTCCACAATCTTGTAAGGTGATAGTTGAGTCACAATGTCCTCATTCGGATATAGAAAGCCCAAATGAAGAATATACCTTATGCTAGTGCACTTGGGAGTATTGCATGTCAGAAAATTATACACTGGCTGATGTCTGCTATGACGGGACTTCTGGCGGTATCAGTCCTGTTGAGGACATGATCATTGGGTTCTTTGCCAAGGAAAGGTTATGAGGTACTTAAAGAGGACAAAAAGACTATATGTTGATTTTACAAACATGTTAAGGACCTACAGCTAGTTGGGTGGTCGAGATTCGGACTTTGCGGCAATGAGGTTGAAAGAGTCAACAACGGTTATATCTTTAGGACCAGCGGGAGAGCTGCGGTATCTTTGGAAAAGTAGAGAAGCAGAAGTGTTGGCATCCTCTGCCATCTGAGCGGAGTTTGTAACATCTTTAAACCTTCTCTCCAAGCTTAATTTGGCTCCGAAGCCTGTTAAAGGAGTTAACCGTGTTTGATTTTGTGGATAGGCCCATACAATTGTATTGTGGCGACAACTCTGCGGTGTTGTTTATTAGCAACGAGAGGTCTCAAAGTCCCAAACACATGAGTGTGCGACCGCAAAGGAAAAAAAAGTTCAAAAAGCGGTGGCGACTGCTGGAGTGTGGAACATCAGCGACGGATGATATGATTGCGGATCCTTTAACTAGAGCGCCGCCCTTGCCATTGAACGACATGTGTGCGCTAGGCTTAGGAGTATCATGGGATCTGTGAGGTGGGTAAGGAGCTATTAAGTTTTTTTTTTTGGTGGTAAAAATCTAGAAGTGGTATAAAGGAAAGAACTTGAGAATTTGCAGGGCAGTGGACAACCAGAAAAGCCTAAACAAGGCAAACCGTCCTACCTACACCCCAACCAGTGAGGAAATCTAAACGATTTTGAGTTAGCGTTTACTTTATATAGGTTAGCCAAGTCCACTAAAATTAGAGATAAAACTAATTTTAATCTATTTGAAGTACCGTGGTAGCCTCGTTTTGAGCATGCCTACCGTTTTCTAGCCGCCAAGAGTCAAAACGAACCGAGGCTGGCGACCAAATTTTCGCTTCTTTCCCACGGCGACACCTTGCCATGCTAAAAGGGTATGAAGGACCGGCGTAGGAGCGTAGCCTAATCCCACCATCGGCGAAAGCAGTGTTACAACATTTTGCACTTTTGCGGTGGATCGGTAAGTGATCTACGGTCTCATAAACCTCTCACGAAGCATACATTGGCAGCCATACCTCTGCGTTTAAGATTGTCGGTGATATTTTGCCCATGCAGCTTCCCAGAAAAGATTCCATTTTTAGCTGGCACTCTGGTCTCGGATCTGCGGTGGGGGAAATCTGCGCGAGGATCAGAATCTCTCTTATACCCAATGCTGAAACTCCTTGCCTTTACTTCGCTAGTAAAGCATGTCTTCCTTTGTTGGTGGAAAATGTGATCGTGAAGAGTTTGAAGAAATCTAATATCTCTTCAATCTCCCAATCATTGAGAGCTCTTAGAAGATTGGGGACCATCGCTCCAGCCTCCCGTCTTGCTCCATATTCAGCCTTGGCCTCCTTATTCGAGGCTAAATTAAAAGCCTGGGATGCCAACACAAGCGCCTCCTCTTTTATACATCCTTCGGAGTTGATTTCTTTATACAAGGCAGCAGTCTGACTTGGGCCATTCTTTCTGCGATATCCTTCCATATTGGACAGCCAACGCCTCGATATCAGATACGACGCCCACTAGACTGCCATTTGCGCAAATAACCTTCCTCCAATGAGTTCCTTTCGTTTGGCAAGCGCCGGCTCACTGAAACAACGCCTTATTCATCAAAGAAAACTTTTAATCGATGCCACCTTTGCTCTTATCCACTTTGTGGACCATCCTCCCGAATTTTTCGATCACGATGCGCTCCTTGAGCGCCTTTGGATCTTCAATCTAACCTGAGCAACGGCATTCGAGGAAAAGAGAGAGATAATAAATTGGAAAATGTGGACAAAAGTACTACGAATGGCGTGGCCCATAGCATGAGAAATATCTTGAATCTTCCATGAAGCTAACCTCTTTTCGAAATCTCTCTTCTATCGAGTCAATATTCTATCTTATGCTTTGGCACCTAGGGAGGCCCAAGTAAGTAGGAAGGATCCAATTCTGACCCGACTCATTAGCCTAACTCCTCCTCATTTGTCATTAGAACTCTTCAGATTTTTTAGAAAGTTGCTCTAATAAAGTTGAATTCAATTTCATTACATTTGTAATAATTGAATATGTATCAACTCTTTTTACATTCAATAAGGTATTTAATGATAATGAGTTACCGAGAGTTAAGTACATATAAGCTGGTGAAAACTATCATAACATTGTAAACCTTGAAATACAAAGGCTATGGGGCATTCTTGGCATTAGCCTCAATATGTTGTTACACATTAAGTAAAAGTTACCTATCAAGGTAACATATATCACGAGGTCGTTGGAACCATGGATATTCTACAGTGACACACTAGGTTTATGTGCTTAAGGAGAGAATATATGGACTAACAAAATGGGGATAACACATGAAGTATCCTCATTGTGAAATTATTGTCATTTTAAACACACTACCATAATGAATCACTCGATAAAGTTGAAAGCACAAACCATGGAAGGGGTTAGTGAGTACGTACAATTATATGATTACCCACCAAAGTGTTAGGAGCTTTGCTAGGATCGGATTGACTATTAAGAATAAATCTCTAGACCAATATAAAAGGTGCGCTGCAGTTTTGTTTCAATTAATATCATGAGTGGGAGAATGTTAAGGTTTCATTAGAGTGGAAGCCATTAATTGGAATTAAAGCGAGTGTTCTAATTACAGGTAGGGTTATTGGGCTAAACAAATCATATGGCTGCTCATGTTTGATTGTGTGAAATTTGAGTTGGCCCAGAAACCCCGTTATAAGGAAGGGCGAGTGGTGAGAACTCTATTTAGGGGCTGAGTCCTCCCAGACCACACAAGGATGATTTTCTATCACATACGTTATTTCTCTCTAATACGGTTTTCTCTAAAGGGAAAAGTGATCGGCAATCTCCATAAAGCGGTTTCAAAGGGTCGTTTGGGAGAAGATCTTGAGATCGGTCGGTTCTCTTTCTGACTCTTCTATCAGTTCCATCAGCAAAGAAAGAACACATGGATTCCCAAAGGTATGTAATTTCTGATGTTTCTCGTTAAATGATGTTTGTGTTCTTGCTTAGGTGACCTAGGTTGTAGAAATTCGTAGCTCTGGATGATGAGGCGTGAAGATGTATAATGTTTGAGGGGAGAAAGAGAGGCGTTTGGGTTTCAAGGATATCGGAGTTCATTGCGAGCATGTGATGAACGACTTACAACTGGGTTCGCGATTGCGAGTCGACCAAAAGGAGTACGATCAAGCTACTTGGTAAAGTCAATGGCAGGCCCGGGTTTGAGAGGGAAGTCGGGCTGTGATCGATCACGCTGCTCGGTAGAAGCGAGGTACGCTTAACGGCGTCGTGGAGTGAAAGGAAAGGGGCCGTTCTTCCTTTGTGAGAACCAAGGCAGATGCGGTGAGTGATTTTCTAACAAATTTGCTATCTTCATCAAATAAACATATTTGGTGTATAAATTAATCTACTGATTTTTGGTTGATGAAGAGGGGGGTTGCTGGGCGTTCTCGACCGTTGCTGCCTGTTGGAAGGGTTAAACCAAAATATGTGGGGAAGTTGATCTCTGTCGAGCAAGAGCTGGTGGATTGTTCCAAAGAAAACCATGGATCTGACGGAGTTTAATGGAAGTAGCCTTTGAATACATCATGTAACGGTGGCATTGATACTGAAAAACATTACCCATTCAGGGTGTTCAGATAAATGTAATCCTAATCGTGCTGAGCTGTCATTGGCGGATATGAAGAGGCCCCCAGAAAAAGACGAAATCATGCAGAAAACATTGACAAATCAACTGATCAGTGTTTACGTGATGCTGGTGATGACTTTCACTCTACCAGTCAGTAAGTGACCGTATCCTCACTACCCTTTTGAAAAGTTTTGCATTATATCCATATATATATATACACTATCAAGTTGAACAAATAAGTCCATAACCATATTGTACAGACTTACAATATGTCTCTAGAAAACTTTTAGGTGACTCTCAAGCTCAAAACTCTTCATCTAGCTAGATGAAGAGAAGTGTAGGTTTATGGCCTTCAAAAGCTTCCAAATCTATGTAACAACGGAGGTTTCCAAAAGTTTCTAAAGCCCTCCCTCTTATATAATATGTCTCAGTTATGAGGCTAATTTATAACCATAGTGATACTTGTCAAGTAAGGCAGTTTCTCTTGTGAGGTGTGAAATATTACCTACAAATGCGTATGAAAATACACTAAATGGTAAGTTAATGCATTGTTATTTTTTTTATGCCATGCAGGGTGTATTCACTGGCTCTTGGAACAAATCTGGACCATGCTGTAAGTTTGCAGTGGGGTATGGATCAGAAAATGGTTTGGACACTACAAGGATTGTCAAGGCTGTGGGACCTAATTGGGAGAAATGGATATATAAGGATGCACATCGTAACGTGGCCAGCAATGCCGCCAGCGTGGGATTACAAATACAACCCACTTACCCTACCAGAAGGGCACAAACTCCGAGCCCAGAGAAAGGGTGCTTGATTTTGAAAAAGGTTTGGGAGTGCCTGAGAACTTTGAGATGGTGACAGAAAGAAGCTGCAGCCATGAACACATACTTTATTATGTGTAGATTAATATAAATAAGTGATACGCATTAGAATTGTCAAGCGTGTGGTTGGGTTCGCAGATTCGGACGCGGGTGTGAATTGAAAAACATGTAAGCCAACCCACGACCCGTTTATTAGCGCGTGTTGCGGGTTGGCCGTTTATAACCCCGAACCCGTTTAGGTCTCCACCCAAACCCGTTTAATCGAGTTATCGTGCCGATTGTCGTCGCGTTGGGCCAGCGAGCCTAGTCGCGATGACCGTGGTAAAGCGGCGATGCTGGAAAGCGATTAGCGGGTAAGCGCGGTTATAAGCGGGTTAGCATGTCTCACCGAACCGACCCGTTTATTAAAGCGTCGTCGCGAGGTTGACACAGATTATATCACGACCGTTTGAATCTCACCAAGCCGGTTTGTGTAGATTTAACCAGTGCCATAGTTAATCTGTATTTAATTTTGTGAGCCTAATGCAGCCTGAGTTCTTATTTGCTCAAACTGATTTATGCTTCCAACCAACTTGGGTGTTGATTCATAGATAAAAAACTATTAGCTTCTATATCCTTATCTAACAATAAAAAAATGGGATTATTCTGATTCCTGTACATTCATTTGTTCCTATTACTTACATCTCCTTTTCCTTAATATATCATCTAACCAAGGTAAAAATAAACTGTATCCAATTCAAATCATCTATGGATTTTCTTAAATTCATATAAAAAAAGCATTAATATATTAAAATGAAGAAAAGTAATAGAAAAAGCAAGAAAGAAAACCTTAAAATTACCATTTTAAATATCAATAAATTATTTTTATTGATATTTAAAATTTTAATAATTTATTTTAACTCTCTATAAAGATTAAATAATTTTAAACTATATAGTTTTCTTAACTATTATTTAATTCTGTATGATTTTTCTTTACAAAAATTTACTAATGAACAACCGAATATTAGAAAATCGTTTTGTTTTACATTTGTTTTTGTGTATTTTTAGGAATAACCTAGACTAGAAACCTGTTTGTTTTTCAACGATCTTTAAAGATATTTAAATTAACATTACAATTGTTGTTACTTAAGGAGAACGTGTCAAACTTTGAACTCTTAAACCACAGCTTTAACAGAAAAATCTCTGAAGTTTCTCAAACCAAGAAGAAAAGAATGTTTTGTGTAATTTACATGCATGATTTGAACCTGTCATGATAATAGTATTCAATCATGAAAAAGCATATTGCATCTTCCTCTAAAAAACGGAAAAAAAAATCATAGTTTTTACATCTAAAAAAATATCAGCTATTAGATAGTCATTCTCCTGTTTAACTAGCACATTACATTTACACCCCATTTATGGATAACATTATCATAAGGAAGATAATGTAACAAGGATAAGTTCAGTTTCTAGGTTAAGTATTTAAAAATCCTGTGTCAATCTTTTTTCCCGCGTGCCACTTTCCGCACCACTATAGACAAGAAATGTGAGTAGGCTGAGGCATGTTTGTTTATATTTTTTAAGTATTTTAATTGGAAAAATAAAAAGAGTGAGAAAACAAGAGAGAATGTGTTTCAGTTCTTATTTATACCAAATTTAATTTGGCACGACCATGATTTGTTGGGTATAGGTCAAGCCTGGAGTTAAATCTAGAGTGAATAAGCCTAGGCAATTGAAAAGAATATGTAGCTCAAGGTATTTTGAGAATTTAAATATTTTGAAGATTGACAGTGGAAGATAAAGTGGGACTTTTTAGGAGCTCCGCAGCCAAAATAGAGACACTTAGAGAAAATACGGGACTTGGGTAGTTCTTCAAGCCTTTCTGTGGAGACATGGGTAGTTGGGAGGTGAGGA
This sequence comes from Tetrastigma voinierianum, assembly GCA_016808115.1. NCBI lineage: Eukaryota > Viridiplantae > Streptophyta > Magnoliopsida > Vitales > Vitaceae > Tetrastigma > Tetrastigma voinierianum. Next base: position 38,794 of record JAEQBH010006813.1, read on the forward strand.
GTGGAGAAAATGCACGACTTGGTGGTTCCTTCAAGGACTCCTATAAAGAGGGAGAGCTCTCATGAGGAAAGGGACCATGTGAATCAATCAACAACAATGAATCACTTCATGATTTAGATATTCAGGTAGAATTTTTCCAGTTTCTTTTATTTTCTGATGCTATCGTTTCAATTTTCTAGTGAAATATGAAATTTCTCCAACAATTCATTCATTTATGTTTTCCTAGTGAAATACAACAATTTATCCAGCAATTTCTATAACAATACCTTCAACTTTCATTTTACTTACTTCAATTTATTTATTGTGGCATTTTACTTGGGTCTCTGAGAATTGGGAACCAGAACCTGTTACCCCAGTATGTTGATTTTTTCGGCACAGGTATTAGTTTGAAACATTTTTAATTTCTTACTTTGCTATTTTACTATTCTAATTGTCGACTACTGTATGCTGAATAAAATTCCAAAAATCATCAACATATTTTGGCACGCGAATGGAACCTATCTTTGTTGAAGATGCTAATAATGTTTTGGAGTAAGATATTTAGCAGAGTCTGGATAAGATGCGATCATGCTAAGAAGCACAAGAAGGGATTGTTCAATAATGGTGGAGCAAAGAAATCATTTATCTAACAAATTTAATGATTTTCAAGCATTGATAAAATTGAAGAATCGAGCTTGATGGCCACTCTGGCGTTTGAGCAACGAAGCACAAATGGTTGCGAGGCCAAGGTCGAGGGCGATCGAGGCTAAAGGCTTTGGATGACGGAGACTAAGACCATTATGGAAAAGCATGCTAAAGCTAAGCGAGTTAAGGCACTCACGTGGAAGCGAAAAAACAAGCTCGTCCTAAGGTAAATTCTTGGAGAAGTGAGACAACACAAACAAAGTTATGGACCTGAGCAGCTATATCTGTGAACTCGGGCGTTACTTCCAAGAATTTTGTGAACCCTAGTGAATTTCACGGCTCTATGTGCAAGTTGATGATCCCGATTGAGTGTATTGGGTGGACGTCCTAATGTCAAAACACGCGGACTCACTAAAATGTCTTTTCTCATCGCCCAGCTACACAACCTTGAGTCAATAATGAACCACTTCCCTATTACTACTAAAGGAGCGCAGGAGCACCCATGCACACACTTTGGGTAAGGATCTTTAATAGGGATAGCAAGAATTCCCAATTTATTATCGCAGTCACCTCAGCACTTTGCCTTTATTCTGGAAAGAAGTCACAAACCTCTAATGCATAAGCTCGATTATACATTTGATATGGAAAGAGCTGAGAACTCTTGCGGAAGAGGAGAAAGTTCATCACTTTTCCTCAAGATCATAACTCCACATTAGTTCCGTAATACTTATATTAATTTATAGTAATTAAATAATATTATAGCGCAGTAGTGGCTGAATTAAAAATGAATAAAGTTATAACCAAACAAAAAAATAAATATCATAAAAGTAAGCCAAATAATGAGCCAACAGAATTCTTTGTTTATGTAAGAATTTTATTCTCTCCTACAGTACCCAAGTTATGGGAATAATTCCTCCCGGGGATCGAAGCGGTTTAGAATCTTGCACGTGTAGCGGTACTTGGCGCCCGATAAATTTGTGGCGAGCGCTAAAGAAACGAGTGAATCTAAACTCGAAGAAGTTTTGAGGAAGATCTTGGGTCATGAAAAATAAAGATTGTGGGAATTTGTGTGGGAGATGATTTGGGAGGGTAACGAAGATTAATGGTTGATTTTATGAAAAGTGCAATATGGTTCGAAGGTGCAACTTTTCATCATTTCATTCCACCTTATATTATATCATATAATTCCCAACAATCCCCACAGATGATAACCGATTTGAAAACTATGCATAAAGCTGTGTGATTCTAACTGAGTGCGGCCTCCCCGAGATACATTAGGTTCACTTTGGGAGACTCGTAGTGTGTTTATATGAGTATTTTTAAGTGTCGGTAGATCAAATATCTTTGAACCGTCGACTTTTAGTGTATACTAATAAAATATAAGTCACAAAACTAACTCTTATCAGCTTTTTGGTTCTCATTGTTGTGTTCGTTTTATCCATGAACACACTTTGATCGTGAGTGCCCAGAGGCGGCCTTCTTTTGTCTCTTGAAGCGGCTCACACTTCACACTCACAGGTGATTCTAAACGTGTATTCTAGTAAATACACCATTTGATAAATCTATGTGGCACCAAATCTATTAAAACCTTTCATTTTAGGTTTTATCCTTATTTGAACATTGTCTCATCGCTGAGAATGGATTTAATAAATTTAATGATATTTGGACCATCGAGCCTGACTTTGTTTCTCTTTGAACCTAGATCTTAGGATCTCAGGTCTACTAGTGGAGTTACCGCCATGATGATTTGTCCTAAACTGATCCATTCCCTCGATGATTTTTCAACTAACTCTAGATGACCTTTTGGTACCAATGGACCGAGCCCGTTATCTTTTGATCTTACGCGTAATCAGGTGGGAATGTAACTCCTAGAGATTAATTGTCCTAACGGTCTTATGTCTTCGTCGTATGTGGCCAGAGATTTCCATTGTACATAACACTTCCGGCTGCCAGATCATTGCTTGACTATCTGATGTATACTATCGGAGTTAGCAGTTTGGGCGAGCAGATATCTTCTAAGAAATTGGAAGCAGACGACTTCTTCAGAAACTTTATCAAAGCTATGAATTCGGCTTCTGTTGTAGGAACGGGCGTCTGAGTTTGCTTCGAAGATTTCCAAGATCTTGCTGCTCCCCGCTGGCCAAGTAAACACACTTATCACTGAGTGGATTTGCTCGGTTGAGCCGGTGATCAATTGCACTCGTATAACCTTGATCAACTGCTGGATAATTTTTGTAATGCAAGCGAAATTTTGGGCTATGTTTAAAATATCCCAAAACCGTCTCACAATGCCATCAATGCATTTATTTGGATTACTCGTGTATCGACTAAGTTTACTGTACTAGTGATGTCAGTGAGTACAATTCATGATATAAGTGAACATCCTAAAACTTTAGCGTAATCCACTTGAGACTCCACTTTCACCTTTGTTCTTTGCAAGAGCAGGTTTTTCCGATCTATGGCGTTTCACTTCTTGAGAATTCGTCTTGAATTTGTCGAAGTCACTTTGTCAATATAGTGAAGGCCCCCGTGATAGCGCTAGACCTGAGGAGTTAAGCAGTTTTATACCTAGAATAAAATCTGCACCTCCTAGAAATATTTCATATCAAATGATTTGGATAGCATTCGTTTTGTGGCATTTATGTCAATAATATTTTTACTTATTAATAACATATATATCCATATGGCAAACAATGACCTCAACGATTAGAGTATTTTTGATATATACATTTATAGCACTTATTAATCTTAAAATCATTTGACAACATTGCTTTTGTCAAATTTTGCATACCATTGTTTGATTAACGTTAAGTCCCATACAAAGACTTAACAAGTCAACTGACTTTATTTTCTTGTAGAGGACAATAAACTATTCAGGTTGTTCCATATAAATTTCTTCCTCGATTCTCCATTTAAAAAGTTTGTTTCCATCCATTTGATGAATTTGAAGATCTATACCACGGCCAGTAACAATTAACTGTCGAATAGATGTAATTCTTGTGACCGGTGAGTATGTATCAAAGTGGTCAGACCTTCTTTTGTCTAAATCTTGCTGACAACTAGTCTTGCCATATATTTGTCAATAGTACCATCATCTTTCAATTTTCTTTTAAAATCCATTTTATATCCTAATGGCTTGTTTCTGGAGGAAGATCGGCAATTCCACGTATGGATTGTGATATGGATTCAACTTCACTATTGGCCCTTCTTTCAATATTGAGCTTGAAGACTTCATTTTGCTTCCTGTAAAAGTCAGAGGTTCGTTTTCTGTGAAATGCTAGAAAATACGGACCAGATTCAGGTACCCTTTGTTTACTAAATGGTTCCTCAATATTAGGCACATTTTCCTCAGTAATTTCCCGAGGTCGCTTGGAACTTTCACCAAGTGTTTGCCTTCATTCTTATAAAATGTTCAAAATTCAGCATTGTTTGATTCTATTGTATATTAGAATGAATATACGTTTACGATTTATAAACGAAAACGATATGCTTTACTATTGTTAGCATATATCAATAAAAATACAATCTATTGTTTCGGTCTATTTTAACTGTTTGGTTTAGGAGCTTGTACTTTGCTAGACACCCCCACACTTTAGTAATTCAGATTTGGTTTTCTATTTCCATTTTTCATATGGAATGATTTGACAACTCTTCTTGTAGGGTACTCTATTGAGTATCATTGGCTATGGGGTGACTTCCCCCACAAAGTTAAAGGTAGCCAGACTTAATAACCAAAGCATTCATCTATTTCTTTCAATGTTACGATTCTTCCTTCAAACAACTCCATTACATTACTGGTGTATCTGTTTGTCATTTGATAAATAAATTCCATTTCTAGACATATTCTTGAAATGGAAATTCATATTCACCACCTCTATCAACCGATCATTTTAATCTTTATTAAGTTGATTTTCTTCAATTTTATATTATTTTGGTAACCAATTGCCCTATCTTTGCTGTGAAATAAAATATATAACAATATCTAGTGCAATCGTCAATAAAAGTTATGAAATACTTTTTCCCACCGCGAGATGGTATTGACTTCATATCACAAATGTCCATGAATCAAAGTCAAGGTTCGAATTCGCTCCAAGCTTTGAATTGGGATGTTTTGCAAATTTTGATTCAACACATACTTGACATTTGGATTTATTACATTTCAAACTTTGGCAATATTTCATGTTTATCATTTTACGTAAGATTTATATAATTAACATGTCCCAACGTTGCATGCCATAAATTATAAACTCTGAAGTAAATAAGCGAGAAGAATCTATTATTCTTATTATTATTGATTATCATTACATTGAAAGGCTTAGAAAAAATACCTATCATAAGATAACCCTTTCCAACATACATATCATTTTGCATTACAACTTTATCGGAAACAAATGCAACCTTAAATCAGTTCTTGACCGGAAAGTGATGTAGAATGAGTGCAGTTTGGCACCATGGACATTCTTTGTGTCGAGTTTTGCAGATGTCATTTCGGGGAGAATATTTCCAGTTCCTTCTATCTTGGAAGTGAAGAATTTATATACGGCTCTTCCTTAGGTCAGAGCCAAAGCATGGAAGAGAACATGCCTGATAAGCACAAACCTGGCGGGTAGCAGCATGAGTCAATCACCAGTCATTTGGGTTTCCTACTGAGTTGCACTCACGGAAAAGAAAAGCACACAAATCTTCCAATATCCATATCATTGGATTAAACCGATATTGGCTTGACCTTTATTCTTATTTTTATTTTTAGGTGCCGCACGGCGTGAGGACCTATGTCTGATTACCACAATTATAGCAACTTCCTTTGAATTTTTTTATTGCTATTATTGTGTGGTTCTTCAGATACTCGTTCTTTTTCTTTTCTTTGCATTAAGGCGAATTCAACTATTTGCTCACATTATGGATGAAATTCCTAAGGCTTCTTTTTCCCGATGCCTGTTGTCTTCTTCAATTTTAATCGAAGACAATCGGGTCTTCTGTCATCTCCTTGCGCTTGTGTTGATAATTTTTAAAGTCCTTCCGTGCGGGAGGTAACTTTTCTATAAATCAAACCATAAACTTCATTAATAATCATTCATATCTCGTTGAGAAGATGGTGAATTATTATGAGTTCTTGGATTTCAAATCCTATGACTTAGTATCAACGTTTTATAATCAAAAATTTAGCTGCACAATTTCTTTAAACAGCGATCTTCCGGCCTTATACGCTTTTTCTCCAGTGCTTCCCATAATTCTTTGATATTAATGTACTATAGGCATTATATAGAATATCATCTAACAGCTCAAATATAATTCCTGCAAGGAAGTCGAATGTTTCAGACTTCAATCTGAGATCCTCTCTTTTCGGGCGCCATTTTCATTCGGGTTCGAACCTCTTCTTTGATGAACTTTTGGACTTAGAATTAGTTGAATGAAGAGAACATCTTTTGTTGCCATCTTTTGTCTACAGGAAAGCTTGCAGGTTCTCTGTAGTCTGATGCGTATCTAACAGTTTGGAACAATAGTGTTCATTTAGTTCTTATTTTAAAAAATTAAACCAATACTTTATTAGTAAATTACTAGTTTCAACTTGGAGTAGAAAATTACAAGATTTTAATCTCCTTCTGAAATTCTTGAGTAAAAAATACAAAGGTTTTAATCTCCAGTAGGAGTGAAAATCAAATTTTAGTCTCTAAATTTGAGTGAAAACCAGAAGGTTTTAATCTCGGTAGGAGTAGAAAATCCTGAGATTTTAGTCATAAAATTTTAGTAGGAAAACCATGAAGTTTAATCTCGGTAGGAATTTAGAAAAATCCACAAGATTTTGATACACCTATAAATTTTGAGTGAAAACCAGAAAGTTTTAATCTCGGTAGGAGTAGAAAATCATAAAGATTTTAGTCTCCAACAAAATAATAATAATAGAACCGAAATTAAATAAATGAATGAATAAATCCAAGTAGAAAACCACAAAGGTTTTAGTCTTGGAAGAAATTAAAATAAGTAGACGGAAAATAATAATAAATAAAAGAATAAAATTCCATGTATTGTTAGTTCCGTAATACGCATATTTAATTTATAAATATTAAATAATATACCAACTTATATATTAATTGAAGCAATTAAATGAATGAAGTTATAAGCAGAACAAAAATAAATATCATAAGAAAATGCAATATTAAATTAAACCGAGAGCCAACGAATTCAATTTTTAGCCTTAAGAATTTTATTCTCCTCTCGGTACCCAAAGGTTAATAGAATAATTCCTCGAGATAGAAACGGTTTAGAATCTTCTGGTGTAGCGGTACTTCAAAGCATGGTGATTGGCATGAAAGAACGGAGTGAATCACACGACTCGAAGAATTTTTGAGAGGAGAAAGGAAAATGCAATGTCTTTTCAGTACTTCAAGAAAAAATGTAAGCGTTTAAATTTGTGTGGGGAGGTCTGAATTTATAGGAAACCAAAGGGGTCACGACTTGAAAAGTTGCAATGGTTGAGGTGCACCTTGAAAAGGATTGCAATGGTTCGAAGGGGTGCAACTTTCATCATTTCCATTCCACACCTTATATTATATATGTATAATTGCCATCTGACAAAGAGGCTTGAGAAAAGTCTACTATAGTATCACAACTGCTGATCATAACACTAATTGTATTGGGTTTGAGGAATGTTATCAAGATAGAAGGGTCAACAAGGGAATATCTTATAGAGTTCAGCCAGGAAAAAGAAAGCCATGGTAGAAGTTCAAGCGGAAAGAATCATAGGTGCTGAAGTTCCTTGGAGAAAGTAAACCATATTGATTGATGAAGACTCATACCCATTGGTAGCTTCAATCAACACAACTACTTTTGACTTGAGGCGGTGATGAATTCAAAATGGGAATTCATCAAACCTTAGGATAAGAAAGGTATGGATTCCAAGAAATACTTGAATTATAAAAATGATACGGTTATAGAAAGGAATTATGCAATTAGAGAAAAGAAAAAATGAGGACATCCAAACCATTCATTTGGGAAAAATTCAATGGGGCTCGGGTAGGAAGCAAAAGGATGAGAGATTCTTAAAGGAAAATAATGTTTCTCCAAAAGAAAGACATGCTTCTCAAGGAAAAAGAGCATGACAAATGCTTTAGGATAGAAAATGCCTTCAAGATTTATAATTTCTCATTTTGTCTCACCTGAACAAGAGTGGCATGTGGTGCAACATAAGAAATTTCCCCAAAAGCTCACCAAAACTCAAAAAAGAAGAGTGCAGAGACAAAGAGATATAGAGAAAAGGCAACTTAATGAAGCACCTAAAGAAGACAAAGGAATCTTGAAGGAAGAAGCAGATTCCTACTCAGAAACAAAATTTGGAAGAAAGTTATAAAGAGGATGCTCGTCTATTTGAAGTTCAAATAAAGAAACAGATTCGAAATTATTCTCATGGTACAATTCCTCTTTATTTGATTGTTCTACTACTTCTCGACTTTGCCACTCTCTTCTTTAAATTAAGGAGATGAAAAAAGCCTTGTAGAAAGTGAAAAAACAACCTATTTAGATGAAGACCACATTTACAAGGGGATCACCAGTAAAACCTTTAAAGGAAGTCAACCCTAGAAGGTTATATTGGGAAAGCCTACTATGGAAATGAAAAAAACACATTCAATGTCAAATCTACAAGGGGAGCCATACCAGAGGTTCATCAATGGGTAATACCTTAAGTAGTATTTCCCTACCATGTAGGAGATGTTTGGCATCACCCAAAAGATCATGCTGACCCTACGACTTATAAAGACTCAACAAGCCTAAGGCAAAAATAATGTTGAAAACATGGAGAAATTGTACTAGCCTAAGTTATGAGTTAAGAAGTAGGCACAGCCCTTGTTTCTCAAACATATATATTTCTCAATTATCATTACCAATATCCATTGTCAAAGAAACAAAGCTGATCTTTGTAAGCATAGGAAAAATTGATTTTACGAAAAAGGTAAAACGGTAATTTCGGTTGTGAACCGGAAATTTTCTAGATTTCGGAGAGCCGAAGCAGACTTCTGGGTGAATTTTCTCACGAAATCTAGCTATCCCGTCGAATTTTGTCGAATTCCAAGACATTCGGAATTTCACGTTTTTCGAGGCATCGAGTGTCGGGTGACACATGGCATGATAGCCATGTGGTATAGCAAACTTGGACGAATGACTCACATTGAGACCATGTGTCAAATCAGGAAATTATGGGAAAAGAAAAATCCCTTGAAAATAGAAAAAATTGGGAGAATGAGACAAGTGTCATGTTGAGATGAGAGGAAAGGAAGAGGAAAGTGGGAGGCTCCCCATTTATCGTCGGTAGAATGGGACAAAATAGAGAAAGAGAGAAAAAAAGAAAATGAAGAGAAAATTAGAAAATGAAGGAAAGAAAGAATGAAAAGTGGGAATGGGAAAAACGGATGGGAGCAAACAAAAAGGATGTTCGGTGGATATGAAGGGGAGAAAGGAAAGAAAAAAAAGAAAGACGAGAAGCAAACAGGAAAGGGAGAGAAAGAAAACAGATAGAGAGAGAAGAAAGGGGAGACAAAGAAAAGGGAGTTTTCCTGGGAGTGTTCTTGATCAGACCTTGATGGTTCGAGAGTTAAAGTCGATCCACGCAACGAGGGTTACACATGGGTACCAAAATCTGGGAGTTTTGTCAAACTCCAAGAGGTAGGGAATTTTCCTACTTGGATTATTTTCTAGCCTAAAGGCCATTTAATGGCATGGGCGTTCTTTAGAACCGTAGCGTTTCATTGATTTAGATCACAAGATTTTGGGATTGAATATTGGAAATTTTTGGGACTGGTTCCGGGCAGTCCCGGATTGGGTTGAGGTTTGGTTTTAATCTCGAGACTGATGTCTTTGGGATCACAATAATTTGTTGATGAATGGAACCAAAAATGGTTCATGGCCGTGAAGGGTGAGGTGCCTTTGTTTATATGGTCAGAGATTTGGGCCATTTTATTGCATTATTCTTTGGAAAATAAATAAATAACATCTTGTTATGTGTAAAAAATCATGTTAATATACTTGCTTGATGTGCTGTGCTGAAATTATGGATGAATGTAAATTATATGTAGAAAATATAATTATCCGGAATTTATCAATGTTACATTATAACTCTTATTGTGTATGTAACATGTTATAGTATGAAATAGCATAATTGCATTTCATATGCGAGACATTAAGTAAAATTAAAGTTGTGTGTGCATGGTATTAGTTATTCACCATTCTTGGTGAATGTAGTGGCTTCAAGGAAGTGGGACAACGTCAAATTGAAGACTCACGGGTGCATAAAATAATAATAATAAATTTCGTGTGTTTGGGTGAAAGCGAATGGGGTAGATCCTCCGGGTGAAAGACAAAATTTTATTCTTTGTTGAACATATGTATCCGACAATGAAAGTTCGAAAGTGTCGAAAGCCGTGCAGACCTCTGAGAACCCCGGTCGTGTATATAAAACACCGCAGTTTGATGAAATTAAATAAATATTGGAGGGTTGTCCAATGAGTTAAGTCATTGGGTGAAACACCACTGACTGGTTTTCACACTTGGCATTTGCATGTGTGAGAGAGTCGGTCTAGACTCGGGTTATGGGCATGAGGAGTCTCATCTCATGCATGAATTTGATTTGATGTATGTATGTCATTGTATGTGCATTTAGGTGGGGAGTAGCCCTTGTAGGATAATTTTTCTACTGGCCATTGCTCACCCCGTCGTGGGACCCTCTTTCGGAGTGAGGGTACGGGGAGATGGCGCTCCGACGGGCGTGATTATGAAGGAGGCCGATGTGTGGCGCAAATATTACAGCTAGTACAAGTGTGCATAAAGAATAGTAACTAAATTCTTTGGGACTATTGTCCCTAAATAGTCGGGTATGTAATTATGGTAAGAGGGTCATGATCGGACTCTTACGGACTATAATTAAGTGTTTTATTTTCATATTTTAGATTAAACGTGAATGAATGGGTCCCGGTAGAGGGATGTATATTGGGGATATGGACAGATGGACCCTGTGTGGTCAATACTACTTTTGTTGAGACCCTGGATGGGTTATGATTATATTGTTATATAGGTTGTATGTTGGGTAGAGCTCCTCGAACAAAGGAGACTCTGCCCGATTTTTGTGAAAATATGGATCCCGATAAATGGGACACAACAGTGTGGTATCGGGTCACTCGAAATCCATAGGAATTCCGTGGGTTGACGGGTTGTCAACGAGACCCCGGATTTGGGGCGTCACAGTTTGGTATCAGAGCTTAGGTAAACGATTACCTAGGGAGCTCGAATGTGGGTATCCACAAGTAATTCCTAAAATAAGCACAACTTTCTAACAAAATTTTGGTATACGAATACCTTGGGTCTAGATCATGCATTGTTATGTGTTGCATATTTTGTGTAACATCTTTGTGTTCTGTGTGTTGATTTGTGTGAATAATATACGCGGTGGATTGTATATGGAACAGGGTTAAAACATAACCTTGTAGGGTTCGAAAAACAAAATGAGCCATGATAGTTAGGGGCGAAGTGTGTATTAGTGTTTGGCATTATGCACCACTAAGGCGGATGAGCAGTTGTAGTTCATGATGTTAAAGATCTATTAGTGGTTAGTATGTACTGCTAGTTAGAATGAGATAGAAATTTGAGAACTCTATTGCTATCTGACAGGTGTAGATGGCTAGCAGAGGAAGAAGACGTTAGGGTGGTGGGCGGAGTAATAACCCATGACCATCGGCTTTGGACTAACAGACCTCCATAGAGGCTATTGTTGCTACGACTGCTACCTTATGCAAGCAGGTGTTGTTGTTGCCACCATCGCACAAGCTGGTGCAATTGGGAACCAAGGGGGATCAAGTAACCTCCAGAGGTTTGAGGCACATGATCCTCCGACCCTCAAAGGAGGAGGAGACCCGATGGTGGCGGGTCATTGTCTTCGACTAGTCAGAAAGGATACAAGCGCTAGTGCTAAGAGAAAGGAGAATCAAACTTCATCTATCTCTAGGAAGAAGCAGAAGACTTCTGCTTAGTATGGAATTCAAGGACGAGGCCACGATGATCAGGGCCAAGGCCATACCAGGGCTTCTAGCGATTGGAAATGCCGGATGACATGTTGTGCGCCATCAGCGAACATATGAAAAAGTGATTGCCCGCCGAGGCGGGGATCCTGAGGTTATGGGACGCCATAGTGTTCGTCGATGGGACATGCGTGCGCGCGATTTGTTCCTCCTTACCCGGCATGGAGCGGGGTGCTACACAAGCACACAGGGCATCTCGCCAGATGAAGCCATATGGGGCAAAGCATGGGTCGAGGTGAGGCTAGACCGGTCGGTACTTTAGGGACGGGGGCATGTCTGCAGTGCCATTCTGGGGGCCTGAGTTTGCAGTCGATCAATATGCGAGCCAGATTTCAAGCTCTCATACTTCTTAACTTCCTCGTATTGTTTAAATTTGGATGTGTCATATTCATGCTTATAGTTGCATAATGTGAAAAGTTTGGGCTTAGAGGTTGAAACATGAAATGCCGTTATATGTGAAATCTCTAAGTTTATGGTGATTGATCCAGATATGTTGGGATTGTGAGTTAGAGGTCACCAGTTTTGCTATGAACCTAAGGGTCATGGACATATCGGGTTGATGTCATCCTTAGGATGGTAGTTGTGACATAACGAGTCGTGTTGATTGTGATAGTATGAGGATTCTTCCTTACACATAGGGCGGTGGCCGTGTGACTTTTGAGGGGAGAAGCTTGTTCTTTACTGAGACCGTGCACAACTTTCAGTGGAGTAGACCGGTTGATGGATTAGCTAGCAAGTACACCCTACGGGATGAGGAGACATGATTTAGAGATCTACATGCAGGTGGTTTATGAGTATGAGGACGTTTTTCCGGATGAGCTACCGGGATTACCTTTGCACAGGGATGTAGACTTTGTTATTGAGTTACACCTTGGTATGTTACCCATTTCTATGACTCCTCATGGAGGATGTGGCATGGGTTGGTGAGAACTCAAGGGGCCAACTACGAGATTGTTAGACAAGGGCTTTATTAGACCGAGCACTTCACCATAGAACGCCGGTTTGTTACTAAGAAAAGGACAGGAGCTGCCGATTGTGCATTGACCTCCGACCGATTGAATAGGGTTACGTTGAAATGGATATCCATTGCAGTTGATGATTTGTTCGATCAGCTGAAAGGGGCGCAAGTTTACTCCAAGATAGACCTTTGCACTGGTTATCATCAATTTAGATTCAAGGAGGTAGATATCCCTAAGACAGTGTTTAGGACGTGGTATGGGCATTTTGAGTTCATAATGATGCCTTTCTAATTGACAAATTCTCTAACGACATTCATGGATCTGTGCACGGGCAGTGTTCGGCCTATTTGGATCAATTGTTGTGAATCTTTTGTTGATGACGCATCTTGATCTGCTCTAGTGCGAGGAGGGTATGAGGATCATTTAAGGACATTCTCAGGCCTTAAAGAACATCAGTTTCACGCTAAGTTCGTGAGTGCGAGTTTGGCTTGGGAATTTGAGATCTTGAGACCGCGTCATGTTGGCTTGGTGTGTTAGTAGAGGTTGTTGAGTTGGGAGGCCGAGGGTTGTCTTGAGAGATGCATAGATTTCTTGGAATTGGCGGGTCTTACAAGAGGTTCATTGAGGATTTCTTCTTGCTAACTTAACACGTATGAACTAAGATTGACCGAGGAGGGGTGATTTGAGGTGGAATGACACAGTGTGAGAAGGCATTCGGGAGTTGAAAAGGAGGCTTACTTCAGCCTCTGTTCAGGTTGGCATCTGGAGCAGGGGATAGAGATACACGGTGTCTTGTGAGTGCCTCTAAGGATGTTGGGATGTGTCTTGATGTGAAGTGGGAGGTTGTAGCATGGTTCCTGAACAAACTAAGAATCATGAGAGCGAGTGCCCTACATGAGCCTGAGAGTTGGCGAGCCATGAGTCTTCCACTCCCTTAAAGGAATTTAGGCGCCACTACTTATGGTGAATAGTTTAGTATTTTACGGTTACGAGTCTAAAGTATATTTTCACACAGCGGGACCTCAACATGAGGTAACACAGATGGATGGAGTATCTGGAGGATTATGACTTTACTTTATATAACCATCATGGTAAGGCAAATGTTATGGTTGATGCACTCGGTCGAAGTCAAGTCTGGCTGAGTGTGCTTCCAGTGTGGTCACTCGAGGAGCGTGGAGCAAATTTAGACTGCGGTACAATGATCGGGCTTAGGGAGTGTTAGGGAGTTTGGTGGCTACGCCGCCCCTACAGAGCAGGGTGATTGAGTCCTAAGAACAGGACGTAGAGATATCGTCCATCAGGGACCGGGTACAATCAAGTACGGGTGACGAAGGCTGGGCCATCCACACAGATGGTAGTCTTCGATATAGGGGGCGGGTTGTGGTTCCCCAACTGATCGATTTGAGATAGGAGATCCTCCGGGAGTTCCACTGCTCCCGATTTGCTGTGCATCCAGGTGGCACGAAGATGTATTGTGATCTTTGTCGCCAATATTACTGGAGTGGAATGAAGCGACACGTTGGAGATTTTTTTCGACGGTGTCTAACGTGTCAGCAGGTAAAGGCTGAACATCAGAAGCTAGCAGGGCTACTCCAACCATTAGAGGTAGCTAAGTAGAAGTGGGATCATGTCATGATGTATTTTGTGACCCACTTGCCATGGACACCGCAGAGGTATGATACGGTGTGGGTGATAGTGGATCGGCTCACTAAGTTGGCGCGTTTTCGGTGCGGATGACACCCCTTCACCTTTGGAGGGATTCTCTGGGTTGTATGTTCGGAGATTGATACAGCTGCTGAAGTGTCAAATCTCTATCGTATCGTCTGGGGATAAGTTCGACACACTTTTGGAAGAGTTTCCAAAAGGCTATGGGGACACGGTTGACGATGACGTGTTTCATCCGTGAGCAGATAGTCGATCGGGTACCATCTGAGGTTGAGACATCTTTCGCGGCATCACGTCTTGAGATCTCACTGGGAGTGTGAGAGGAACGCACATAGTGGAATTCGCTACAACGCGGTTATCGGATGGTATCTGAAGGCACCCTATGAGCACTACGAAAAATGCAATTCTTGACATATGTTATCTTGACTTATGACAATATATGTCATGTGTGTATTCAAGGTAGCAATTATGACACTATACAACTTACTTCAAAAGCAATAATGACATACATAAAAACTTGTCCATGATTTGGGATGATGGAACCTTGACTTATGACAATATATGTCAATATTGTATATTGGTACGTACACACTATCTCCACTTTTTTGACGGAATTCCCTCTCCCTCATGATTTTTCAAAAAGACCATGTTTCCTCCCTCCTTCTTTTTCATCATCGATCCTCTTGAATTCCAACCTAATATGTCTCCATTCCCCAAGTCTCTGCCACAAGCCACTTCTATATCTCCTTTTCACCCTGAAATATAAGCAAACAAAATATCTTTGTGATGGCATGTCGATGAGCTTTCCTCTATCTTTGTTATCATATTTGATCTCACGTGATGATGTTATTAATTGTTTCAATCTCAATCTCAAGATCGTAAACCTGGTGATTATTTTTTCTGCCCCTTCCTTCCCTTTTTCATTTCTGGTTTTCCATTTCTTCCATACATGGAGTTTTAGATTCACCCGCAACTTTCTTGAAGCAACCCGCATAACTCTCCTCTATATATCATCACTTTGTTTGTCGCCTTAAAATCATACCTTTTGACAATCTTTGTATCTGTTTAGGTATATGCATGCTTCACTTGCCTTTTACGAAACCTTCCTAGGTTTAGGGATGAGCGTTGAATAACAATTTTATTTTCATTACGGTTATCTATGTTCATGTTAAAAATGCATGGCCAATTCCTTGGGATCTTGTGAAATAAAAAATTAGGCTATTTGATTGACATACATGATTTGTGTGCTTTCTGCTCTATAATATGTGGTTTCTTGATTGTTTTGCTCACGATTCAGGGATTAGAGCAATGAACACAAATAGGAAAAGAATTGTGCCACATGGTTCATGTTCTCTCCAATGCAATAGAGGGAGATCTTTTCTTTAAGTATTCTTTAATTCAAATCCTTTCTCCATTAATCAATATAGCAAGAAATATATATTTGAATTTACCTATATCAATACTTTCTAAGGAATGATAATTTTATGTCGATATTGGTAAGAAACATTAGTATTTTTTTCTCTTTTATATGCTATGTTAAGACAATGAAATTTTATTAGGATTTAATGAATGTGGTTCCTATTTGGTAGGAAGTTTTTGGTGAATGGATGATTCTTGATGTACCATTTTTACGGCTTATATGTTTTGGGCATATATGCATCCCGAGCTTGTTTGAGTTTTAGGAGGGGGGATGGTGCCTGCGGTATTTCATGTTTTTTGATGGTGCATCCCAGGCTTGTTTGGACATTGGTTTCCATATATTCAAGGAGAGATCTTTAGTTTTTATTTTATTACTATTGCAGAGGATTTCTTTTTGAAATCTTGGAAGGTGAGAAAATTAGGGTTTGGGTTTTTATATATCTTAAATGGTTAGGCTAGGTTTGAGGAAGAAAACTTCCAGTTTTTCTCCTTCGGATATAAGAGTGGGTAGAGTTAGGATTTTTGAGTTCTTGTTCTATTTTCATAATGATCTGTTTGTTGGTTTCTTAAAAATGGTTTCTCCTTCCCTATGCACATTTTCAGAATGACTTGCTCCTTGAGTTTATCAAATGGGTTCTTCTTCCTAGTCTTGTGGTAGAAAAAGCAGAACAAGAATGAGGGTGAAAAATGATGACAGCAAAGGAGGGGCAAGAAAGAAGGAAGACAACAACCTCACCACGGTTCCAAAGTTGTTAAATATGTGAAGGGCCTAGACGGTATGCTTGCAACCTGCTACTTCTACCAATGATTTCTTTATTTTTGGTTTTAAGGTTAATAAACATGCCCTGTTTTGCTTTGGTTTCCTATTTTGGTTTTGGTTTTAGTTTCGATTGGTTTCTTCTTTTGGAAGAATTTTGCTTTCAAGTGTCCTTATCCATGTATGCTCTGTTATGCTCTAGACTCTTTGTATTCTCTTATTAGACTGTTATGAAATAACTATATGGTCTGAGGAAACAAGGGAAACAAAAACAGAAAAAGAAAAATGGTTTGAACAGGGTCGGGTTCACCACTTTCAAATTTCAGCAGGATTTATGAATTACTTAATAATCACAGAACAAATCTAGATTCTTGACTCAATGGGCTTTCCATGAGGTCCAAGAACACCTCAAACGGAGTTCGGACAGATTATGCTTTCGTCCAGGAAGTTAGAGACACAAAGCGTAAAATTTTTGCACAGATTGCGAAAATTTGCCCTTATAATTTCAATGGTCTGAAAGTCGCACCCATGAACTGGTCTTGAAATTCGCTTACATGCAATTCGCACCCATGAACTGGTGAAATTTCGCACCATGAATGGTAAATTTTTCGCACCATGTGAAAATTTTCCAATTGTGCTTCTAACCGGACGACCATAACTTTTTCATAGAACTTAGTTTGAGGTGTTCTTGGACTCTATGGAAGCCCATTGAGTCAAGAATCTAGATTTATGCCTGTGGAGGACAAGTGGGATTCACAGCCTTGCTGAAGGGTAGTAGTGAACCGGACCTGTTTAAACCCGAGTTTTCTTTTACATTTTTGTTCCCTTGTTTCCTGAGACCATCTAGTTATTTCATAACAGTCTAATAAGAGAATACGAAGAGTCTAGAGCATAACAGAGCATACATGGATAAGTGATACGATATGAAATACCTGAAAATGCTATGCAAAGAGAAGAATGAATGACAGGAATACATAAATGACATGAATATATGAATACACGAATGAATGGATAAAAAGTATAAGATGAAAGTATATGATATGACGATATAGAATTATGAGCATTACATGAAAGCATATGTGAAAACTCCACTAATTGTATTCGGTGACACCTAAGCTTGACATCCTTATAAGGAAGCAATGGTATTCGGGTTGGGGTGTTACGAGTCATTTACCTGAGAATGAAGTAGCATCAAACTCACTAATCCTAAATAGTATAGGAACCTCAAAAACTTGTCTTTCGTTTGGTGCCTTGAATTTGGGAGAATGAACCCTTGTTCATTACATGGGGTTTCATCTTATACGATAATTAGTTAATATCATTTTTTATTTCCTTATTTTGTTGGTATAGGTATCGATTAATGGAGGCTCAGGTGTTATTTTTACTGAGAGATTTCAAGATGTATATCTACGAATGTGTTACTACAATATTTTTGGTTGTACAGTTGTTATTTTGGTAAGATTAAAGTTTGTGTAGTTACTAAGATTTTATTACATGGATTTCATCTTCAATAATAGTGTCCAGTGTCATTTGTTTATTTATTTTTTGGCTCACAATTAGGAGTTAGTGAAAGAAAGACTCAAGGTGGTTTTTGCATAGAGACATTTAAAGATGTATACATACATGGAGTTATTAATGTTTGATTGTATAATTTATCTATTGGTTCTATGAGTTTTTATTTTTGATGTATGTATTATAAATAGAACTTGATTTACATTATCTTTTGGTATCTTTTATTCTAAGTAAAGTTGCTTTAGCTTCTCTTTTGAATATATTATTTTGTTTGTATATTATTGAAAGGGAGGACAACTTAATTCAAATTAACACAATATATGTACATGTGTTTTTAATAGCTACATACCCCATATATGGTGCATTGTGTGGTTAACAAGATAAAGTCTCTTAGTTATGAAAACAAGGTATATTTTTGTATTAAGTGTTTAAATTAAGCAGCAATTTTAAATATGCCAACAAGTTATTTTGCATCATACTTCTTCATTGCAACATTAAAATCTTATTTTTAAATTTTTCAAAGGCTACCATGGCATATGCTTCTAATTCCAATTTATAATCTATGGTGGAAGATCCTTACCTTGACATATTTTTAAAGAAACCATGATTTATTTGAGCATAAACATGACATATTATAATTGGTTGAAAGAAGTTATATATTGATTAATGAGAAAAAAGGGCATTCATTAACATTTTATATATGTCAAGGTCTTGTCACCTACCTTGACACTTTGCAATAGATGACATATAAGACTAGGAAGTTATGATGACACATAACCGCATGCGATGTGATCTGATGGCAATTGAATAGATCTTTTTTCTTATAGTGGAGGCTTTATATGGGAGGCCATGTCGATCCCCGATTTGTTGGACAGAGGTGGGAGAGCGTTCCATCACTAGTCCGAATCTTATTAGAGACAACTCTGAAAAAGTGGATTTGATACAGAAGCGTCTTCTCATGGCTCAAAGCCGATAGAAGAGCTACGCTGACAAACGACGTCGACCTCTAGAGTTTAAGGTGGGTGATCACGTCTTCTTGAAGGTGATGCCTAAGAGAGGAGTGGTCAGATTCGACAAGCGAGAGAAGCTAGTGCCGAGGTATATCAAGCCCTTTGAGATACTCAAGAGGGTGGGTGTAACACCCCGAAATACACCCTAGTCGTTTTCAGCATGTTTAGGGTATTTTGTAGGTATAATTTGAATTTTTCGTAATTTAAATTGAAAACGTGAAAATTGAGAAACCCGAAAATAAGCAAGGGTAAATTTTTAAATTTTCAAAATGGGACACAAAAGTCATAATATAAGAAGATGATATGCTATTATAGAAAATGAAATAATGAGAAAAAGCGAGCAAGGCTTAAGGAGGAAAATGGACCTAAGGGTCATTTTGAAATTAAATTATATGTCTAAGTGTGATTATTGAGATTTGAAGTGCAAATAAAATGAAATGTGGGCTATATAGTAAATTGGGAGAACTTAACCCAAAAATGGGTTTTGGTGAGCCAAATAAGGCCTTGAGGAAATAGGGGTTTAAAGACCAAATTTTGGTCTAGAAAAGCTCATTTTTGGAGCAAATCCCTTTTTTTGGGGGAGAAAGAGAGGAGAAAAGGGGAGAAGAGCTAGGGCTTTAAGAAGATCAAGTTTTGGTTGGGTTTCTTCCCATTTTCTTGCTCCTTTGTGATCAAGCAACTTAGAAGTGAAGATTTGAAGAGGCTAAGGTAAGAAAACAAAACCCTAAGGCCCTGTTTAGTAGGTAGAAAATTTTATGTTTTCTCTATTCAAACTTTTCGAAAACAAGGAAAACGCGTTTAGTTACGAGAATAAGAAGAAAACAAATTTTGAAAACAAAGAAAATGAATTCACTATTTTCAACATTTTATATGAATCGAAAGCAATTAAAAACCCATTTTCCTTGTTTTCAATTAAATTCAACCAAATTCAACCAAATGGGGTTGAAAATGAAAACGTATTTTCAACCAAATTAAAGTACGAAACGTATTTTCTGAAAATGAAAACTAAAGATTAGAATACATTGAAAATTTTCATATTCTAAATTTTGGATAGAGTTGAAAATTTTCTTGAACTAAACGGGGCCTAACTTTCCCTTTTTGTGATGTTGATTTTGGGAAAAAGCCCTAACTTGGGAAAAATAGGTTTTTATTGATTCTAACCCATTATTGGAGTGGTTTGGGTAGGATTCCATGGTGGATTATGAGATACATGAGTTTGGATGAAGTTATTTGAGTTTTTATGGGTGAGAAATGGCAAAATATGCCATTTTTGGGTAAGTTTTACTGCACATTAATTGTCGATCTGCAGAAAGTGGGTACGGTGCAGATCAAGTGCCGTACCCATTCACGATAAAGGGTGAGTACGGTACCGATCAAAGTGGTACCAGTACCGATGTTTCCAACAGCCTTGATTTTTGTACCCTTGCATTGTTAAGTCCCATATTCGTACACTGATAGTATAGGAACCCTAATAAATGACTAATGGGGGTTCAAATAAGAATGAAACTAAGTGAAAAACGCATCGTACCTTGTCGCCTCGGCTAAGCGAATTGATGTTGGCAAACTTAATGCCCCTATAATAATATAGTAAGTTCCTGAATACATATAATTGTAGAGCTGCCTCGGCCGGATATTGAATGACCACAAACACCTGTTTATGGGCACATATAATACTTTGGTACTCACGATTAGTATAATGACACTCTCTAACCATGCTGGAACATTTAGTACCGTGCTCTCGATTAGTCGACATCTCTCTCTGTTGATCTTCGGCACTTGTGGCTATGATACAACACGTCGATCTTGTCTTAGTACCTTGGTGCCCATTGTGTTGTGTCCCTCATTATTATGGTAGGTCTAGGTAGTCAAACAATTATATGATAATAGTCTAAATAACGAATAAGAGTAAAGCAATGTACATCATTATGCTCTAAATGTACCTACGGGTACCTCTGTACAAGTATAAGCTCTGTGTCCCTTCTTTTCTTTCCTTTCTTTTCCCCCTTTCTTTCTCTCTTTTCCTCCATTCCATCGAGCAGAATTGGCTTTGGGTGTAGGATACCCCCTTCCAACCGGTTTGACACACGGCCATTACTAGGCCATGTGTTCTCCATGCCTCATCCTCATCCACCCATTCCATGCACAACTATGTATCTAGATTTCATGAGACAAACTCAACAACGTAATCCACGTCATCATCCAAAGATGTGAAATTTTAGGACTCCACAGTCACATCTTTGTAGCAGTAGCTTATCTTTATCACTGAGTTTTCATAAGGTAATAAAGGAAAGAAGGATATAAGTGGAAAGGTAATATTTTAGCGGCGTTTAGAAAAAGCTACTATTGCCAACTTTTTCTAATTAAGATATTTTATCGATCACACATGATGAGCTAATTAAGTGTCTTTACCAAACACCCTATAAGTGTTGATTGGGAGTGAATCAGCTATCAACTCCCAATAGCTCCTCCAACCAGCTCAACCAAGCAAGGCCTAAAATCAACACATAATATTTCAAAATATTTTAAAAACATGGAATATTTAATTTTAGTTTCATCAATATATTATTTTTTAAATTATTAATTTTATATATTCTATTTTAGTTATATAAGAGTAATAAATATATTAAATAAATTTTTTATTTTGTAAAAATGATAATAATACATTATTGATCATATAAATATTTTATCATTTTTATTTTTCTAAAGATATTAATATGTTATACCTGCAATATATAAACATTTTTTTATTTTATCATAATAATAAAGGATTTATATCATCATTACAAAACAAAAAGTACTTAGGTTATTTTTTCTTAATATATTTAAGATTGAGTTTTAAGCATATAAAAAACAAACAATTTTTTTTAAACAAAACAAACAATTTTTAAACTAAAAAATAAATACCTTAATAATTAATAAATACAATATTAAAAAAAATAAACACTTATACTTTATACTATTAAGCCTTATTTAGCATTCACCTAAATAGAAGTTCTATTTAGGTTAAGTAAAAAACAACGCCCCCTAGGCCTATTTGTTTTTTAACCTTTTTTTTGACTTATTGCTGGATTTTTTAATTTTTTGATTGAATAGAAAAAGTCAAAATATTTAGTTTTTTTAACTTTTTGGCTTTTTCTTAATGCCTTTTCTTAATGTTTTTTATCAAGAAAAAACTAGATATTTTATGATCCAATTGAAATTTTCATGATTCGATTTCATGCTAAGTATTAAAATAAAGTATGTATATTTTAAATTTTTGTTTAAAATTTTATTTTCTCAAAAATTATATAAAAATAAAATGTTGATTTTTTAAAATAAACAACTAATTTTACTTAATCTTATTAAGCACCCTTCATAACAAAAGTTATATTGAGCATTAAATAAATAAAAATAAACGCCCCATAAATCTTAATCTTTTGCAAAGTCCTTTCACTATTTCTCTCCCTTTTTAAATCGAAGAAAAACCTTAACTTCCTTTGAAGTTCTTCGAGCTCTCTCATTGTTTGAGGCTATACTATGTTTAGTCTACCGTATTCTAAAAATTGACTTCAATTTAAAAAAAAAAAGCCTTGATGTATTCAAACGTGAGTTAACGTATGCCATCATGCTCGAGCACTGGTATTGCTTTTCCTTGAAGGCTGGTTGGCGTCGTTACCACCAGGTCGATTGGGCGGAATTGAACTATCATTGTTTCAGTCACTGCACTCTCTGCCAAAAACAAGTAGCAAAGAGGATCGGCGGGGGCTCGCCGGTGGCCTCTCCGATGCCTAAGTCAGTTATTCCCTGATGAAAGAAATGATCAACTGCTTAGAGGGTGAATGTTCTACGTACCTTTCACCGATGGGGTGGCCTGGTATTTATAGCATATGTTTTTCCCAATTGGATGGTGGTGAGATTAACTACCGTTGGTAAAATTTTACGCATTATCGTGCTCCGGATTAATAAGGGATAATTAGGGGCGATTAACTGAAGAGGTATCACTGCCGCCGTTGGTGAGATTTGGTTTGATTCACGGGATGCGATTATTAGGAATTATCCTACTTCCCGCCATGATGAGATTTGGTTTGATTTACAAGATATGAGCCCCAGAACACTTAAGGACGCTCTCGCGGCCCTTGGGGCGAAACGTGAAGCTCCCGTTTGGGCCTGTGCGGGGCAGGAATTTCAATAGCTACCATACTGTGAAGCCAGTGATGAACTCGTCTATTTTGACCTATCAGTTGCCCGACCCTTGGTTACAACGGCGTGGGCAAAAGGGGAACAATATCGTTTCTTGAATCGGTCACGACTTCCGCGCGTGGCCGTTCGGGCTAGTTTTAGTTAGGGCTTTGTCACGATCAACCGTCTATGATAATCGACACCAGATTGCTCTCGCTTCATTCAGTTCTTGAGTTTCTTCCAAGAACATCCTCACGTCGTTATGTTGTGCCCCACGGTATTAAAGCTTTTAGCACTAAGATTTGGGCCTCATTCGTTTGACCTTGTCTAGAATCTCTTACCAGCATTTTGTGTGCTTTTCTTGAGAGTAGCCTTTTTGTTTATTCAAGAATGGTCGTCTTTCTTCTTCAGGTGTCTTTTGAGTAATATGCTTGAGCCAGGGTCCTATATTGGTTAGGTCTTGTTCTTTCTACAGTACTCTCATGGAGTTTGGAGTCGTTTCCTCTTCCTTGCGCGCAGGGCGATTGGATTCCTTTATTTATATCCGATTCGAGTGGATAAGTGGTGCCTCCGTCGTTTAGCCAGGGTTGCTTTTGAGGCGTCCGAAACCTCCTCTCATGGATGGCGAGGGGTATAATTGACGAATTAAATATCCCATGGGATCAGAATATCGAAGTGGCATTGAAGTGCTGGCGATTGGGACCTAGCAGTCTATATGGAGAAACTTTCACGAGTCTTATAGGCCCCCCCTTTTGGTGTCAGTACGGTCTCGAGCATTTTGACCTCTACATGGTCAGGGAAGTGCCCAGATGGTGTGCTTTTTGAGGTGACCTTAGATAATGGCCCTCCGTTTCCCTTTACACCTTTATCGAAAGTGCTTTACTGACATTTCCAGCGTATGCCCCTCTCAGCTTTAGCCCGATTTAAAGGGTATTCTAATTGGTACATTGGTTTTTCTTTAGGGATAAGGGCCTAGGTGTTCCCAGTATAGCTCTGTTCTTGGACCTCTTTAGTGTGAAGGAAGCCGCCGAGGGCTTTCTTTATCTATCTAAGCGTGCTAGCGCTCCTCTTATCATCTCGGATCTCCCATCTTCTCATAAATTTTGGAAAGAGCGTTACTTTTTTGTTAGTGGCCGCAGTTGGGAATACGACCTCCTTGACAAGGAAGACACACTAGGTGTTCCTAACATGCAGACCTCTGAGAATCAGTGAGCTTTGCTTTGGTTAAGTTCGATTACAGTTTTAAGTCATATTTAAAGGATGCCACTAATTTTGCATTGGCTGTGCGTTTTCGAGTGTCATGCGATCTCGACCCGAAGACAAGGTCGTAAAAGCGGGCGGCCCACGTGTCTTCTGGCGCACCTACGAGGCTTATTAGGTCGGATATTCCCGGATCTTCAGGTTCGAGGTCCTCCCGCCCTGCTACTTTGAGGCCTTCACCCCCCTCTATCATGAAGTTCTCTCATGATGGGCCTCCCGTTGTCAAGCCCACTAAGGGAGAGCTTCTTACTCGGGTGGAGACGCTGTCCTGGAGGTCTTGAAGTGTGAAGCGGAAAGCTTCGGACTCTCTTGAGAAGGGTCGTCCAGGCACAGGGAAAAGGGTCAGGAGTTGGGGGATGTCGTCATCACCTTCTACCCGTGTCAGAGTACGAGGCCAGTGTCGTACCTCAGTAAGAAGGGTTCCTAAAGCCCTAAGTTCGCGATCCGGGTGCAGGTTCTCTTTGCCAAAGGCAGATTCCTCGGGAGGGGTGAGCCTCCGTTGGAGGTTATACTGCGGTTTGAAGTCCCCTTGCACAGAGCGCCGAGCCTCCTCCCTCGAGGGCGGAAAAGTTGGGGAGGAAACGCTCCGAAGCTGATGGAGATGGGGATTCCTTGCTTTGCCCGTCTTGGAAGCTTGTGGGCCCGGTGCGGTCTTGTCCAGTGCCGGGATTCGATCTTAAGATTTCGGGTGCCCTACTCGTTGAGGAAGCCTTGGCTCTATCCCTCAAGGGGGTAGCCTCTGTAAGTTCCCGTGTCTTGTTCTATCTAATTCTATCTTGAGTTGGGTGTTGACTTTATGTTGGGTGTCGGCAAGTGGCTACCTATCTGAAGAGTTTAGCGAAGGCCCGGTGAAAGGCCAATCAGCGCGAGGTCTATTGAGGGTGGCTGCTCTTACTTTCTGAGTGGTATCTTTGTGAGATCGGATGCGAGGAATATGTGGAGGGAGGGTCGTGGAAGCTTAAGTCAGATCTGAGGGTGCTCATAGCTGCGTAGGCGAGTGGGAGTAGGGAAGAAAAGGCAGGATGGCTAGGTGGTAGAGGGTGGGCCAGGTCGGGATGAGGAGTGTGGGCTGCGGGATGATCTGTGGGTGGCTAGGACGGGCTGGAGCTGAGGCCCAGGCTTGGTGATCGAGGATGAGTTACAATACGATCCCGGAGAATGAAACCTGCGCAGGGTAACTTTCGGGTAGAGGCATTTGCGTCTTTCATTAGAGATGAGAGCTATGTAATGGGCGGCCCATTTTGCTAGATGGAGATCGTCGCGAGAAGCTTCAGAAATTGTGGGCTCGTGAGACGCCCTAGCAGGGTGCCATGGGTTGCGAGGGGAGCTTCAGAGGTAGGAAACTCTGGTTATTCAGAGGGACGGAGCCATATCGAGTCTGAGGGATGAGGCCTGCACTCAGTGGGCTTCCGGGTGGCTTGCTTTCCAGAGGAAGGCTGCTAATGCCTATCCTGGCTGGGACCTTAACTTTGATATCCTAGTGGCGAGGCGGAAGAGTCAGCACCAGCCGAAACTGTTCACAGAGAGCAAACACCGGTGAGATTCGCTCCTGCCGCCTTACTGCTCCCAACCGCGTCGGACTACAGATTCCTTTGTATAATTTGCTTTTTTTTTTTTTTGGATTTAGCCCGGATATATGTGATGTCGTTCTCTGATGAGCCGCCATTTTTATCTCATCGCCCCTATTTTTTTTGGTAACTGCTTTCCTGACGCTGCTCTTTCCTCTGCTGACATGGATTGGTGGCTATATGGCCTTTGTATGAGCAGTCGAGTTCTTTGTAACTGGTACTTCTAGGCTACGTAGGATAAATTGCTTGGTGAACTGGTCTGAGGCTACCAGGCCCAGTTTAATGATCGACTCTTAAACTAAATTTCTTCGAGAGCTCAGTGGGCCTAAGCGCGAAATTTGAACACGCTCGCAGGCTACCGGTGTAGTTGAAGTCGAGGCTCTTTGAAGCAGGATTCTTTGAGAGTGCAATGGGCTAAATGCTGGCCCCGAACCTACTCACAGGCTGAGACTTAGTTATCAGTGAGCTCTTTAAAAGCTAGGAGCCATTGAGGCTTCATAGGGTGTCTGCTGGTGAATTGGCTCTGCTTATTTGTATGGCCTTTCTTGAAGCGGTTGAGCTCTTGACCCGAAATTTGTGAGCTCCGTGGGCTAAGCGCCTAAGTAAACTGCTCGCAGGCTACCGGGCCTTAGTTGTGGTCAGGCTCTTCAAAGCCGGAGTTGTTGAGGCTCAGTGGGCTAAAGCGCTGGGGCGAACTTGCTCTGAGGCTGAGGGCCTTAGTTGAGCGGTTGAGCTCCTTCAAAACTAAGTTCTTCGAGGCTTCAATAGGGCTGATCACCTTACGTGCTTGACTACGGGGTTGTATATGGCCTTTCTTGGCCGGTTGAGCTCTTGAAACTAAGCGGGTTAAAGGCTTCATACATTGATTGTAGGCTAGGCCCAGCTCTGCGTTTGTATGGCCTTTCTTGAGTAGTTGGCTCTTGGCTGGCTTCTTGAGGCTCGTGGGCCTAAGCGCCTTAGCTAAACACACTCTAGGCTACCGGGCCTTAGTTGAAGCGGTCGAGGCTCTTGGCCCAGTACGGTGACTCAGTGCATTTCGCCACCCCGAGTGAACACATCTGGAGCTCTGGACCTTAGTTAGCCGGTCGAGCTCTGCCGAGCTCTTCAAAACCGAGCCACGAGGCCTACGCTGATCTACTTGAGCCGAATCCAGCTCGCATTGTATGGCCTTCTCGGTTGGGCCGAGCCACTCAAACCGGGATGCCGAGGCCCGTGGCTAAACTGCCTGAGCCGAACTTGCTCCTAGGCTACCAGGCCTTAGTTGAGTAGTCGAGCTCTTCAAAACTAGGCCGCTGAGGCTTCATACCGATCCGCCTCGAAATGAACTCCGTCTCGTGGGCTATACGACCTTCTCGGCTGCATGAGCTCTTCAAATCGGAGTCGAGGCTCCGCTGGCCGCCGAGCCGTAATTTGGTCCCGGCCACAGCTTTAGCCGAGCAATGAGCTCTTCCAAACTGCCGTTTGAGGCCTCGGGCTGAAATCCATTGAAGCAACCTCGCCTCCGGGCTACTGTGCCTTGGGCTGAAAGCAAATGAGCTCTTCAAACTCGAGACGCTGGGCGCGCCGATTCCGACTTCCACTTCTTATAAAGATGCGGGGTCTTTAATGCTGGTTTATGGAGAATTGGACGACTTATGGAGAATTGGAAACGACTATGCGAATTTCATTTGCGCTCCGACCCTTTATAAATCGCGAACTCCTCTCGCAACGGAGCTCATGCTTCGAACCTTTCTTCCCGGGGTCAGAATCGAATCCGCATGATGAAGCGTCAAGGTTGACACCGCTCTTCACAGGGGGTCCGCCTGGGGGACTCGATCCTGCTCTGCTTCGATGGACCTCGCCTGTGGAGTCAGGAGCTCCCTAGTTTCCCTTTACGGGAGTTATGTTATTCCCTAGCCCCATGCTAGGGAATGCGTCTGGGGAGAGCGGTGTACTTTTAGTACCGCTTTTCTCCATTTTCCTTCTTCCTTCTTCTTCCTTCTCTTTTTCTTCTTTCTTCCTTTCTTTCTTTTCTTCTCTTCTTCCTCTTTCTTCTTCTTCTCCTTTCTTCTCTTTCTCACTCTCTCTTCCTTTCTCAATCTCTTCCCTCCCTTCTTTCTCTCCTTTCCTTCTCATTCCCTTTCTCGTTTCGCACTCCTTTTTTTTTCTCTTTCCTCCTTTTTCGAGGAACCCGCATACTGCTTATTTCCGAGATGCAAGGATGACACTTCGATTGTAATCAATTATACCTTCATTCGAATAGCAGCACTTTTTTCTTTTCGCGCATGAATTTGTGTGTATTCTCGACGTGTGTAACTTCTTTCATACGTTCCCGGGCCGAGCCGACATTTTTCCTTACCGAGATGCCCCGCTTTTTTATTTATGAGGATATTAAACAAAGTAATCAACAAACACACATACGTATCTGAAAGCTGATGATACTTTATTAACTATTACAATCCGAGGCCTACTGATAAAACGCCATGTGCCTTTTCATTGCTCCAAGAGTGAGATAGGAATTTTCCTTCTCCCGTCGGAGCCCACCACCCTGGGCTTCGACGACGCGAGATAGCCATATAGGGGCCTTCCCGCTTAGGGGCCCTAGTTTTCCATGTGTGCCTGATTTTTCTTACAGCGTGCTTTTTTAAGACTCAGCTCGTCAGTTTGTAACTCCCGGGCCTGACTCTTTCGGGTCGTAGCACCTACCGTCTTCCTTTCGTAGTCTTCTCAGACAAGCCTGACCAGATCACGCTTTTCATATAAGAGGTCTAGGTTCATGCAGAGAGCCTCTTCGTTATGTTCCACGCTTGCCAATTCAATCCTTGGGGATTTTAATCCGATCTCGACAAGACACGCTTTGCGCTGCAAAGGCTGTGAGCGACTGTGGTTTCAGTCGCTGACTGTGTGCTCAGAGTGCCCACAATACATTGCAGGCAATTTCACCACTTGCCTTTCAGATCTCCAACTTGGTCTTTAGTGTCGCTTTAAGAGTTCTCATGGTGACTTCACTGGCCCATTATATCGCATTTAGTTTGGGATCGAGTAGTAGCTTCATCCGTGAACTCCTAGCACGTGTAAACCCTCGAACTTAAGATTGTCGAATCGCTTTCCATTGTCCGACACTAGAGCCTCCTTGATACCAACCTCAGAAATTATGGAACGCCAAACGGCCGAGTATCTTCGTTTCGTGATTAAGCCAAAGGTTCTGGCCGCCCATTCGGGTGAAATAATCCACTCACGATGATAAATTTGTATCACTCGCTCCACCCAGGGCAGAGGGTCCCAATATGTCCAACCCCACCGAAAGCGGCTAGGCTTCAGGATCGACGCCAACGCTCCGACGAGAGGTGAGAGATTTTCGCGTGCCCCGACAAATTTTGCATTTCCTGACTAGCTCATTGGCTCTCCGAGCATCAGCCAAGAGATCCCCATTTTAAGGTTTTTCCTACCAACGCCCGAGTTCGATGTGATTTCCGTGATACCCTTCAATGCATTTCCCCGCAGTAGTCGGGCGCTCTTTCCTCGCGATGCACTCGAGATGGGTGTGAAAACCTCACTAGAAGCTTCCTCGATGAATAAGAACCGGCCGACCGTCCTGCTGTGGCTTCTTCTCGAGTCAAGCCGCAAAGAGCCTTCTATTAAATAGTCCCAAATGGGGTCCATCCCATTCTACCCGTATTACGACAGAGGACTTCCTCATTACAGAGATCTATGAGGGCCCCGTGAAGGTGCTCGACATGCGCAATCACGAGATCTCTCGAGGTCAGTCAGCGCCGCAGTGGCATCCGCTCTGGAATTCCTAATTGTATGTGTCCGACCGAACTAGCACGAACTTCCTCTTAGTAATTCACTCAGGCATAGGATCATTTTTTCACCTTTAGCCTCAGAGTGTCTTTTATCGCTTTATCACTGACCCTGAGTCATTGCGATACCTCGCTTCGGTCAACTTCCATTAAATGGGCGAGGGTCGAGTCCAAATGATGACTCGCTTCATACTCGACCATTGGCTGAGGCTCGGGAACCCAACCGAAAGTGCATACTTGATAATCTATTCCCACGGAGGTCGACCATCCGACACCGCCTCCCCGAGCATCGACCTTCCACCCGCCCACCCGACGCTTCCAAACGGGAGGCTCCGCCGCCGCTGCATCCACCCGCAGTTTCGGCCTGGGTGAACCCATGAAGAAACGCCAAGACCTACCTTTATTGCATTTTCTGGTTTATATATGATGTCGAACTCGCTCAACTCTAAGGCCCACTTCATCAATCTTCCCGAGGTTTCGGTTCAGGTAACACTTGCTTCATCAATTCTATCTGACTTCAATGGTATTAGTCAAAGTAAGTGGCGAGCTTTGGCTACTTCTGCTACTAACGCCAGGATTAGTTTCTCCATCCTCGATACCTCTCCTACTCCTCGCAGCTCAGCCGCACAGTAGACTGATGTCAGATCGGGCCCGTCTCCATAAGGACGGCGTTGGTTGAGAAGTCTGAAATTGCCAGGTACAGAGTAAGGAGTTCCCCTTCAAAGGGGCTTACCGGAATGGGGGGAGAGCTCAGGTAAGTTTTCGGTGCTAAGAACTCTTCTTCGCAATGTGTATCCCATTGAAAAACTTTCTTTAGAACCTAGAAGAAGGTTTGACATTTATCGCTAGCCTTGGACACAAATCGGCTTAACGCGACTATTCTTCCAGCTAGATGTTGGACTTCTTTTATGTTTGACTATATGCATGCTGAGTACAAATACTTTATCTTGTCTCGATTTGCCTCAATTCTTCTATGTTGACTATAAACCCAAGAATTTCTAGCCGAGACTCCAAAGATTTAGCCGGATTCAACTTCATGTCAGGATTTCTAAGGATCCGAATGCTTCTGCATGTGATGAGCTTATGTGGAGTCTACTGCAGTTGATTTCACCAACATGTCATCTATATATACCTCCATGATGCCCCAATTTGCTCGAACATCCTATTCACCAACCTCGTATGTAGCTCCCGTTTTAGCCTAGCGGCATTACTCGATAGCACAGTCCTTTGCCCTCGTGACAAATGAGGTCTTTCAATGTCAGATCCATAAGCTGACCGTCAGGTTTAGAAAGCATCCAGAAACTGAGGAGTTCATGGCCGACTGTGGCATCTACTATGAGGTCGATCCGTGGCAGAGGGAAACTATCTTTTGGGCATGCACGATTAACGTCAGTAAAGTCAATGCAGAGTCGCCATTTGTTGTTCGCTTTTTTGACGAGTACGACGTTGGCCAACCATTCAGGGTACTCCACTTCTCCGACGGGCTCGCCTTAAGGAGCTTGCCAATTCTTCATTTATCTATTTTGTCTTCTGAGCAACTCCTTCTTTTGCTTAACTGCTCAAGGATGGACTGACGTTAGTCTGCAGAGTGATTATCATGGATCAATCCCTCCCATATCCTCCTATTTCCACGCTAAGACATCCTTATTATGTTTCAAGAAACCCGTAAGCGCTGAGGTATTCCGTAGTTTTTCTGGAGCCAATGTAGCGAGGTGTTCGTGGTTATCATTCAACCGTGACAGACTCCACCTTCTTCCAAGGGCTCAGCCCGTGTTTACCTCGTCGCACATGTCGAGCCCATCCAAGTGGCATATTGCCGATCGCTGTTTCCCGATGCCGAGTAAGACTGCCACGCCACGGTCTCTCAACCATTCTACTCCACCCGTGGTAGAACTAATCATCATGTGGTGTTTTAGGATGGCCTTTACGGCTCGAGAGAGGGTCACCAATAACATGTTATGGTGCGCATGGGGCATCTACTACGAAACTTCATCGCTTATCATCGCTGGGCATGCGGGCTCTAAAGTGAGCACTAACCAGACGACCCCAAAGGTAGTACTTTCTCTCCCGAGAACTCGTAAGTGGGTGCTGACCGTTCCAGCTCTTCTCCTCCGATGCCCATTCCGTCGTGCCGACAAGATGATGTCTACGGAACTCCCATTGTCGACAAGGACCCTGGTGGATTGTTTTTGTTAAATTACAACCCGCCTTATTACCAAAGGATCGCCAGCAGGGGGTAAGCCGCATCCCACGTCCAGTCCGAGAATGTTATGGCCGTGTCGAGCCGAGGCCGCGAATCGGGCTCAGACGATTACCTCCGACCCGATGCTACCTGGCTGAGCCTTCCTAACAGAGTCGATTCCCACCTCATGCAACCGAGATCACGGATTTCCCATAATATTGTCGGGTAATGAGCCGCCGTCCTGGTTGAGGTGGTGGGTGGCCGCTACCACTCCGACCTTCTTCGTGAGGCTACGAGCCACGTGAGATACCTCGCCGAATCAAATATTCTATTTCCTTCATGAAGTCAGATGCAATCATTCGCTCGGGCCCGTGGGTCCCTATGGAACTCACAATACCCGTGGTTATCTCGCTGGGTCCGACTATCCGGGATCTGGCCATATCGTAAATCGCTCATGTTGCATCTCGCGCAAGACTTGCGATATCGCAACCGGGCCGTAAGGGAATTGCCAGGTTAATATCGCTTGCCGCAGCCTCGTCGTATAAGGGTCCTTGAAGCGTCTCCGACGCCTCGCCTCTTCTGGGACCGCTCTTCGCCTTTCTTCGTGGGATCTCTCCGCTTGTCTCCAGGGCTTCGTCCCGTTTGTCTATCTATATCCGCTTTTCTCTATGGTTGAAGAGCTTTCTTCTGATATGAGGCTTCTTCACGCTTATGTACTTTCCTTTATATGAGCACCTCACCATGTTTGCCTGTGGATCTCGGAGATGGAAAATATCAAATCTTTTGACCGCACTTAACCCAAATATGAATGCTGATAGCGAACTTCGTCCAAGATGTCTACCTTCAAAGACTCCTGCAGACAACCTCCGACATAAGACCTCACCTTCCCCGCGGTGCTCATTTTATGGTCATGATAACTCTACTTTGATGTTCTAGCTCCAATGAAGTGGGAGACGAACGCGATGGAGAGCTCTTTGAATGAGGAGATTGACGATGGTGGGAGCCGGTTAAACCAAGTCAACGCTGGGCCTTTTAGCATGATAGCGAAAGCTCTGCACCGTACAGGGTCCTAATACCTATGTAGCTTTGATTCTTATAGGTGTTGAGATGATCGACTCCGATCCTTCCACACTATCGAACGCCTCTCATTCAGGGCATCTCTAAACTTTGGCTGAAGGAAGTGGATCACTCCTACTGAACGGACTCCGCCTTGTCGTACCGCAGTGTCCATGTGAGTCCGACGCTCTACTTTTACCACTTCCTTAATGTGGCCAGCTCCCGCTAGATACCCGAATCTCCGTTCCCATGATCGCTCCCATTCTTCGCCGAGAAGGGCCTACCATCGCTTTCCCGAGGTCCCCCGAGTATCGTCATTGCGCCCTTGGGGGGGCCAAGGTCCATGCCCCGGCCCGCCTAGATCTCCGCCTCCGCCCTGGGAGGGGGCCGAGTGTGGCCGCTCCTCCCCGATGTGGTGCGGCCTCCCGGGCTTGTCGCCTTCCCGGCGCCAGACCCCGTGAGTTGCTCTAACCTCTATTAAGCCGCTATCGGGTGAGACCGAGTGCCCCACCCGTCCGTGTCAAAGGCCTCGCACTATCTCTAATGCGCCGAGGCCTGGCCATCCACCCTACCGCGGCCTCGTGATCCCGAAGGATTGGTGTGGCTCCCGCCAGGTCTTGGGCTAATACCATCAGTCGCCGAGAGATCACTTTATTTGTAAAGGAACCGCCGCTCCCACGCATCTACGCCAACCGATGATGCTTTTTCAACCGAACTCGGGTCGGGGCATAACTGATCGCCGGCCGGAATCCAGAACTGCCGCTTAGGCCCGAATACGAGACGCGCCTCCCGCAAAAAAAAAAACAAGTAGCAAAGAGGATCGGAGGGGCTCGCCCGTGGCCTTTCCGATGCCTGCCGCGACCTCCTCGACGAAAGAAAGGATCAACTCGCTTGGGAGGGCGAATGCTTCACAAGATCTTTCACCGATGGGGTGACCTGGTATTTATAGCATATGTTTTTCCCAATTAGATAGTGGTAAGGATTCTTTCTCATTAGGGAATTTTTCGCCTTTATCGATATCGATTAATATGATACCAGGAGCAAGCTTATCGAGAATCATCCTACTTCGCTGGTAGATCTGCTCGATTACAGATACAGCTATTGGGAATTATCCATTTCCCTTAATGATGAGGATTTGGCTCGATTTACATGATATGGGCTTTTCGTTGTTCGTGCCATCGGCCCTCGGGACAAACGATCCGGGCTCTCGCTTTTGCACAGAGTTCTCGCCAGTAAACATGTTTAATGAGCTTTACCTTTTTCTTGGGCTTGGTGAGTGGGCCTGGGCGCCTATTTTTTAAACCCTATTAGAGCCTAAGGTGTATTAGATCTAAACTTTAATATTTATAATTAATCAATATAATTGATGATGCTTTTTCAACCAAAACTGGGCCGGAGTCAGCGGTTCACTGGGCCTGGCCCACACTCGGATGTCCCACTCCCCTACAAAAATAAGAAGCAAAAGGATCTACGGTTCGCCTGTCATTTTCCTCGATGCCTAAGCCGGCTTCTTTCCAAGTGAAGAGAAAATCAAATGCTTAGTGGAACGTCCATCTTTGTATGCACCTTTCACCGGCAGCTGGACTCCGCATTTATAAATTTCGATGATCACGATAACTTTCCCTAGTATCGATGATGATACGTATATTTCTCCCATCGCGAGTGGGATTTTCTTCCTTATCGCTAACCAATTAATAAGGAATAATTTATGAACAATTATTAAGAAATATTCTACTTCCTAATCGTGGAGATTTAGTTAGTGGGAAGTTGGAATACTTCCTTATACTGCCCTTTCGATGTTTACGCCACTCCGGCCTCGACGGTGGACGTGTCCCCATTGGGCCTTCGTGTCTTGGCATAGCGGCGGGCCGAGCCTTTAAGGTCTTTATCGGGCCTACTTTTATCTCTTTGGGCTTCGATATCTGGGTCAGGTTAGCGGGCCCGCGCCTATTATTTTAAACCCCATCATTGGCCTAACCCTCAAAAGTGGCGTAGGCAAGGGTCAGACGCTTTATGGATAGGTGTGACTTCCACGTTGGCTACTCAGTGATGATGATCGGGGCTATGTCGCCAAACGTCCAGGATAAATGACGACTCTTCGATTCGCCCCAATTCCTAAGCACTACTATTGCCTTTAGGGACATCCTCTGCCAGCTACTTTGTATTCCTCCGTTTCGAGTCCTCTTCTTCAAGGGTTCGATTTCCCCTTTGAAACATCTTTATCCGCCGCCGTAATCGCTATCGTCGTCCCGCTTCTCGAGGATCGCTTTGTTTTCTTCGTGAGCTCTGCACGCCATCCTTCTTCTTCTTTCGCCTTCCTCGCTCGCCTCGACGCTTCGTGTAATGTTTTCGGGGAGAACCTATTTTGTCATTCTTTTCCTTTCTTTATCTTTTTGTCCAATCATGTTTTTTTGGGTCCAGGCTCGGCTCCGCCGGGCTTACATGAGGCAGCTCGCCGAGGGTCCGAACCGGAATGTGTAGGTGGTGGGTCCGTGGTCTCCCCACGCAGCCCAAGGTGGCTCCACGCGGTCATCCCCTCCGCCCGATAAGGGTAAAGAGAGTGATTAGCGAGATCAGCACTTACCCGATCCGAGACCCAGGCTGCGTGAGGTGCTCGATGCACAGCTCCTAGCCTGATCGAGCCTTCCTATGCGAAAATTCTTTGCCTCGCCATGTAATTCCTCCCATGGTATCCATGTTTGGCGTCCCGACTTTCTCACCTCTTACGCCGTCCATGTTCTTAAGATGGTTTGCTTTTTTGAGGCGGCCTTTGAAAATGGTATCCTCTTCCCTTTACACCCTTTCTTCAAGTGCGTCCTTCAGCACTTTAACGTATGCCCAGCCCAGCTTTCCCCCAACTTCTGGGGCATTTTGATTGACCTTCTTGTTGTTTTCAGGGATAAAGGCTTGGGGGTTCCCAGCCTAGCTCTATTATTAGACATTTTCAATGTAAAAGAGTCCGCGAAAGGTTTCTTATACATTTCTAAGCGGTCCAACTCTAGGCTGATTATTTCTAATATGCCATCCTCCCATAAATTCTAGAAGGAACGTTATTTTTTTGTTAGTGGTCGCAATTGGGAATATAATCCCACTGATCCTAAGACACATGCCCGACTTCGACCACCTGAGAACCTACGTGGAGTTCTCACTTGCTTCCAATCGGTCTAATTTTCGAAGTACTTCGTGTCTCTAACTCGTTTGGTTTGCGGTGGTTTTCGTGCCGACCTAGTCTTAGTCCCGAGGATGAAGAGGTGAAGCCTGAGGTTAAGCAAGTGCCACCCACCGGCGTACCTCGAGTTCAATAGTCGAATATTCCTGCCGTTTGCGCGAAGCCTGCATGACTTCCTATTCTGAGGTCTTCCCCTCCTTCCGTCACGAAGCCTTCTCTACCCCCTGTCTCAAAGTCTTCTTCGTCTTTTGCTTTGGAGCTTCTTATCGCGAAGCCCACTAGGGGAAAGTTTCGAGCCCGCCGAGGTAAAGGGCAGTTGTTAAAAGAAGAGTAAAGCAAAACCTGCTTCCCGAGGGTCGCCTGCCCGAGGTAAATCTTAAAGATGGGGGCCCTTCTTCTCCCCTTGTCCGTTGCTCCGAGTCGAGATTCCTTCGAGGAGGGCGCTTAAGCCCCTTGGAGGTTCTTTCTATTTCCCCTACCGAGTCCTACGTCGCAGGCGCCGGGCCCCTCCTCCAATCCTTATAATGCCGAAGGGGTCAGCTTCTAAGCGCGGGGATGAGGACTCTATGCTTTCTCATGTGGAGCTCACCGTTGGGGCTATTTCCTCCATTCTTCGTGATTTCGACCTCAAGAAGGTGGACTCCCTGTCCATTAAGGAGGCTCTGGCATTTACGCTTCAAGGAACCGCTTCTGTACGTCCAAACGCCTTCGTCGATCCATTTCCTTATTGTTTCAGATTGTTAATTGACTCTTTCTTGTTTTTTGGTAGGTGGCTACTTACGCGAAGGGCCTGGCAAGAAGGGCCAACCTTACCGAGGGCTCCACCAGGGCAACGAAGTCTTATAAGGCTAAGGTCGTCTCCCGACTCCAAGAGGCCGAATCTCTCTAAATTTCGATATAAGGACTGAGACCGAGGAGCTTATGAAGCACAGGTCTGACCTGAAGCATGCTTCGAAGGTGAGGGTGCGGGCGGAGGATAAAGAAAAGAAGGCCTAGAAGGACTTGAAGGTCGCCGAAGAAGAGCTGCGGTTGGTCAGAGAGGAGTTGCAGGCTATCAAGGGTGACCTACGAATTAAAGTGACAACGCTGGACCGGGTTTGCTAAGAGGCTCTGAGGCCGGAAGCCTCAGGAGCCGTTTTCGACGGAGGAGCCCCAGAAGCTTCCTGATGGATCTCCTAAGAGGCTGAGGCTTTGCCAGCCGGAGGGGCGAAGTGATAGCAGAGCTCAGATACGAGGCCTACACCCAATGGGACTCCGAGTGGCTTGCCTTCAAGCGCAGGGCTTCCAGAGCTTTCCTAGACTTAGAGTTTAACATCCAGCTTTCTGATGAGGAGGTAGAAGAATCTTCTTCCGAGGCTGAGGCTTTTGCGGGTGCCGAGGTGCTTCTTCGGGCCCCCCCGACGTGCTCCTCGTCTAATGATCTTCTGCCCTCCGGAGGCCACCTCCTACCCGCCCATTGGCCATTCACCCCTTTGCTCGTGAATCACATGGCCCCACCTCAAAGTTTCAGACCTTTATTTTAACCCGCTATTTCCTGCCCTAAGCCCGGGATTTTGTATTGCTTATGACATCGACTTTTCATTGATATACTGAGATTTATCGATTAATTTTATCGCCCTTTCTTTATCGCTTTCTTCCAAATCATCGCTTGAATCCTCGTCCGTCCGAGCTATTTAGGCCCGAAACCCGAGCCATCCGACCCTGGCCAAATTGTCTTTTCGGGGCAAACCTAAGCCCCGCAAACTGCTTACCGGGCCCCAGCTATCAGGCCTTCGAGCCATTCGAGCCTCTAAATGGGCTACCTCTACTCTAGGCTATCAGGCCTTATTTGAGCGCTTAAGCCTACGAACTAAGCTTACCGGGCTCCTGGCTATTGTGCCTTTTAAAGCAGCTTAAGCTCTAAAAACTCGAGCCGCAGCCTTGCATCGTGCCTTTTCGAGCAGTTGCTTCAAAACTGAGTTGCTTGGGTCCTAGGCTATCGTGAATTTTTTTAGCAATTAAGCTCTAAAATCGAAATGGCGGGCTCCTAGGCTATCGCGCCTCGAGCATTTAAGCCCTAAAACCGAGCTACTAGCCTCGGGCTATCGCGCTGCCAGCCAAGCCTCGAAAACTGCTGCTCGGGCTCCTGTGCCATTGCGCCTGAGCGCTTAAGCCCCAAAACCGAGCTACTTCGCTCCCAAGACAGGCTCTTTAGTGAAGTTGGGTTTCTAAAAACCGAGTCGCTTTGGCTCTTAGGTCGTTTCGTTCGCACTTAAGCCTCAAAAACTGAGTCGCCAGCTCCTGCAGTTGTTTTTCTCGCGCCTAAGCCCCGTATATCGAGTTATCGGGCTCCCGAAAGACATGCCTCTCGAAATGCTCGAGCCTCAAAACGGGCTACCTCACTTTCGGGCTATCAGGCCCATTCGAGCAGCTTAGTTCGCGAACTAAGCCACTCGGCCCCGGGCTCCTAGGCTATAGTGCCTTCTTGAGCAGTGAAGTTCTGAAAATTGAGCTACTTGGCTCCTAGGCTTTTATGCCTTCTCTCGAATCGAGCTAAATGGCCTTGAAAATTTCCGCTACATGGCCTTCATCCCTTCTCGGGAAAGCACGCGCAGCCTTTAATGCAAGTCAGAATCAGCAGATCTCTGTGAATTTCCCAAAGGTCAGCTTCTTTATAAATAACCCCACTTCCTTCGAATTCTGTGTTATACTCCGCTTCATTTTTTCTTCCCGCCTGACAAGACTCCGGGTTCGTAGGCGACGGGCTCGAGATTTTATCGCATCGTATGACGTCGCCACGCCACGTGGGCCTCTGGGTTTCTCTACTCGCTTGGGTGGAGCTGTGGTTTTCCTCAGTTTCTCGTGGGCCGTTGTCTCCTGGGCCCCACCCATTGATGGAGGTCCATATTTCAGAGAATGATTCCAGGGCTGCATGCCTCCGCAGGGAAACACTTTAAGTCCCGCTCCATTCTTCCTTCCTCCCTTCTTTCTCCCTACTCTTTCTCTTCACATTCTCTTTCCTTTCTTTCTTCTTTCTTTCTCTTCTTTCCTTTTCTTCTTTCTCTTTCGTGGGTTTTTCCGACCGTGTGTCACGATGTGAAGAACGGCTTTGCTGGACAGAATTTTTTTTAGATGTGGAGAAATCCACTTTTTGTCGATTGTAATTTTCGCAAATAAAGATTTTGTAATCTCGAGGTGATTGTAACTTCCTAAATGAAATTTTGTATTTGTGTTATGACTTTGCAGCTTCTACCAATGAGTCTCGTTTCTCTTTCTCTTCTTTTTCCTCAGGGGCTTTTTCTTTTTGAAAGAGTAGAGAACCTGCTTGCGGCGCTTGTCTTCGAGAGGTGGAACGGCTTCCGTTGACTGTAATCCCTTGTATTAACTGTAACTCCTTTGAAATAAAGAACAATCTTTTGTGAAACATGTGCTTTTTGCACCCAAACCTTTCCGAGCTGAGCTCCTTGCTTTATCATTATAACTTATTTTTTGACTCACCATGATATTAGTCAGCTTAAAAATGAACATGGAGATTGTTATTTAAAATCAAAACATCGATACTTTATTGGGGCTACATTCGAGGTCTTACTGCAAAACTGCTTCGAGGTGTTCAATCGCCCATGAGTGGGGCAGGTTTTTCCTTCTATTCGGGAGTTCGTAGTTTCCCCGGCCTGACCATGAAACGATATAAAATCTTTCCCACCAGTCCCAACTTTCCATATGTGGTCTTTCCTTACCGGCGTGTTTTATAACCAAGCCCGCTGTGCTCAGAATCCTCCCTAGGCTCGACCTCTTCTGGCCATAGTATCTCATTGCCTTTCTATGATAGTCCTCAATACGCTTCAGACTTGCTCACTCTTTCTTCAGAGATCCAGTTTAAAGGTTAACCTCTTCTACAGGTTCGACGCCATGAATTCAATCCTTCGCACTTTAATCCGACCGACAGAGCTAATGTCATGTCAAAGACTTATGCTAATAATTCCTGAACATTGACAGGTCAATATGCCCACAACCACCCGAGGTATCTGATCTAGATCTCTAA
The DNA here is from genome assembly GCA_016808115.1 of Tetrastigma voinierianum. Classification (NCBI taxonomy): domain Eukaryota; kingdom Viridiplantae; phylum Streptophyta; class Magnoliopsida; order Vitales; family Vitaceae; genus Tetrastigma; species Tetrastigma voinierianum. The sequence goes on from JAEQBH010006813.1 coordinate 78,999, forward strand.
TTTAAATTTCGCTTCCTCGAGTCCTTATAATGACCCTCGCTACCCATTGCACCGTGGATTTAGCCGACGCAGTGAGGTAGCTTCCACTCCGAGCTCGACGCAAATCCTTGAACTTGTGGGACGTCGAACTGCTTCCCATTATCGACACATGAGGGACCCTGGATCTCAAACCCTCGCATATTATGTAACACCGCATCTGGGTTACGTGATCTTATGTTTCGTGATTGTCGCTAAGGGTTCAAATTTCTACCATTCGTAAAGCAGTCCACAACCACAATGATAAATTTGTATCGTCCCTTCCACGGGGTAGGGGTCCCACATGTCTGTACTCTATCAGCCGAGTGCCAGGTGGGCCTGTGATCGACGCCTGGCTCGTGATGGGAGATGAGAGATCCTAGCATGCTCCCGGCAAGCTTTGCATTTTCCTCGACCAGCTTATGTCAAGGCCTTTAAGTATCAGGGCCAATACCTCGCCAAGGTTTTTCATAAGGTCCGAGCTCATACCGGGTACGTACGCCTCTCGTACCTCCCCGAGTATGTAATCAAGGCCTTCCTTTCCTACGCATTTAAGAATGGGGCGAGAGTTTCGCTTATAAAGGGTCTCGATGAATCCGTGAATCTTGATCACCTTACTCAGCTCGATGCCTCGGGTCACTTTCGCGTTCCTTCTATAAATAATCTCGGGATAACCATCCATCTGGCTCGACATCACAGTGAGACTCTCCACGCACATGCTTACCGAGGTTCCTGGGAGGCACTCACCGTGCATCGCCCCGCCTAGGTCTTCCTAATAGCGAGGCTATCGCGCCTGACAAGGCACGCCGAGAATTCTTGTTTCGTACATGTTCAATTCGAACTCGTATGGAACTTTTTTAAGAAACTCTCACACCTTCGAGGTACGTGGATCATCTTCTCACCTTCGCTCAGGAGTCTTCTATCCGCCTTACTACCAATCGGGAGTCACTACTCACTCTCCCATTTGATCATCTTCCATGAGCGGCGAGGTTAAGCCTACCTATGACAAATTTCATATTCAAATTACATCGAGGCTTCGGAAGCCTAATCGAGGGCATATTCCACATCTATCCTGGCCGAGGTTCGATCGTGACTGCATTGCTTCCTTAGGCATCATGCCCGCCCACTGACAACCCTCCAAATCTGGGGAGGTTCAAGGTCACTGCAGCTTTTGCAGGTTCTACCGAGGTGAATTCCATGATGAAATCTCACAAGATCTCGCTTCTTTTATCAAGTTGTCCTTGGTTTATATATGATGCTCTAACTCACCAACTCTATAGCCCACTTTCCTTTATCGCCTTACAAAGGTTTTCGTTTATGCATTCGCCTATCGATATCTCAAATAGACTTCAATGGTAATGAGTTTCTAAGAAGTGCCTGAGTTTTCCTCGACGTAGTTACTAAACGCTAAGATCGACTTCTCCATTTTTGGATATCTCTCCTTTGCTCCTCTCAGAGCTCGACTGCAATAGTAGACTGGTTGTTGCACCCTATCCCGTTCTCTGACCAGGGTGGCACTAGTTGAGAAGTCCGAACAACGGCAGCAGATGCAGGAGCCTTCCCGAAGGGCCACAGAACGGGGAGCCTTCTGCAGGTTCTTGAGTGTCGAATGCCCCCTTGCAAAGGTGCATCCTATTGCCTTTTTCGTAATCCTGAAAGAAAGGTCGACATTCGTCACGGGCCTCGACATGAAGCGGCACAAAGACAACTATTCTTCCCGCCAAAGAATGTCCTTAATGTTTGAAGGTGGAAGCATGTCGAACATGACCTTTATCTTGTCTGGGTTTGCTTCTATTCCTCGACTATTAACTATAAGACCCAAGAACTTCCTGGCGGAGACTCCAAAGGCACATTTGGTTGGGTTTAACTTCATATTGTAGCCAGACTGAGTCCGCCTACGGCGGGTTACGTGGAGCCAAATTCTCTTAACTAATTTTACCAATACGTCGTCTATCTATACCTCCATAGATGCTCCAATTTGCTTCCCTCGAACATCTCTCGTTGTTTCACCAACCTTGTGTGGCTCCTACGCTCTTCATCCAAGGGCATCACCCGACAGCGTGAGGTTCTACCCGATAACAAATGGAAATCTTCTTCGTCGCTGATCCATAATGACCTAGTTATAGCTGCAGAAGGCGCCCACGGCCGAGGAGTTCATGATCGGCCAGGTGTCCACTATGAGGTCAATTCGAGGTAGGGGGAAGCTATCTTTTGGGCAAGCCCTATTGATATCTGTGAAATCAATGAAAAGTCGCCATTTTCCATTTGCTTTTTTTACGAGAACAACGTTGGCCAACCATTTAGGATATTCTACCTCCCGACGCATCTTCTCGATGAGCTTCGTCGACTTCTTCATTAATCGCCTTCTCGCTTTGGGCAAGCTCCTTCTTTGGCTGACCGACGAAGAATGATCGACGTTCAACCCGAGACATCACGGTCAATTCTTGCCCATGTCTTCCCTGGTTTCCAGCGAACACCTCCATGTTCACTTTAAAAGTGGATGAGAAGGCTTCTACATCTTTAGCGCCTTGCATCCTATGTAGACGAGGTGTTCTTAGCCGGGTTGGTCGTCGATAGGCTCTAGTTCTTCCGAGGGCCAGGCTCCAAGTGCTTACTCCGCTTCACATGCCTGAGCTCAGTCCATGCAGACGCCTTTCGGTTTAATCGTTGCTTTACGATGCTGTTAACACTCCCCGGCTACGTGTTTCTCTAACCATCCCTACTCCATTCAAGCAGCTGGGTGAATTTGATAACCATGTGATAAAGTGGGACGGCCCTTACGGTATTAAGAGAGGGCCTGCTAAGTAACATGTTGTAAGCTGATGGGGCATCTAATATGAGAAATCTTATCATATCAGAGCTCGGGGTACTTCGGGCTCCAAAGTGAGCAGGTCTAGCCGAATCGACCCTAGAGGCATGACTCTTTCTCCAAAGAATCCACGTAGGTAGGCTTTGACTGGCTCTAGCTTCTCCCTTCCAATGCCTATTTTGTCAAAAGCTTATGCGAAGATGATATCGATCGAGCTTCCATTGTCGACAAGGACCCTGTGAATTGTTTTATTGGTTACGACGACCCTTATCACTAGTGGATCGTCATGTGGATGCTAAGAAATTTCCATGTCAAGTCCCCGAAAAGGTTACGGTAGTATCCCGGCGAGTTTGGATACGCCGTATTTCTAATGCTTCCCTGATCCGATGCCACACGCATCGCCGGCCGAGCCGACTCCCCCGCCCCTCGCAAATCCTCCCGAGACTACATGGATCTCCCAAGGGCAAACCGGTGGGCCGAAAGCCGGGTTAATGACGAGGTGGTGGTGGCTGCACCTGGTCCTATCCTTCTGAAGCCACGTAACGGCGAAGATGCCCACGCATCGTAATTAATTTCTTTCTACCGGATGCACCATCGGCTCGATGTCCACGATCCCTGAACTCACAATATTCTGCATTGTCTCTACAGTTCAACTTCATCCGAGGTGGCCATCCTCTTAAAATTCTTCATGTCGATCAGATAAAACCTCGTGGACACCGAGGTCGTTTAGGGTGAATCAGCCGAGGTGAATACCGCCGCCGCAGCTCGGCCGAGGTGTCCCAAGCCGCTTCCGACGCTCCTCACCTCTTAGTGGATCACTCTATTTTCTCCTCGTTCCTCCTCGTGGGACCGTCCCTGCGGGTCCCCGCCTCAGGGGCTTCGCTCCCGCTATCGTCCCGCTCTTCTCCTCGAAAGTAAGAACCCTTTGCTCGATGGGCAGGCTTCTTCACCGTTGATATACTTCTCTTTGTTTCACAGACCCTACCATGCTCTCGCCCGAGGGTTCTTTAAGTGATAGAGAACATCGTCTTTCGACCGGCACCCCACTCGATGAAAGCCGTGATGGTGAACTTCTCGTCTCGAATATCTACTTTTAATGGCTTCACAATCTCTCTCAATATACACCTTAGGCTCTCCCTTCAGTTCCGCTTTATGGTCAAGGTGATAACCGGGCTTCCCAAGTCCTGGGGCCCGACAGCGGGAGACACTCAATGCGATGGAGAGCCCGTGGAATGATGAGACTAAGATGGCGGAAGTCTATTAAACCAGTCAACGCTGGCCTTTAGCGTGATAACATGCCGCATCGCATGGGTCCCGATATTCATGCAAACTCCATCCGGTTCTTATATGTACCGAGGTGATCTATGGGGTCTTTCGCTCAGCCAAACGCTTGACTCCGTGGCATTCGAACTTTGCCTAAGAGGGAAGAAACAATTTCTATTGTGAATCGATTCAGCTTTGTTACACTAAGAGCCCATGTAGATCGGAGGCTCCGCTTAATGCCTCCTTCATACGGATGAGCTCTCGCCGGATGTCCCCGAACCTTCGCTCCTACGACCGCCTCCCCCGTCTCCCACCGATAAAGATCGGGGTCCATTCTATCATTCCTACCATGCCTCTCCTCATTACGATTATCTCCAAGGGTTTGTAAGGGTCATGCCCCCTGGCTTGGCTAGTTTCTCCTTCTCCATCTGCTTCTCGAGTAGGGTCGAGGTGTTGCTATTCTTCTTGGGTAATGGCGTTTTAGCCTTCAGCCTACTACGCCTTAAAGGTTTATTCTTTAGTGAGTTGCTCCAACTCTCTCGAAGAACGCTGTCATGAGACGGCGCTCCATCTCGCTTCAGATTGCATGTGAGTTTCCAAAGCAGCTGAGGTCAAGTATCTACGCTTGCTCACGCCTTGCATCCCTAGGGATTGGCGTGGCTCCGGCTTGTGTTTCGAGTCGATACCATCAATCACCGAGATCACGATTTGTAAAGCGAACCGCCGTTCTGGCGCATGGCACCAAATCGACGATGCTTTTTCAACCGAAACCGGGCTGAACTCGCGAATTGGCCGCCTACTAAACTGATGTCCTGGGCTTCCCTACGAAAATAAGAAGCAAAAAGGATCGCTGGTTCGCCCTGCCTCCTCCGCCGATGCCTAAGTCAATTTTTCTTTCCGATACAGAAATCAAACGCTAGTAATGAATTTTTTGTGCGTATCTTTCATCGATGGGAGTGGCTTGGTATTTATAGTGGATGATCATGATAACTTTCCTACTGGACGATTTGATACTGATATTTCTCCCATCAGATGAGTGGATTTTCTTTTCCTCTTATCGTTAACTAATTAATAAGGATAATTGATGAACAATTATTAAGAACATTCTACTCCCTAATCGGGTGGAGATTTAGTTAGGAAATTGAATACTTTCCTTATACTAAGTTCTTGATGTTTACGTCACCCGCTTCTCGTATCGTGATCAGTCCTCCCGGCCTGGCCTTCGTGTTCGGGGCATATGTAGGCCGAACTCTTTATGTCTTTACTGGCCCGCTTTATCTCTTTAGTCCGACATTCGGGGCTTATGTTCTAAGCCTGCGCGCCTATTATTTTAAACCCCATCAATAATAATGATAGATATACATAAATAATAAATATATATGTTATTTAAAACTATACTATTTATATATATTATTTGATTATTTTATTATCATTTACTTATATGATTAGTTTATGATTTTGTTTTTCCTTCTCGCTCTTTCCTATTTATTTTTGAAAGAAAAGTGTTTTTTCACTGGTTACTCAAATGTCAGGGATTCACGTTATGAACTATCTATGAAAACAATGTGCTTTTAACAAATTAAAACACAAAATAAATCAACATATATAGTGGACACAAGAGATTGATTTATGCAAACTAATAAAGCTTTACGTTTCATAATGGTTTAGATGCAAAAGATTTATTATTTTCAATTGTCGCACTATCTTATATAGAGATGGGAAACGGGCTAGCTCAACCCATTTTGGCCTTGCCCACTTAGGTGGTTAAAATGGTTTAGCCACTTTAGCCCATTTTTATTCGGCCAACTGTTATCAAGTCTGCACTGTGCCACCACATGGGTCGAGGGCCAAATGGTCAAAATGCACTAAAATATTAAAAATGCTAGAAATGTATATTTATCACCAATAATATTTATCATCCGCTAAAAGCCTCAAAAATGGTAAATTACACAAAAAGAAATGCATAAAAAGTATAAATATAATTCTGCTTTTGGTAAATGTGATAAAAAAAAAAAAAGAAGTAAAAAGTATAATAATTAAAATAAATAGAGACTAGCCATCAACACAAGAAGCAAAGTTGTGAACCGTTAGCCCACTCCTATTTTAGCCTCATATGGAACTCATATATAACACCTTTGAAGGTCATTCAACTAGTATCCCACTTCTGTCATCCCTGCAAAAGAAACATGCATCAACACTAGCAAAATGGTCTCTCATATTTTAAATAATGCAGTACAATGCTGTTTAAAACTGGCATTTCTTTTCCTTTATGCTTTCAACATGAATGATTGACTAATAAAATGGTCTCTCATATTTTAAATAAGCAACATGCAATAAAAATAATCTTTAAGCAACCACATCTATTGAAACATTAATACAATAATATGCTGGAGGTTTCCTCAAGCAAATCAATTAATAAAATAATCATATAACCAGTATGTAGAACATCATAATACAATCAAAAAAATAAAAATGCAAGGATGGTGTACAAAAATTGAAAAAAAAAACATGTGGCAAACAATTCTTCTCTTCTTATCTAGCCCCTTAAATTTCCACTCAAGGAGAAGGTTTCTCATTGAAACAATAAACAATTGATTCTTTGTTATTTTATAAGGCCACATCTATTGATTATGGATAATCCATTCTTCATTAACAAATATAAAATTTTCAATTAGCACAAGACGACGAGAGACTACAGAATCAGTAAAGATGTGCGTGAGGGAAAGAGATCGGATAATTCCTTCTTCTGCCAATTTGATACTGATGAAAATGGAGATGAGGACTTGGATTAGTACTTCCACCAACTCGAAAAGAAAAGGCGGCTTACAGCTGACCAAGTCCAGTTTCTAGAGAAAAATTTTGAGGTGGAGAACAAGCTTGAACCAAAGAGGAAAGTCCAGCTTGCTAAGGACCTTGGCTTGTAGCCTAGGCAAGCGCTTTATATGGTTTTTAACCGCCAGGCGCAGTGGAAGACCAACAGCTGATAGAAGGACTATGGGGCTTTGCAGGCTGATCACCTAATTTTTTGAAAACGAAACTTAGTTTTTTGCAAAACGAAAATGTCCTAATTTTCTACACAACAAAGTCGATTACTAATTTACTAACAAGAAACAATCATTATCAAACTCATTTTATTGTTTCTTTCATTGTTTCTTAGAAATCAAACAAAGACACAAATAAAAGAAGTAAACTACAAACATCATAAATAGAATGGAAGAGCAAAGAGAGGAGGTATCTGACCTAGAAATAAAAAAAAATGAAGGTGTTAATCGCAAACAGAGAAGGAGATCACACTGGCAAGCCGCTACGGTAGCACCGCGTATCAAGGTGCTCGCATCGAGCTTAAGGATGCGGTGAAAGGGTGGGGGCTAGGGTTTGCTAATAAATTTCCTTTTATATTTAGTCATAATTTTTTAAATAAAAAATAGAAACGGGCTGCCCGACCCTAACCCAAATGGACTGGGTGCTTATTTGGGCTTGGCCAAATAGCCCGCCGGGCCTAGCCCATATTCTCATCTCTAGTTTTATATATATAAATCAACACTCCCCCTTTCTCTAACGTTTTTGTCACCTAATTCTCTCACATTTTGAAACATAGAATGAGATCCCCTCCTTTCCCCAACAACACTAGACTCCCACACGCCCAACAACATTAGTCAACAAGATGTATTGTGAAAATCCGGGTAATGTGAAACGAGAGATTACCGTTACAGTACAGACTCTAAGTCTAGAAATTTCTCTAGATCTCGGATGATGACGCGGACCACGCCGTTGAGTTAATCTCACGAAATCTAGGTACACTATCGAATGTTATTGAATTCCAAGACAATAGGAATTTCACGTATTTCGAGACAAATGGACGAATCACATGGTGACAAGTGGCACGAGGGCATGAGCCATGTGGCACCAGACAAGTGGACACTTGGAACATCCGAAGCCAAGCGTCGTGCTCTTGCCATGCATGAAATTAGTGGTGGTGACTAGTAAAGCATGAAGAACACATGGCATAGGATTGCCATGTGTCAAGGTGGTTTGGGAGGGGTGTTGTACACCCAAACCAGAACAGTTCGTGGGAGGAATGAGAGAAAACAAAAAAAGGAAAGGGAGAAGAGAGGAAAAAGGAAAAGGAAAAAGAAAAAAAAGAAGAAAAAAGGAAGGAAAGAAAGGAAAGGGAAAGATAGAAAGAAAAGAAAAGAAAGGAAAGGAGAAGAGGAGAGGAGTCCAGTTTCTACTGGTTTTCCAGCACTCTAGCAAGGAGAGTCCACGTCCAAAAGGGGGCTGGTCTGCACTCCAAGGTAGGGTCCTTCTCCTACTATGATTACTCTTGTCTAAGGGCCATTCAATGGCCATGGGGTTTAGCCTAAACAGTGGGGTTGTTGCATGACACTCAACTGTGACATGTTTTCTCGGTTATATTTTGGTTCCGTAATTTGCGCTTCCGGGAACAAAGTTGAGTATACTTGTATTGTGTGGTTTGAACATGAAGAATCTCGGATCAGGTGTATGCCGCTTTTCGAAATGGAAAACCGAAAAAATATAGTTTTCATGTTGATTTCTTGGTTCGAATAACATGCCGTTTTTTTGTGAGAATGATGTTGGTATATGTATACTGTTTTTTTGCTGAGCTGGAAAACTAGAAAAAAAAAAATTCCAGTTTTCATGTTGATTTCTTGGTTTGAATAACATGCATTTTTTTTTTTTTTTTGTGAAAATGATGTTGGTGCTAAATATATTAACATGGATTATGTGTGGGTAGGAATTACATGTTGTAGATGTACTTACCCATGAGGCTTGGTATGAAGCATGATTCTGAAATACTGCATGTAGTTCCTTTGTATGCATGTAATATGTAAATACTATGCAGTGGCATTAGCATCAGATGTGCATGAGGACATGCGTGAATTCCAAAAGTGAGTGCATGACATGGCTTGAACAAAGCTGTTCGATCGGAGGGTTGTCCACTTCAATATGATTCGAGTATGTCCAATAAACTATACTCCGAGTGGTTGTCCAACAATATTATTAGAGTATGTCCAATAAACTATATCGGAGGGTTGTCCAACAATATTATCGGAGTATGTCCAATAAACTATATCAAAGAGTTGTCCAATAAATTTTGATATCGGAGAATGTCAAATGAGTTTTTAAAAAAAAAAATCTTTTGTTTTGGAAACAGCTTTCATACATGGCAAATGCATGAGTGAGGGAGTCGGTGAAGACTCGAGACATGGGGCATGGCATGTGGACATTCATGTAGAAATGTGCATATTTTCACTTAAATGTGTGTGGATGTGTGAACATGGCATTGCATGTGCACTTAGGTGGGGATTTCATAGAGATTTTCTCATTAGGTATCAGTTAACCCCGTCATAGAAAATATTTTCGTAGTACTTAAGGTACACCAGAGACTCTAAACAGTCCAAGAATTACTGAGAAAGGCCGATTTGGCTTTGTTCCAGATCCTCAGAAATTTTGGGTAGAACTCACTCTCTGCTTATGTAAAAAGAACAGAGGTTGTACTAAACTCATTTTGTATAATAAATGCAATTCGTAAAGCCACTGTGTTTCATATGCCCTTGTAATAAAAAGGTTGATTTATACGGAATTTGAGGCGTATTGGAAAAAAAAAAAATGACCCCCGGGATTTGGGGCGTCACATGTATAAAACTCCCCCAATATTGATAGAGTTAGGCAATACCCCCAACAGGTCTTCAACCCCCTCAAGAACGCCTTATTCTTCCATATCCTTCTTCTACCAATTTGCTTCAAAATGTGTCTCCTATTTAATATCCTTAAGAGGATCTTTCTTCAATATTCTGGATCTGCATGTCCCAACATATGACAGTTGAAAGATTATGATTTCATTCCATATTCATCTCAATGAAATATATTCCTCTTATTGAAAACTCATCAAAGAGGATCTAATCTTCCCGATTTGATATGCAAAATATCTCTCTCTAATCTTCTTTATTCACCACAGTGAATATCTTATTTTGATTTTCAGAATATTCTCTCCAAAATTCGTTTTGACTAAAGATTCTTTGTCTCATCATGTAGCTTGGTATATCAATTCGTGTATTAACATGTTGTAACTTCGAATTTTACAATTGAAGCACATGATTTAATTTTTATATAAGATTATGACAAGAAACATCTCAACAATTTTAATGTTTATTATTATTATTATTATTATTTTACTATTCCAAAAGAAGATGACCACAATTAGCATTTTGAAATATGAAAAGAAGAAGGGTGTATGATTAGTTTTTAAGGTGGAATGTAAAAAGATCGAAGGGCATGATTTATTTTTAAGGTGAAAGGTTGCGAAAAGAGAGACCACGCATGGGTTCTCTTGCCACTTTCAGCACCACAATAGACATGGAAATGTAGTGGGCAAAATAGGTTATATTTAAAAAAAATTACACAAGTACACAACTTTTCAAAATAATTACCAAATCTTCACGCTTTGAAAATCGCATTCATCCAAAGCCGCTTTCAAAATTACCTATTAATCGTATTCACTAATCAAGTGAAAATTAACCTTAAAATTGTAGTTAGTGAATACAGTTTTAAGGTAATTTTTAAAATCACATTTGGTGAATGTCGTTTTCAAAATATATGGGAAACTAGTTTGATGATTATTTTGAAAAGAATGATACCCACTTAATTTTTTTTTTTTTAAATGAATTATTTTGATGCTAAACTACTATTTTTTTATTCTAAAAAAAAAAAGAACTGCCACATAATAATGTAAATGATAATATTTTTCTTGATGATGAGCAAGGCTCAATTCCCTTAAGGCTTGATTCAAATGGTAAAATGGTAGAAATGGGGTACAAGAAATCCTTGTAAGAACATACTACTATGAGGTAATATATAAAGTGAATAGATGTCAAAAAAAAAAAGAGAAAGAAAGGCTCAATGAGAATGAAATGAGCATCCTCCTTTGAGCACTAGCGGCATTCCATTGATACAACCACCAATCTTCCATTCCCCGAGGCCTCAATTTTTTATTTTATTTTTCGACAATTAAACACTTTGGCTTACAACGTAATAAATCGTCTTACTACGACACTCAAACCCGAGTCCCTTTCCTATATCCCATTTTTTAAAACGCCGGTCCGGCCTAACACAATTTAACTAGGCATGATGAGCCTCAAGGCTTCAATTTATCCTTATTAAAAATATTCAAATCATCAAGCCAATAATTACTTAATTCAGTCATAATGGAAGAAATCAACACCTATGTTTGCAGGAGCATAACCAATTTATATAGTTTTAGGTTATCTATTTAATAATTATATTTAAAATATAAATATTTATTTAAAGAACCTCAAATAATCCAAATTTTGTGAATCTAGCTCTCCAAATTTTGTGAATTTCCTATCGCGAATTCAATTATTAAAAATCTCTCGTCGCGACAGATTTTTTGTCACGATGTAGGGCCGTAATTTCATCGCGATAGAGAACTGTGAAACAGCAAGAGCTCCATTCTTCTCTTCTCTACACTTCCAATTTTTTTTTTCATGTATTTCTTCAAATCCTACCGCCTCTATAAAATTTATATTGCATGCTAGTGCTGTCTAGAAAATGTTAACACCGTTATTGAACACCCAACCAAGTTTCTATTACAAAACTTATTTTTTTTACATCATAAAGCTGGACATTTGGTCTAGAATAGTACAAAATGTGGAATTGACCACAACCCAGCATTTTTCACAACTGAGTCCTTGGACCTGTTTCGGCTTCCTGACACCTCTAGTACCTTAAATATATTTACCCACGACGGGGTGAGAAATGCCTAGTAGAGAAATTTTTCCTTATGCGCCACTCCCACCTAAACGCATACGCAATGACATACACAAAACATCCAATCATATTCCACATATATAAAGTAATCCTATACATGGAATATTCATGGTATGCATGAGATGTGACTCCTCACGCCCACAACCCAAGTCCCGACCGACTTTCTCACACATGCAATACTACGTATGAAAAACAAGTCATTAGTGTTTGACCCAAAGACTCGACTCATTGGACCAACCTCCAATACTTATTTGAATTTTATCAGATTCTCGTGTTTTTATTTGTGGGCTGTGTATTTTTGGGTTCTCACCGCAAGAACATAGCACGCCTTCCCAACATTTTTACAGACTTTCATCGACGGTGATCATGTCTAACCGCATGTAGATTTGTGTCTTTCACCGTGGGATCTACCTCATTCATACTACCAACACACGTGATTTATTACTATTATTGTTTTACACGGTTAGTCTCGATTGACATTGTCCCATTTCCGAGCTCACTGTACATTCACCAAGAATGGTGAATCAACCATCACTAGGCACCCACACCCGACTCAACGCGATGTTACTGTGCATATGGAATGCAAGTATGCCATATTAAGTTACATGCATCATTTCCAATTTATGACAAATAATTTCCATTCATCACATCAATATGTCAAAGGCATATATCGATATAAAATTTTCACACACTGCATGTTATTCAATTACGAAACAATAACACGCAAAAGTCCCTTGAATTGGGGCCTTAATCCAACGAGGCATCATCCGGCCTCAACATTTAAAACATGCAACAAAATAAAATTTAATTTCTTTTTTCGTGAACCGGTTCTAACGCGACAGAGAACTCCTCGTCAGCGATGCCCACGCCACACCGATCACGATCGCGCTACCAGCCCCCGATCACCCCGCTCAGGCCGCAGCCGCACCGCTACGGCCGAGCCGCGGTGGTGAGCACTCCAGCGCCGATCAGTGTCACCCGCAGCAGCCGAGCGCCGCTTGCCTGGGCCATGTCGTGTTTGGCGAGTCGTGACGCTGGTCGATCGGACTTTAGTTAGGTTGTGACCTAGACAACCTGGTCACGACACGCCGGTCCAGGGACCCCAAAAATCAGTTTTCTGCACAGTTCTGAACTGTGCATTCTGTCCCAAACATTTCCACCATTGATCCCAAAATTTTAGGATTGATCACCAGGGCCCTTCTCGGACCCGTGGAACCAAAACCATGCCATTAGATGGCTTTTAAGCTAGGAATAAAAACCGAGTAGGAAAATCCTCACTCTCTTGAAATATCGAAACTCCCGATTCCTGGCCTCTACCCAAAGCTCACTGCTAGACAAACTCACTTCGCTCCCGACGAACGGCGAAGGCCTGATCTCTCGAAAATCCAAAGAGAAATGAGGAGCCTCCCTCCTTCTCTTTCTTCTTTCTCTCTCTCTCTCTTTCCCTTCAATTTTTCTTCTCTCCCACCAAATTGCTTGGTCCAAATGCTCGCTCTTGCATTTCATCATGCTACATGTTTCCCTCTCATTGGCTCCCTTAATTTCACCTTATCCCCTTATCCAAACCTTTGGATTTCCATCCTCTTAGGTGGTGACACATGTCCCACATGGGTCCCACTTAGACCTTTGTTTGACTTCAAGCCTATTTAACACACATGGCCCCATGAGCCATCCAACATGTGTTGCCACACTCGTCACTCTGTCTCGAAAAACGCAAATTCGACTCGTCCCTGGTTCGACTGTGGTAAGTAGGATTTATGAGACGATTCCAACGATTTAAGTCCGCTTTCGTCATCCAAAATCTAGAAAAATTCCGGATTTTTAACTGAAATTACCGTTTTACCCCTTTTAAGGAAATAAAATTTTCTCGGGTTTTACAGGATGTGAAACGGGAGATTGGACGTTCGAATTCTTGTAAGAATAAAATACTATAATGTGAAATGTAAAGTGAATAGATGTAAAAAAAATCCTTAATTTGATCAACTTTAATCATTCTATTTAATAATTTACTTTTTTAAGTTTCATAAATATGAAAAGCTCACATCTATCCAATACATTAAAATGCAAATTACCTAATGTAACGATCAAACTCTTTATTCAATATTGTTTCTGCTGCCACACTTCCCATTTGCCCTCCTCATAAATGGACTTTCACATTTCTATCTCTAAGTAAAGTGAGACACTAAAATCCAATCTCATTGGGACCCAAAATTCTCGTTGACATATTTTAGATCAAGCATTGGTCGATACCATTTCGTAACGATCAAACATTTCGTCTAATATTGTTTGGTTCAAAGCTGCGACTTTCCATCAATCCTCTCCTAATTTGCTTTTTTATTGGACTTAAAAGAAAAAATAAAAAATGTGTGATAGTGTTGGAGTTAAAAACCTTTGTATATGAATTTTTACTTTTCCGTTTTTGGGGCACTGTCTTAGTGTCACAATGGCTGGCGGATCCATAAAATATAGTTAAGAGAGAAAATATTTGTATGAGAGTATTATAACATAATGGTTAAATAATTTGTTTGGATCAATTCATATTGAAAACAATTTTTTTCAAAACTTTGCCACATACTATACGTCCGCCCCTATGTCTGACACTACACCTAATCATTAGCAGATTCTTAATTACTCAAGTCCAATATCCAAATTATCTTTAAGCTTATATCACTGTCTAGAATTCATAATTAGGATAAAGGATCGAACACACTACCAACGGCTGCAACCTTTGCACGCCACCGGAGGAGACTCTCTCTCCATCACATCACGCACCATTGGAGAGGCTTATAGATAGGCTCTAATAAAAGCCCCAGAAGAACTCCAACAGTGGAGTTAGGCAAACAAGTGAAAGAAAAGCCTAAAAAATGTATTGACAAAAATCCATCCAAAGAGCGAAGAAAACCTGTGCCAGGGTCATATGGAATGCTGATCGCCCAACCAAAGAAATACGGCTGATCGCTCATCCCGCAAAACAACGAAACCGATCCTACCCTCGCATTATACCAAGTGGCAAAACGCCGCACACCCGTGAACCAAAAAAGAAACTCAAAGTCTACAAAACAGAGATTCCCACACCCATGAAATAGAGATTCTCCCACCAACGGAAACAAAAATGGCGTTAAATAGCAAAAAAATCCAAACAATTTTCATACATAAATTTTGCAGATTCGAAGGAAATAGCAAGTAACGATTCGAAGCAGGGAAGAAATCAGGAGAGCCAACCTTGTCGCGTCACATCGTGCGAACGTTACATCGCCCACGCTCTCACACCGCATTCCCCGCTCACTATTCGCATTCATCAATCATCGCATCGTCGCGCCGATCGGTCGTTAACACTCCGGCATCGGTGAGATCGACGCAACGAGGAACGTCGACTACCGACGACCCTCTCTTCCTCCCCCCATCCCCCAAAGTGCTGCAAAATGGAACGACGAACAGGGAAGAAATCCTTTTTGTCCAGTCGGCATCGTGAAACGACGTCATTTCTTTTCTTTTTTTTTAAATAAAACCCAAAACGACGTCGTTTTGCATTTGTTTTGTCCAAAACGACATTGTTTTGGCATGCGCACTAAAAACGAAAGCAGAGCTAAAACGACATCGCTTTACCAAAAAATGACAAACAACGCCTGCTTTCACCTAAACCCATTTTTCCCAAATAATTATCCTACAAATATTTTTATCAACTTCTAATTATTTTCAATTTATAATATTATAAATAAAATAATATTAATAAATAAAAACCATAAATCATATTTTTTGAATAATTTAAAATAGAAATTTAAATATAAATGTTTTACTTAATAATAATTAATTTATTTTATTGCCATTAACATACATATCTTTCATTTATTTTTAACCCTATATTTAATAAATTATTTATTTTCAATATACTTTATAAGAAGTACAAAATTTTTTAAAATTAATTAATATTTGTAACTAAAATTCTACCTACAAAATTATTAAATTAAATATTATTTATATTTATTGATTTAATTAAATATTTATGGCCATTTTTATTTTAAATTGAATATTTATTTTTATTTTAAATTTTAATTAAATATTTATTTATATTTTTAAATCAAATTTATAAATGTATTGAAATGATATAAATTAACAAAGTTTATTAATGATGTGAATTATTTAGAAAGATAAAGGTGAAATTTAATGTATTGGTGATAGAATATTTAAACTTGGGGAGTTCATCAATGAGATATTTTAAATTAAAACTTTACTTAAATCTCAAGCATCTTTATAAAAAACAACTTTAAACGCTTTTGGCTAATCGCGAGACGCCCAAGAAAGACTTACTGCTTACCCACGTGGCGTCAGGATGATACAGGACGATCTTCACATCGCTGTCACTTTCCACAATATAACTTTTAGAAGCAAGGAGATCCATATCGATATAAGATTCATGAAAGGGTCTTTGTACGTGCCGAAATAATTACGAGGAAGAAATGCAATCTCATCATCTTATGGGCTACTAGCTTAGGCCAGCAGATTAATTTTGACAGGCACCTGATCCGACGACCCTGTACTGTAGTGAAAGCTGCAGGCATGTCGTATACAATAATGCAGGGTTGTGTAGGTTTCATACAAAAATATTTGTCAAAAAGCAAAAGAAGAGTCCGTCCATAAGATTTAGACAAAATGACATCTCTATGTAACCGTAGCAGCCCCTCTCTGCTCCCTTTGCGTTATTAGTTAAGAAGGAAAGTGATTTTTTTTTTTAAGATTTCACTTAAATCACTATTTTTATCATTTTACCTCGCATTTGAATCTCTCTTTTCAATAAACGATTTTCTTCCATATAAATTTGCGCTTGTCTTTATTTTTTTTCTATTTTCATGTTGTTTATCATCAATTACATATGAGCCTTAAGGATTGACTACATGTTATGTGAATGAAGGTTGCCGACTAACTACTTCTATGCTTTCAAGCTTTACAGCTTAGATGATAAAATTCGATTCGATCAGCTAGATTAACTCTCACTCATCACATGCTATTGCATCTGTATCACTGTGATTACGTGATTATCAAACGCAGAGCTCTGCAAGATCTTTTTTCTATTAACACGATATTATACATCAGTTTCAAAGCTAACAACACTCTTGATTTTGTAAAAAGCATCGATTATATTGCAGTTTCAATCAATAAATGATCTTTTTAAAAAATAGTCGATCGATGTTTCAAAATAATTATACGTATTAAAAGTCAAAGACGCTCAAAATTCAAATTACCTTTGTTACTGGCATTAGATTTAAATGCTTACGAGCATCAGAAGATATTGCTATAGCATAAACTACTACCATAACATACTGCATATACTACTATAACTACTCAATCTACTACCATAATAGATGGCAGTTTGGAGATATTTTTTGGGCATCTTTGATTTTTGAATCAAACAACAATTATTTTTTAGCATGTACTTACCCCCTAATTTATTTCCTTGATCACTTATGTACAAATATTTTTGTATGGATATAGGAAAACTAAGTATGAGTTAAGATTAAAAGTGAGGGGAAAATGAAGACTCCGTTTTAGTTACTCGAAAAGTACTTAAGGAAAAAAATAGAGAAAAGCCAAAAGGAAAAAAAATGAGAAGAAAATATAAAAAAACAAGTTTAAACATAATAAATTAATTTTATATGTTAATTCAAACTCATTTCATTTGTTTATCTCATATAAATATTAAAAATTTAAAATATGTAAAGTTTTGAAGCAATTTTGATTATATTTGATTTTCTTTTTATATTTTCCATGACAAAACCAAAAATGAGAAAATCATTTTCCTAAGATTTTTTCTTTCGCTAATACTTCCTCGGATTCTAAAGAGAGCCTCACATGAAAGAAAATGAGAGAAAAACGGAAGGAAATAAAATAAAGCTTAAATTTAACAAATTAATTTATATGTTTATTAAATCATTTTATTTGTTTCTCTCTATTATCATAATAAGGACTAAAGAAATTTTAAAATATATAAAATTTTGAGAAAATTGTAATTATATTTTATTTTCTTTTATATTTTTCATAGTGAAACCAAACATGAGAAAATCAATTTTCTTATTATTATTTTCCTTTAATTACACTTCGTGGCTCAAGAGAACCCTAAATGTAATGAGGAAAGAAAATAGAGAGGAAAAATGCTAAGGAAATAAAATTTCGAGGAAAAAAAATGTTTAAACTTAATAAATTAATTTATACGTTTATTCAAACTCGCTTTATTTATTTCAATATGAAATAAGGATTAAGAAATTTAAAAAATATGTCCAATATTTTTAAAGGTAAAACTAGACACGAGAAAATCATTTTCCTTAATATTCTTCTTTCTTATCCCATCACTTTAAGGTTCCAATGAGTCTGGGTGCTACACGAAGCTTAAATAAAAAAGTTTAAAAAAAATCAATGATCCAATTGCTAAGCGAGGATAGTATTAGAACTTGTTTGGAGTTTGGAGGCAATGGAGACCTTTTTTTTTTTTAATTCGCACGCTATTCGCCCCTAAGCTTATATCGTTCCGCCAAGAGGGAAACCTACTACTACTCGATTTTTGCATCGTAATTATTTGGGAAAAGTATGTATCGTGCTACTAATTTTAATATATTTGCACATATATCACTAAGAATATGAATTTCGTGGGTTCAAAGCAGATTAGCAATTCAAGCGGCTTATCTAAGTCAATGAGCCCATACCAATAAGGGTATAGTCGCTGGCCCGATTTAAACCGAGTCGCCATTTTGCCGGCCTAGCCCGCCCCAGACCGGCCACCACAACTCAGCCCCTTATGTGAAAAATGTATTAAATTCAGGCGAGATTTTCCAAAACTTAAGCATCCCAATGACGACAAACCTCGAACTTTTAAGACCTCACGTGAAAATTTTTCCAAAACATATCACATGCATTTATGTATGTCTAAATATATTTCAATCCAAAGGATATATTACAACCTCAATATCAAAATTGTTAATAATCAAAACCATAATTATGGAATGTATAAATTGTAACTTCACCAATCACCATTGAATAATCCAAAACCTAACTGAAATGGGTAAAATGCAACAGTAGACATGCAGAATTTTATGGAGTTGTTGTTTTAAAGGTAAAAGTACTTTGGCATGTTATTTCCACATTAAAATGGCGCGCCTTAATTAACCTAAGATTTAGCCAATTAAAAAGAATGCTCCAATATCTTTAAACTCGTTATAAAGATATTTACCCTCGACTTAGTAAGTAAATTATAATAAATAGAATTTATTATAAGAATGCTTATTCGAATTACACGCTTAGAATGGTTTTGAACTCCGTATTCTCGCCCTCTTCTCCTATCAATAAGTTATATATAGAAACCCCTTCATATGCTAAGTAGAGCACTCTTCCATCAATTACGTAAAACAATTTCGTGTATCAAATTTTGATAAGGAGTACAGATCAAGGATTTAAGATCTATAAACCGAAGGGAAAGCATCAAG
This sequence comes from Tetrastigma voinierianum, assembly GCA_016808115.1. Taxonomy (NCBI): domain Eukaryota; kingdom Viridiplantae; phylum Streptophyta; class Magnoliopsida; order Vitales; family Vitaceae; genus Tetrastigma; species Tetrastigma voinierianum. The sequence continues at coordinate 98,367 of JAEQBH010006813.1, forward strand.
GATTTAAGATCTATAAACTGGCGAAATCTCTCATGGCCGCAGGTTCTTCAAACGGTATGTAATCTATATGTTTTATTTTATTTTATTATTAATTTATTATCGTAGATGAGTTTCGAATTCATGATCTCAAATATTGTGTGTTAATTTTATATTAAGGTCAACAATCGGTATCGTAGAGCAAGATCGAATTTAAATATTCGTAATCATCGTTTATAAAGATTAAATTTTGAGATTTATTCTATTGACCGTCTCACTAAAAAAAAACTTTAATTAAACAAAATAAAAGACCATCCTCAACGCCAAGTAGGCGAAGATTTTATTTTCCTCGCAACGCCGACCGATCAATGTCGGGAGGGCGCCGGTTTGGCGCGATCCCGCGGGTCGCCAGCGCCACACGGTCAAGCTCAGCACGCCGCATACCGCATTTGAAGCTTCAATAAAGGAGAAATATAGAATCACAACACCGGTTAGCCGGAATCACACATCACTTATTCAATATGAACCGAAATCTTCTTTTAAGATGTCCACATATCCTGTGATTTGAACCTTTGTGAAATTATCTTATGAATGTCGATTTCTTTGATTTTATTATGATTGATTATCGAACGATGATTATTAAAGATACTATTTCCTTTGATTTTTTAACTCAAATAAAAGAATTAATTTCATCTTGTGAAATTTTATTCAATGATAATGAGAATAATGTTAACTAATTTAGATAGCCGCTAAAGTAACCTAAATTAGCGAGCTCAGATTATCATCAATTGCATAAAAGGAATAAAGAGAGACTTATAAAATTCTAATAATTATCTTTATAATTGTATAATGAGACTAACCCAAAGTAGAGCTTCACTTCGTTTAATTATTAATTAATGGTTTTATTTTGTGTTGCTTAGAAAGGTAAAATGGTTACCCAAAGGTAACATTTAAATGACACAAAATAGTAAAGTGTTTTAAGCTCCCTCAAAGTGAACACTGGATATGTTAAAATTTACCCAAAGGAGAATTTTAATGATATCAATAGTTCATCATATTTATTTTATACTTGAGGCCTTATTGTGAGCATTATTCTATTTTGCACGCTTCCCACTTCATTACACTCTCTTGCATCCGAATGACTGCTTGATAGTCGAACTTTTCGAATGGTATGAAAGGGTTCAATTTCACTGGCGATTGATCTCGACCGGGCTTTACAACTGATAAACCTCCCGGGTTACTGATGACAAGATCTCTGAGCAAGTGGAACAATCAAAAGCTCCGGGCAGATCCACTGTACCTGGCCGATGTTTATGAGAATGACTATTGCCAATAATATCAAGACCTCTCTCCCTCAAACCGAGTTTGCCCCACTCTCAAATTCGCTGAGGAGCGCCTAAACGCGCTCATGTCCCTCGCAATACACTGATTTGAACAGACTCACCATGAAACAGATACCAGAAAGCATTCCAAATATACTAAAACATGACCTAAAAGGCTACAAAGCTTAAGGCACTAGTATTGTACGGATGAGTCCTTCTTGGTATACTTTGTCCTTAACTCACTTCCATCACGCTTGATCCATTCAAAATCCACTATAATACTAACAAAGGATCAAAGGAACTTGAATGAGCTCACCAAAGAAAAGTATACAAGAGGAAGTGAGATTATGACAAGAAGGACATATCTGTTTTGTCAGAACTCATGGAGTCACGAACAACAAAGGGAAATTCAAAAAGGGAAAGAACTTTCCACCTAAGAAAAGTGGACCTGGGGAAGGTAGCCAGAGTCATGATGGTAAATTCACGATGAGTTGCTACTTTTGTGGCAAGAAAGGGCATGTGAAGAAGGACTGTATCAAGCGCAAGGCTTGGTTCAAAAAGAGAGGGATTCCTTACAACCAGGAAACCAAAGGAAAGTGAAAAGTTCCTCTATATGTGAAACCGCCTCAAGGTCGAGGATACCGTTGGTACCTATCGCTTACTATTAGAGACTCGGGCCACTGATGGATCTTAAACACTTTTATGTACCTTCTATCTCTAGGAATCTTAGTTTCCTTGTTCAAATTAGATGCTACTAGATATTCTGCTTATTCAATTCGACAATTAAGTTTGATGTTAAATTCGTTACGCTGGTTCCGGGTATTTTATGTGATGGCTTATATAAAATTTCCTTGAATCATGAATTTGCACAAGCTTTAATAACCCCGCATTCAAATGTTGGTTCAAAACTCAGTATACTAATGAAAATTCTTCAATCTTGTATACTTGTGAAGACTGTGGCACATCTCTATGGAAAGAATAGAGAAGCAGCGAAGGAAGGAATTTTACAAAATCTCGACTTCACCGATTTTCATGTATGCGTGGATTGCATAAAGGGAAAGCAAACTAAACATACAAAGAAAGGTGCCAAGAAGTAATGAGCCCCGAGATAATTCATACGCATATTTGTGGACCACTCTGCTCCATGTTTTACAGAGAGAAATATTTTATCACCTTTATATGATCTATCTCAAGTATGGTTATGTTTATCTAATGCATGAAAAGTCTTCAAAGAATGACATCTTCGAGATGTTCCTCATAATGTAGGTCGAGACAATTAGATAAAAAGATTAAAAATTGTGAGATCGTATCGAGGCGTGAATATTATGGCGATATGATGAATCATGACAAATCCCGTCCTTTACAAATTCCTCAAAAGCATGGCATTCGTGCTCAAGATATTAATCCCCTGCACGCCACAGTTGCATCGAAGGTCATTGAAGGCGAATCACACACATTAATGGTGAAACGGTTAGGAGTATGATGAGTTACTCTTTTGTACTCATTTTATCAGGTGAAGCCTTAAAACCGCAATGTATATCTTGAATAGAGTTCCAAGAAGGCGCTCCAAAAACTCCTTTCGAGTTATGGACTCCGGTAGGAAACCTAGCTTTTGAGATACATATACATATATGGTTGATCCACGAGGCAAGAATCTATAACCCCATGAGAAAGCTTGATTCAAGAACGATATCCGGGTATTTCCTATCACATCCTGATAAATCAAAGGGTACAGATTTTATACCCTAACCACAAGGTGAGAATAGTTGAAACCCAGAATGCGTATTCTTAGAGAATGGTGAAATTAGTGGAAGTAATGAACCAAGAAAGGTAGATGTCGAAGATATAAGAGTGATGCACCACTCTTTTACCCCCAAGAAATTATCATTCCTCAACCTCGTTCAACAAGTCGAGGAAAATGTGAGCAACATAATAGAGATGCAGTTCATTACCACCGTAAAATATTACATTGAAAATACCGGTGAGAGCCACCACAACCCAAGACCTTTGAGGAGATCCTAAAGAGAAAGGAGACTCGCCACACATGATTATGTGGTGTATTTACTGTAACTGATTGATATCGATAAGGAAGGATCCAGCCATTTTCATTTGCTATGGAAAGTTATGATTCTAGTAAATGGATGGAAGCTATGAATGAAGAGTTGAAATTCCATACTCATAATCCAGAAACTGGGGATCTCATCGAATTGCCTAATAGTTGTAAACCTGTTGGCTGTAAATGGGTCTTTAAGACAAAGCGCGACGCTAAAGGCAATATCGAATCTACTTAAGGCCGACTGTACAAAGGTCTTCACTAAAAGGAAGGTATCGATTACAAAGATACCTTCTCTAGTTTCCAAGAGAATCGCGAATCATCATGGCACTCGTAGTCTATTCTCGATTTGTGAGTTACATCAAATGGATGTGAAAACCGCATTCTTAAATGGGAATTCGACGAAGATATCTACATGGAACAACCCAAAGGGTTCGCAAAGAAAGGAAATGAACACCTAGTTTGCAAATTAAAGAAATCCATTTACGGTCTTAAACAAGCTTCCAGAGAATGGTATATTAAGTTTAATAATACCATTACATATTTCGGATTTAAAGAGAACATTGTTGATCAATGTATATATCTGAAAGTTAGTGGGAGTAAGTTTATATTTCGACATCAGACAGAATGATATTTATCTTACATAAAGATCTTGGTTTATTAGTGAAACCAAGGAATATCTCTAAAAACTTTCATATGGTCGAGGATATAGGCAAACTATAAAGCATTGCATCAGGATCTTTAGGATTGATCTCGAGGAGCCGCTTAGGCTTCATCTCGTAAAGGATATACTGACAGTTTTAGAGAGATTTAATATGCGTCATGCTCATCGGTATTGCACCTATATTGAAAGGTGACAATTAAGTAAAATGCAAAGGCTCAAGAATAACATGGAGGGAGCAAATGAAGAAAATTCCTTACGATCGTACCGTGGGGAGTTTGATGTACGCTCAAACATGTAATAAGACCTGATATCGCCATTGTAGTATGTTAGAAGATACCAAAGTGATCGAGGATTCAACACCGGAGCCGCAAAGAAAGTGACGAGGTACTTACAAGGGACAAAGGATTATATGCTCACATATAAAAGAGATCTCAACAATTAGAGGTTGTCGGGTTAACGGATTCTCGATTATGGTGAGCCGTTCGATGTTTTTAAAGTCAACTTCGTGGATTTGCCTTTATGCTAGCAAATGGGGCAATCTCGTGAAGAGTGAAAAATAATCACTATCGCTTCATCCACGATGGAGGCCGAAGTTGTTGCTGTTTGAAGTTTTTAAGTCATGCTCGATGGTTGCGGAATTCATCTCAGGCTTGAGTTTTCGACTTATTGCTAAACTCTTTGAGAATATAATGTGATAACACCACAACTATTTTCTTCTCTAAGAATGGCAAATTTTCTAAAGGGATCGAAAACACATGGATTTAAAGTATTTAGTCAAGAAGAAAGGGTCCGTAACAACAAGTGTCAATTGAAAATATTGTGACTACACTTATGGTTTTTTGATCCATTAACTAAAGGATTACCTCCAAAGGCATATTTAGAACATGTTATGAGGATGGGCCTTTGAGTAATCCAATATATATGATAATGAACGGTGGGTTATGTAATTGACAATTTGCATTAAAATCGTTTTTCTCGTTTATTCTTGTTTTCTAATTATTGGTGCACGCTTTTATTGTTTGATAAACAAGAATCGGTCTCCACAAAACAAATTACAGGGCTATTCGCATTATGGACTGGGTTAGTAAGGGTTATTGATGTGTGGGTGCATGGAAGGAAACATGACATTATGGTCATGTGACCTCCATGACTCGCAGATCTCTGATCTTAAACTGATTCAAAAGATATGGTATATGATTTTAATGCAATTTACTTAAGTTTATCAAATCGTGATCACGTATAGTTTTCATAATCGGTCGAAAGGGCCAAGTGGGAGAATGTTATTTCCATTATTTAAATTAAGTGGGTGGCCTCACTAATCAGAGACATTTAGCCAATTAAAGAATACCCAATATCTTTAAACTCGTTATAAAGATATTTTAATTTTCGATTTGAGGTAAATTATAATAAATAGAATTTATTATAAGAACAATTATTCGACTACACGTTTAGAATCTGCTTGAACGTATTCTCACTTCTTCTCCTATCAATAAGTTATATATGTAAACCCTTCATATGCTAGAGCACTCTTCCATCACCACGTAAAACAATTGTATCAAAGTTCGATAAGGAGAATAAGAGATCAAGGATTTAAGATCTATAAACCGCGAGCATCAAGGATTTAAGATCTATAAACTGAAGGGAAATCTCTCATGGCTGTGTGTTCTTCAAATGGTATGTAATCTATATGTTTTTTTTATTTTATTATTATTAATTTATTATCAGAGATGAGTTTGAATTTGATGATTTGAAATATTGTGTATTAATTTCCGTATTAAGGTCAACAATGCAACCCTGCTTTTGCCTTTTTAGCTCAAATCCAATAACATCAAATAACATACAAAATTCAAAACCAAATAGAATTACAAAACAATATACTTGTATCAAAAATAATATTAAATTATAAATCTAAAATCATTCTCAATGGGAGACAAGATCATCATCAACAATATTTGAATCTTCCTTAGATAATCGAATATCCTCTACTTCAAAAGACATCCGCACCATAAACAAAAATGCTTATTTTGTAAGTTGTATGTAAGAAACAAAAAAAAAAGTTCAGGGAATAAGAAATTTTTACCAGAAGGCCCAATTTCTTTAAAATCATGTAGCCAATTACGAGTACAAATGAGGTATTGCACAGTTTTTTGGAGCAAACAATTTCTATACTTATGCAATATATGACCACCAATACTAAATGAAGATTCTGAAGCTACTGTTGTGATTGGAATGCTTAAAATGTCGGAAGCCATAATTGCAATAAGCACCCATGGTCATTAATGATGACCTAGTTCAAACGGTTAATCAGCTTCGATGTAAAGCCCCATACTTTGTATATTCAAGAATAGTTTTATGCAAGTCCTCCTTCCCTATTCACTTTCTCTCACGGGTCATATGGATAAAGTCTCTTATAGCAAAGCTCAAAAAGTTCAACTTAGAACGAGGATCAAGAACACATCCAAGTGCAAGAGTGATGTATCACTCCGCTCCAAGACTTATCAAATTTTACCTTCATCCTCGTCTTATATCTTTTGATCACCATCTTCACTATACAAGTTTTCTATCCAATTCTTTCTATACTATAAACTTGCAGAACATAAATTGGAAGTTGATCCGTATATCAAGTAGTAATCCGATAGATCAGCCAAGAGCACACCTCTTCTTCGCTTCTTTCCCACTCTTCACATGACAAAGCGTATAAATCTCATCACAAATTCAAACTATTGAAAGCACGACGATACTTAATAGCACTTTCAAGCATCATGTTAGTAGCATTCCATCTAGTTGACACATCCAACCTCAAGAAACTACCAATATCATCTAAATGCACTTCTTCAACACATTTATGAAATTGTCTTAACCCCCCCTCCGAAGACTTCACATATTTAACACTTTCTCTTATTTTATATAAAGCCTCTTTAGCCACTTTCAAACCTTTTTTAACTATGAGATTCAAGATATGTGCACAACAAGCAATTTTTCAAATTAGGCCTCTCTTTAAATCACCATGAAAAAATCACCATCACATAACAAGCCATTTTTCAAATTAGGCCTCTCTTTAAAAATATTTTGCATGCTATCATTAGAAGAGGCATTATCCAAAGTCAAGGAAAATATTTTCCCATATATTCCCAATCTTTAAGCACTCTAAATACCTTTCCGTATAATCAACTCGTGAGTGGACTCTCTAACTCACAAATGCAAGTAATTTACTATTTAACTTCCACTTATCAACATAATGAGCAAATATAGTCATATAGCCTTTGAGAAGTTACAGTCCACATCGTAAGTTAAACAAATTTACCTGAATATGCCAAATTTAATATGCTCTTTAGCTTTGTTTTTCACTCAAGAAGATATTCCAACAATCAAATTCTTAGCAAGAGTTTCTACTAACAGTTTGAAATCGTGATTCAAAACTCTATTCACTCATCCAAGACTCCTTCATACTCAAGATAGCTAAATGGAAGATCACGATTATAATACATCTAGAGAGTGCATCTCGACAAGCCTTATGGATCAAGTTTCGGTGACCTCAACGTCCTAGAATGGACAACCAACACGGCACTCCACATCATTGTATTTAGAATCAATGATACTGACATGACGCCTTAAATGGGTAGTTCCATTATATGAAGTACAAGCATAAAGCCTCCCACAACCATCGTAGAGATTTACATTTTCCATGCCATCTACTACACCAATCTTTTCATAATTATTCCACACCTCAGAGGTATTACCCCGAACTTTCTTAGCAACAACTTCTTTCCCAACATCACTACTAATTCTTTTACCACTAGCACCAACAAACTTAGTCCTATCATTAGTACCACAACCAACGGAAACATTAGTAGCAGTAGTACTCTTAGTTTCAGAAGTATTTTCAAACACTTGCAATTATCACGCGATCCCCACAATTAGAGATCTAAAATCCATAACTCAAGCAAAGATAAAATTTATAAATGAATACTGTTGAATACATAAAAAGGCAACATTTATATCGGATTTTAGTACCCTCAGCTCATATTTTGCTCTCATTTTGTGTAAGAATAGGTGCCTTTGATCATTCTCGTGTTTTTGTACTTGTGCAGGTTTTTCAAGTTCCATGCACACCTTTTATAGGGGTTCGTGTCCAGAGAACGGATGTAGATCGTCATGATTGATGGCAAACAATACGAGAAGTCCTGAAAGGCTGGAGGGGGAGTCATTTCAGAGGCGCGGGGCACCAGACTACATACAATGGCAATGACACCCACATGCAAAGACACTACTGGGTACCCTGCACTGCAAACCCCGCACCGCAGACCCCAGCAGCGTGAGCAATCATCACTCTTTCGTACTTGGTGACCACACTTATCAAAAAATTCCATTCACCATGCATCTTTATGATTTAAGCAGACTCCAATCTGCAAGTATACGCTGTTTTTCGACCACCACTTCGAGATCAATGAAGGAGAAGGGCATTTATTAAAGGAAGGTGAGAGAGCAGCCTTGGATTCTAGGGTCTTTGGTTTCTGTGAGAGTGAGAGTGTTTTCTCATATTTTTGTGCTGTGTGGTTCATAGAGTGTAGTAGAAAATTTAGTTTTTCTCTTCGACCAGGATTTTAATTACGTGTAATCTTTCACTGGTTCATATAACTCCTGCATTTTCTTACTGATTTTGTGCTTTGATTCCCAATCTAAATTGAGTTTTATTTCAAGTCTCCTTTATGAGTAGTTTCATATAAAATATGAATCGATTTCTAGTTTCAATGAAGTTCTAAACCCCCATGATGGGGTTCTAATGGTGGAAACTCACCTTCATCAAGGTAATAACCCTCAATTCCTCTTTTGTGCTTCAACGAGATTTTACGATGCTAAGCACTTGTAGAAAATCTTATAAAACCTTAGTTTGGCAGCCTCTTGACAACGTGTGAACGAGAGACCCTGCATATCAGTGCTTGATCACAAATGCAAGTTAAGAGTCTAAGCAAATCGCTTCAACAAGTGTTTGTCATCGTCTCGATCATTTTTGCTTTAAAAGAGCTTTTAATAAAATCTTCTCTCCCTCACGAAGACCATTCATCAATGGCTCCTGTGATGAGATTAATAAGAGGAATTTACTTGATGATGTGCCGAGTGGAAACCTAAGAACCCTATCATTCACCTTTTTGCTTTAAAATAGTTAACTTAATCGATTACTCAATCAATCAATCACAACCCCGATATTTTACTTTTTAAACGACATTCTTCGGAGAATACCCCTAAGGATCACCTAAAGAAACCACTCCCTGGTGGAAATGACCTCGTGACTTCCACGCAGTATAATGCTTCACAACCTTAGTTCCTACGCCTTAGAATAATTTCAGCATACGAAGAGACGTAAGCATTTTCGCACTGGGCGGCCGGGAGTGGGCGAAAGTAATCTAGTTTATCTAAAGAGAGCTGTGAGGTAATTAAGAATTGCATTGAAAATCTGGTAATGCTCTTCTACTCTTTATTTTTAATTCGTTTTCTTGAAGAATCTAAGTGGATATCTGTCTAGTAGGAGTAAGACTGGTGCATGTCGGTTTGGGCTCGCAACGAGCAACGCTAACTTGTAAGAATTATACCTCCAAGAAATTCTGAAGAGTCCATAGTAAGACAATTGTTTCAAGAGAATCCTACACCTCAAATGGACCATCCTGGGAGTCAGCAAACTCTTTTCAACCAAAATGCCCAAGGGTTACCTATTGACCCACAAAGACTCCATGAACCTCCACCACAAGGAGATGGTGTGGCACCACCAGAAACCCCAGCGGTAAGAGGGGAAATGTTAATTTCCAGCGAAACCAATATCGGGCTCCCCCTGGCCCTTTACCGAATGTGGAAAGAACTCTCCGAGAGATTCTACAACCTAAAAGAACCACAACAAATTCATGTATTCGCCTACCTGAAGAGGCTAACCAATTCCTCATGAAGTCGGAGATGATTCACCTTCTCCCTATGTGTCAAGGGGTCGATTCTGAGAACCCTTACTCATTCATGAGACTTCGAGGATGTTCAAGCAGGTCTTCCCCTACTGTATCGCTCACTCCATATAATTTCAGATGGTGCTGTTCCCATTCTCTCTAAAGGAAAGGCCAAATATGGTTTCATTCGCTTGCACCCAATTCCAATCTTAATTGGTACATATGCGAAATGAATTCCTTAACAAATTCTTCCCCCCCTGCGATGCACTAAACATGCCCTCATGCGAAATCCAAAACTTTTCCGAAACCAAGCGGAACCTTTTACTGCGGGTACGAAAGATACAAGGACCTCCTCCATGCTATCCCTCATCATGGGTTGGATGTTAGGCAAATTTGTGTGTATTTTCACCAAGGACTATCCTTGAGTAACAAACAATACATCCAATTGATGTGTGCAGGAGAGTTTTATGAGAAAAGTGCGAGGGAGACAATTCAATTCTTTGATACCATAAGCAGCGTAAAAATGCTCGAACTCGGGAGACTAATACCTCCTGTGATACCCTAAAGTGCATTGTACACTTCATGTGGGGAGGAATCCATCACTTAAGAGAGAGAATGATGACTCGCAAGCAAAAAATAGCTAACTTAACGAGGAAGCTCGAGGCTATCAATTCAAAAGGTGAATGAGGTAACTAAGCAGCCTCAAGTACCCTCGTTGCCTATAGATCTGTGAGTGGAGGATCCATGCACCATATGCGATGACCACCCACTCAACTATTAACTCCGCCCTAACCTTCCTCGTTAAGGATAATCCAGATGGGGAGCAAGCTAACGCTCTTAACTACCAAAGGAAGCCCTAAATTCCTCCATATCCAAACGTATAATCCGGCAGGTGGTAAGCACCGAATTTTAGTCGAGGAACGAGGAGCCCACACAACTCGCTAACAACCAAGGCCCCAACTACCCAAACCAAAGTTTTTTAAGCCAAGCCCCTCCGTTCCAAAATCAAGGTCCTCAAGGATTTCCTGTGAACCCTAACCAAGGTTTCCATCCCTCGTCTCAAGGGAATTCAAACCCATAGCCTTATCAACCTCCACATAAGAGAAGTTCGAGGATATCAGACATAGTTCGCCCGCACTAACAATCCACTAACACTGAATTTCGAACTGCCTTGAATGATGTGAGATCCCAAATCACTAAGTTAACCTCTTCTATGGGAAATTTTCAACAAGAAAAAGGGAAACTCCCTTCTCAAACCATCCAAAACCCCTAAGGCCAAAATAGTGTTGGAGTCTCAGGTTCAAGTGATGGCTTCCGAACATTGCAAGGCTATCACCACTCTTCGAAGTGGAAAAGTAATTGACAAAACCATTCAGCCCAAGGAATCGATACAAGCTTTGAAAAATGAACTGGCCAGATGACGAGGTGTCTAATAAGCCTATGTTCCTATGTATGTTCGATGGCAGCCTAAAAAGGCATGCCACCTCTCATGTCCCTCTCCCGGCCTCCATACCCTCATAGGTCAGAGCCCTGAAAAGCAGCGTAACAATCATTCGAAATTTATGAGCTGCTTAAACAAAAGGTTTAACATTCCTTTATTAGATGCCATTGCGTATACCGCCATATGCCAAGTTTCCGGAAGATTTGTGCATCAGAAAAGGGAAAACTGTGTGTCAACATGAGGCATTTATGACTGAGTAATCCACCTCATTGATCCAGCACTCATCTCAAAATACAAAGACTCAGAAGCCCCACTATTTTCATAAAGGGTAGTGGAACTCAAAGCAGACATGCTCTAGTGGATTCGGGGCAAGTGTTAACTTGCTGCCCTACCTCATATATGTCGAGCCAGTAGGTTGCGTAGAGTTAGAACCAACCAATATCACCCCTCCCGGGCCTAATGACGCAAAGGTGAAAATCTTAGGATAGCCAAGGATGCATTGCAAGTGGACAAGTTCTACTTCCCGTGGACTTTGTTATGCTTGACACTCAACTTAGGCCGAACCAAGGACTCATTCCTGATTCTGCACTATCTTTGCCATCGCTAACGCTTATTATACACCGTTTGTGAGGGACTAATGACACTATCGCTTGGTAACATGACCGTTAATTTGAATATCTTCAATGTTATCAAGGGAATGGGGGATGAGGAGGACGCTATGAGGTAAATATGATAGACTCAGGTGCAGAACACGATAGTGTTTTTGCTACGATAATCCTCTACAGTCTCGCTTAGTAACCCAAGTCAGCTATGAGGTGACTACATCCGAGTCGAGTTTCTACACCTACAATCAACACGTTGAGGTATTGGAAGAGAAATGGAAGGGCACCTAAATTTGAACCATTAAGCCACCAACGGAGGACAGGTGTTACCTTCGAGGAGAGACCACCTAAACTTGAGTTGAAACCCTTACCATCACATCTCAACATGCATTTTTAGGGGTAGAAGAAACTTTCCTAATCATATCTTCCTTAGAGTCGATCAAGAAAATAAGCTGAGATATTTGAAACCCAATAAAACCACCATAGGATAGACAATTGCAGATATTAAAGAAATTAGCCCCTTGATCTGGACACACAGGATTCACTTGGAAGAGGATGTTAAACCCTCTGGACAACCACAGCGCCGACTGAACCCAATCATGAAAGAAGTGGTCAAGAAAGAGGTTCTAAAACTACCGGGACGAGGTGCTATTTACTCCATTGCAGATAGCAAAGCTGGGCTCACCCTAACCTGTGCATCCCTAAGAAATCCGGAGTCACCTGTGCAGCGAATGAAACAATGAGCTAATTCCCACTCGTGTCACTGTGTCGGGAGGTGCATAGATTATAGGAAACTCAATGCGTACTAGAAAGATCACTTCCCCACCTTTGTCGATCAAATGTCGAGAGAGTCATAGGCATGAATTCTATCGCTTTCTCTCGATGGGTAATCTAGGGTACAATCAAATTGATAGATTTAGAAGATCAAGAGAAACCACGCTCACTCCGTCTTTGAAGACATTCTCCGCTTTTAGGAAATGCCCTTTAGATTATGTAATGCACCAGAAACCTTCCAAATGGCGTATGACGGGATTTTCGTTGATATGATAGAACTCATTTTGAAATTTTCATGGATAACTTCGCTGAGATCTTATACGAGGATGTCTGGAGAATCTACGAAGGTATCGAGAGATGTCAAGAGAAGAACCTCGCGGTTAAATTTGGGAAAAGTGTCCCTTCATGGTGACACAAGTGATCGCTCTTGTGCCACATAGTATCGAAAAGGAATCGAGGTGGGATATACAGTCGTAGTCGATCTCCAACTTACCTACCTAAGTGTGTTAGATGATATAAAGACGCCTAGGACATGCCGGATTCACAGATTCATAAAAGATTTGGGTTAAGCCATATCCCGTCTCCCTTTATGAAATTTTCACAAGGACGTCCCTCGTGGTCACAAGCTTCTGCAAGGCCGCCTCGATAAACTCAAACTCGTTAGTGTCTCCTCCTATCATGCAATCTCCTAATTTGGGACTCCTCGAGATCATGTGCGACGCCAGCGACATGCTATGTGGGTCAAGCTTAGGACAAAAGTGGAAGATAAAAGGCTTTTGTGATCTACTATGCCAATAAGACTCTAGATTCCGCCAAGCCAACTACACAACTACTTTAAAAAGAGTTTTGGTCGCCGCTCTCGCCTGTGTTCGTGTCATACAGCCAGAGGGTCCTAGTAACCATTTTCACGGATCATGCAAATAAGTATTTGCATCGAAGCAGGATACTAAGCCTCGTCGACTAGGTGATCCATCATGCCAAGAATTTAACCCGACTATTATGATAAAAGGGAGTCGAGAATGTCAGAAGGACCACTGTCTCTGCTAGTCTCTAATCCACTTCCCACCCGCCCCTCGCCCATGCGACGCTTCCCGGGATGAGCAAATCTTTTGCTCTTGTAGTGACTGGTCAAATTCCACCCCAATGGACCTCTCAACAAAAGAAGAAATTTTTGGCGGACATTAAGAAATATTATTTTGATGACCCATATTTGTTTAAATACTGTCCGGACCAATTGACGAAGGTAGGTACCCACGACGATCAAATTAGGTGCTCACCTTTCGCTAATTTGGGCTTATGGAGGGCATTTCTCCTCGCGAAGGAAAACAAATGGACAAAATCCTTCAAGCCGGTTTCACCGCCCACTCTTTAAAGATTGCTTCGAATTTTTCAAAACTTGTGCTCGATGCCAACAATTAGGAGGGGTCACAATGAGGAACATGATGCCTCTTACTCCTATTTTAATAATTGAAATTTTCGATTGCTGGGGTATAGACTTTTACGGCATTTTCCCTCAGGGTACCTTTACATTTTGTCGCGCTGACTATGTGTCGGTCAAGGGAGGCCATTCCAACAAGAACTAACACTACAAGGTTGCTTAAATTCAGAAGAGAAACATTTTCTCGCTGAGCCTCGCCAATCATTAGTGATGGTGGGCTCCATTTTAATCGATCTTTTTGAGAATTTGTTGAAAAGTATGAGTCACCTAATAAAGTTTCCACGGCGCACTCACCCACAAACCAATGGTCAGGCTAAGTTAGCCAATAAGGAGATCAAACATATTTTGGAAAACCAGAGTCCCAAATCGCATGACCGGGTCGCCTGAATTTACCACGATGCTCGGGGCTTACTATACGCTTTAAGACCATTCGGTATGTCCCCTTATAGGCTTGTTTATGGCAAAGGCTCATCCGCCGGATAGAAATGGAACACAGGCATATTTGGCCATTAAAACTCTAATTTTGATTCGCTCAGCAGTAAACAACGACTAATGCAGATGAACGAAGCCATGAATTGGCGCGTGAATCATAAGGAGAGCTCCCAATTTAAAAAAGAGAGGCTCAAGCTGTTCCATGACAAGACCATTGCTCTAAGACCTCAACATCACCAAAAGGTATTACTATACGCCTCTCGCTTCAGACAGTCGAAAACCCGCTCAAGGTGGATCGCCCGTTCGTTGTCAAGGTAGTTTACCCATATGGTGCAGTGGAGATTGAGAATCTAGAAAATGGGAAATCCTTTAACGTCAATGGCCAACGCTTAAAGCCATTTCTCGAGAACTTTGACCGTCAGAGAGTTGCAGGAACCGTAGATTCGCTTCACGTGATGTTCCTTCGCAGTAAATTCTATCCTAATTGCTAGATATTGTTTTGTTTTCTTTTTTCATTTTTCCTACTTTCTTATTTAGTCTGTTTTTATTTTCAAATAACCGAAAAAAACAAAAAAAAATTATTAAATGCCTACAATAATAACTCGGGGGTGTCCTTGCGGTGCATCGAGGCAATGCCTCTCAGAATGCCAAAGGGCATACACTATGGAACCAATTATGCGCATGTCATATGTAAGCCACCTAAAAATTCGGGGTATAAGATTTTGACTCCTGTGATACTGTATGCAACAGATGACCTTATATATGCACTCCACGTAGTCTCAATGCATTGACGCAATAACAAGCAGGCACAAAATTTTTGTTCATATTTGGGATCCTATCACCCCAAGTCTGTTCTAGTCTTGATTTCACTTTCTTTAATTCACTACATAAGCTGTTGATTGTCTGCTTCAAGCTCATGTTTTTCCTGCTATTGCTTCAACCTGTGCTTTGTTTTAGCATTCCTTGTTAACTGTATGCATCATATTCTCTGAGGAACACCCATGCATAACTGGAAGATGATTTGAGGCCATTATTTATGTGTTACGTTTTGAAATCATATTGAGTTATCCTTTGCACCCATCTTGCCTGAATTGCCACTCAGCTCAACCTTAGAATCGTGATCACAAGAAGTACAGTGGACCCCAAGGTAAGCGTGAAGGTGTCAAGAGAGTGTAGTCCAATTTTCAAGTTCATGAACACAAGTCAAGTTGGGCGAGTTATGAGCAGGGAAAGAAATGAGCATCCAGTGGAATCCGTGATGGAGAGCAGTTGGAAAAGTTTTATATATCTAAGACCATTGCTCCAATTTAAAAAAAAAAAAAGTGATAGGTGGTACCTGCATCACTCTTACCGGTACCCCACCACCCAAAAAGAGGCATTCGGGTACCGGTACCACACTTCTATAGGCACCATCACTGGCGTAATGGGTGGCCAATTAGGTTTTCTCCCCACCTGGGACCCTTTTCATATCCCTACCCCATCTCTATATGTGCTCCTTAACCTAACCCACTTTTCCCTCTCACACGAGCAAACTCCGAGATCATGATCCTCACAAAGTGTTTCATCTCTCTGATCCCATCTTCCTCGCCCGTCGCACCGACATGGTAGCACCCTCATTTCTTCGAGCAATTTTTCGTGGTATTTCCTTATCATGGGTCCATGGATTTGCTTGTGGCTGGGCTGGTGGTTCGTGTTCTCGTGGCTTACATGCTCAGACATGGTATCAGGGAGGAAGATGACTAAACTGAATGGGATAAGCCCGATACTGGTGGAGATGGGTTGTTGGGATATCATTGCGGTATTTCCGCCATATTCGCTATATTTGCCATTCTTGCCATCTATGGCAAGATCGAAAAACACTGGAAAGGGAAAGGCTCCTAGCCTTCTACGGCCGGTCAGAAAGTCTTTAAAGCCGATACCGCAGACCGTGAAGAAAGGAAAGGGAAACGATCAGATTCCTCATCCGAGCGAGTGAGGCTTCGAGAGCGGCACTTAAGATCGGGGCTGCCTGGCGAAATTTAATCGTAGAGCGGGAAAAGTGGGGCTACCAATTGCAAAGCTGGTTTCATTGTAGGAGCTGGTGAAAGTTGACACGTTTTGTTCACTCCATCCTATCTGGCTGCGACCAGAGCAAAATTTGCACTTTGTTTGTGCAGAGGTAAAAGGGTATTTACCAACCATGGTCTGGGAATTTTATTCCAATTTGAGAGAAAATCAGAAGGTAGATACCCTGTTAGAGACTACTATTATGGGGAAACAAAGCAAGTCAACTCAATTCGATAGCTCACTGCAGATTATGTCCGCCCCGCCACACATGACCGATCTTACCCTCTCGTGCAATAATATGAGCCTGTGCCGTGTTGCTCACGATGCCATGTGCACCAATCCGATTACCATGGGAGGTTTTATGCACAAGGAGTTCATTCCAAGGAAGCTCAAGCCTGAGTATGCATTAATGAACAAAAGCATTCACAATATGATTGGATCGAAGGGAAAAGAGAAGTTGCCAAGCAAGGAAGAAATCCAAGCCAGACAGGTGATGACTGAAAATCATTGATTATGCCTTGGTAGTATGGTGTGCTACGTAGGACTTTCGAGGTCCCAACTGAAACAGCATATCCCATTCCCGACTCTAGTTACAACCGTGGAAGTCATGGGATAAGGAGAAGTTAGAGAAATATGAATTCTTCCTAAGTCAGCCCATCACGAATCAAACAGTACAAAATCCAAGCCTTTTCCATAAGGCTCAATCTTCATTTTCCTTCGCTATCTCCGGGCCTCACATCACCATGGGTCGATGAGCACATCTCCTTTGAAAAGATGGAGCTGAGAATCAAGGGTCAGGTTCAAGTGCATATCAGGAAAGCAACAACCGGGACTACAGCTCTCCAGGCTCGAGTCACGCTTTCACCGAGGAGAACCCGCAGCCAGGAGATGATCCTCCCCGACTTGGAAGGATCATGAGCCCGACGACTATGTTGATGATGACGACTCGGGCCGACCACGACGGGGATAATGAGCAAGAGTACGGTGGCTTAGAATAGGTGCAGGCCGCAATCGGGCAGAGACTTCAATCGCCATGCCAACACCCATTTTGTTCATATGTCTTATTCGTAGCCCATGGTCATTACAAGCTTGAAAGACCTCGTTTGATTTTAGTTATGTTGGATGTTCCTCTTTGACCGTTATGCATATTAGCTCGCTTGGTTATGTTAAAATGTTCGACGTGATAATGTAGTCTATTTCAAGCAGGATCCTTATCAAGTGAAATCTCTTTCTTTTCTAAATCCATGGTCTCTTATATGAGTATTTCATTTTGTAATAGTTTGTTATTATGACCATTACTTGAGACTGGGTGGGTTTCATTTGAGTTCGACTGCATACTACAGTTAAAAACACTATGCTCAATTCTTTACTGGGAGACTTGCAAAGCTTAATCGCACCTAGCGCATTTTCGTTGAAAATCATAATCTAGTGGGTTATATTAAATCTTGCTAGGACTAGCAAGATGTAGGTCAGTGTGTCAATACATAAAAGTGGGCAACATTTATATCCATTTGGGGCACTTCAACTCATATTTTGCTCATTTTGTAAGAATAGGTGCCTTTGATCGTTCTCGTGTTTTTTTGTACTTGTGCAGTGTTTTTCGAGTCTGCACACCTTTTATAGGGTTCGTGTCTAGAGAACGAACGAGATCGCTGCGATTGACGGCACTACTGCCGAGAAGTCCCGTGAAGTGCTACGTGGAGGGGGAGCACTATAGAGGGTAATTTCAGCACCCACTACATACAATGGCACCTGCATTCCACATTTAGTTACACTATCGGGTACGCACTCAAGCAAACCACTGTACTCCCAAAGCAACAGAGCATCAAGAATTTTTAGTACCGCTTACCATACTTATCGGGTACTCTACTCACCATGCAATCTTTTGCAGATTCGGTGCTGCACTCCACCCGTGCAAGGGTACACTTGCTCTTCACCTCACCACTTCGAGATCACTATGAGAAGGGTATTTAAGCAAAAGGAAGGGGGGAGAGGAGCAGTTTTGGATTCTAGGGTTTGGTTTTAGAGAGTGATAGTGTTTTCTCATATTTTTGCTAGGGTTCATAGAGTAGAGTAGAGTACTTAGTTTTTCTTCGGATTCGGATTTCACTACGTAATATTTTAGTTGGTTCATATAACTCGGTATTTTCCTACGGGATTTTGTGCTTTTGATTCCCCAATCTTGCAATTGAAGTTTTATTTCTCAAGTCTCCTTATGAGTAGTTTCATAAATATGAATCGCATTTCTAGTTTCTAATGAAGTTCTAAACCCCCATGATGGGGTTCTAACGGTGGAAACTCACATCCATCAAGGTAATAACCCTCAATTCCTCTTTTGTGCTTCAACGGGATTGTACGATGCTAAGCACTTATAGAAAATCTTATAAAACCTTAGTTTGGCAGCCTCTTGACAACGTGTGAACGAGAGACCTTCGGTACACGTTGTGCTTGATCGCAAATGCAAGCTAAGGGTCCAAACAAATCGTTTGAACAAGTGTTTGTCATCGCTCTCGACGTTTCTTGTTTTAAAAAGCTTTAATGTGAAAATCTTTCGCCAAGACCATTCATCAACGGCCCTAGACGGGATTGTGAAGAGAGGTGGGAATTACTTGATCTAAGAAGAGTGGAAACCTAAGAACCCTATCATCACCTTTTGCTTTAAAATAGTTAACGAATCGATTACTAATCAATCAATCATAACCCCTAGATTTTACTTTAAACGCACATTCTTAGAGAATACCTCAAGGATCACCTAGGGAAACCACTCCTCGTGAAATGACCTCGTGGATCTCCACAAGAGTATAATGCTTCGATGACCCTGGGCCTTACGCTTGGGAATAATTTCAAAGATACGAAAAGAGACGAAGAAATACAATTGACTTCAAGATAAAACCTGTAGGCCATTTTCATGAACAAACAGATCCAAAATAACAGAAACTAGAGACTAAACATCAACCACTAGCAACACCACAAATGAAATGGGATTAAAGGTTCAATTCAACTCAATTTCGCATCAAATGGCAAGGATTCCCACAATCATTTCATAAATGGAAGGCAAGTAATAAACATAAATTTCAATTTTCAATCGTTATATCAAGTTAATCATCCAAATACAAAAAAATATATATATTATTGTTATTTTTGAAGAGAAAAAGAAAAATTATTAAATAGTGAATATTATAGAAATTGAGGGAACTGAGCAATTAGTACCAACTATAATGGTGATTCAATCACTTTATCTAAGCTTGAGCTTTTAGGAGAGTTGGTCATTTAACACTTTAATCATAAGTTTCTGCTTCTTGATGTTGAAACACAAGTATCTTAATGTCAATAGCAGATAGTATAATTATTCTTCAAAGAATTGCTAGATTGAGCACCAAAACACAATTATCTTAATGTCAATAGAAAATAGTAAAACTTCTCTTTAAAGATTATCCACATTGAGATCTTAAACTCAAGTATCTTAAAATCATTAGCAAAATTTTTTAAATTTTCTTAAGAACTTGTGATACTCCTTTTATAAATATTTTTTGCACTAATTAAAGATTTTTTTAATTTTAAATTAAATAGAAAGGAAAAAGTCAGAGTAGAAAATTCTCATGGCTTAAGTGATTGTAAGTATGATTTTGATTATGTAATTTCTACAACTCACTACGTTGATTTACCGCATCTGTTTGATGCCAAATACCAAATCAAAACTTATTACAAATTAAATTGATATTGTTCTACTTGGCTATGTTTGTGTTTACTATTTCAAAAAACAAGAATGATGGGAAGAACAAGAACAAGTTCGTCTTTTTTTATTTTTAAAAACATGAAACTTCTATTTTCAATAACACTAACCAAACATTCCCTAACAAAAACATGAAACTGCTTTTAAATCGGTTTTTATTATGAAAAACAAGAACATGGAGAACAAAATTGGTTGGTTTAAAAATGCATTTCTATTCAAAACTGCTTTTTATTCAAAAATTGGTTTTATTCAAAAATCGTTTTTATTTTGAATAGGGATTGGATGTCAAAACTAGTTTTTATTCTTAAAATCGCTCTTTATATTTTCATCATTTCTTCTAAAACTGAAAATATATTATCTTTGGAACTTCAATGCATGAACCTACCAACATGCAACAACCAACACGCAACAGGCAACACGACAACACTTAAAAAAATATACCCTATCAATTTTAATTGTAAATCTTAAAACCAACATAACCTCTATTATAAGATTATGATAATCGCCCTTTAAGTCGAGATGAAGCCAAGATTTGTTTCGCTACCCATTTCAAAGACGTAAAACGAAATAAAAGCATTATAAGATAAAGATTTATGTTTCACAAAAAAAAAAAAAAATCAAACGAGAAAAAAAAATTGAAGCAAAAGTGATGATTTTTTTTACCTAGAAAACGATTATGAGGAAAACAAATATAGAGGAAGAGGATCATCGCCATCGATCAAAATCAGACGCAAGGAGAAGACATGAAAAATGCTCGAGGATCGCTATCGAGGAGGGACCGTTGGAGGCCTATGGCAAGAATTGAGAAGGAGAAGAAGAGCTCGAGGTTTTGCAAAAAGCCAAGAACCATAAGGAAACTAGGGCTTGGAAGAATAAGTGGATAACCGGATAAGTAAAGTAAAAAAGGGGTTTTTTATTTAATTTGTCAAACTGGTCAGCCTAAAAATCTAAATAACCTCGATTCAATATCGTTAATTTTGACCCACTAATCGTGTCGAGGCCAAATTTCCGCCTAATTATTTCGCCAACAAAATTGTGAGCCTAACCCAACCCTAATTTCGGGGTAGGCTCCAAGCAGCCCACCAGCCAGCCCAAATTTCCAGCTCTAGTTCAGGCTACTCTTTAAAAAAAATAATTGTAAATTTTCACAAAAAAGTACATAAAAAAATGTGAAAACCAAAAATACCCCTCATTAATGGAAACTAACGAATTAATGGAAACGAACAAGCTTGTCAAATGACTTGTGGTACATCCGACCAAAATGTTGAAGTAATACATTGACTAGCTAAAGTAGTACATTGACTATTATTGTAGTATATTGACTAGTTATGAAATTACAAAGAGTTATAGTAGTACATTAACCAGTTACAATAGTATATTGACTAGTTATGGTAGTATATTGACTATTTAGAGTAGTAAATCGACTATTTATGAAAGTACATTAACTACTTATGCTAGTACATTGACTATTTATGGTAGCACATTGACTATTTATTATAATACATTGACAACTTATTGTAGTAAATTGACTACCTAGGGTAGTAAAGATGCTAAAAATTGTTTAATTTCACTTGATAATATAATTTAATTTAAGACATAGACAGTTTGACAACATACAAGTAAAACCAAAATTTAAGTAAAAAAAACATATACATTTTTGAGATCACGGTGTCCAAGCACTGTTACATCATAATGTTTATACATTTTGTTCACACAATGTCCAAGCACAACCAATGTTTGCCTTATAATGTTTATACAATGGTTCCAATATTACACAATATATAGCACCAAAAAAATACATGAATTGTTCACTACTTTATACATAACGCAACTCCTTGCTTGCCAATTAGAATAAGCCACCAAATCCAAACTCTCTAATTGCATCAGCTTCCTTCTTCATCCAACGCATACAATGGAAAGGAATTTACACTCTAAGCACCATGAAATAGGTATCTTTCTAAAAATATAACACAAAGAACCACATACATTTAACGTTGAAGAATATAAATAAAGAATAAACATTTATCATTTTAGGATGAAATTGATCATCTCATCAGGTGATCGTGGGAAGATACCTCACATTTTTTTGGGTTTTATCCATTTATGTATTATGGTAGTACATTCACTACTTATGATATTATATTCATTAGTTAAGGCAGTACATTGTCTTATTAAGCATATGAAGATATCTACTAGTAACTTATGATAGTACATTCACTGTCTAGGGTAGTAAACTGACTAGTTTTTGTCAGACAATTCATTATGGTAGTACATTTTAAATGCTATATTATGAGCAATACTAGCTTCTTTACATCATAGCATTTCTCGTAAAACATGCCACCACAAAGTTGAAACAAGAAACTAACATTTTAATTGGAAAAGGTATTTTCAACAATCAGAACATCATTCAACATAATAACAAAAAACCAAAAACTACATGTGACCACAAAACAAACCGTAACTACTAATAAAGAAGAAAATAAAAATTTATCCCTTATGAATAAAAAACGAACTGTAACAAACCAACTAAGAAAAATCAAACATTTATCCTCATGGATCAAAATGAGCCTAAGAACCAAAGAAGAAAATAATCAAACATTTATCCCTAGACCAAAAAATGAACCAAAACAACCAATGAAGAAAAAAAATCAAACTTTTATCTCTTATGGACCAAAAAAATGAGCCGGAACAACCAAAGAAGAAAATAATCAAACTTTTATCCCTTATGGATCAAAAAATGAACCAGAACGACCATGAACATTGAAAAAATCAAACCTTTACCCTTACCTTTGCCCTAGCTATTGACGAACGAATGGAATCACAAAATCGCGTTCCATTTGAAGTCAGGAAGATGGAGTACTAGATTACATGAGAGACATGCCTTTGCCCTTAGGAGAAAATGAGATCGCACGAAGAAGAAGAATGTTTGGGAAGGGAGTATAATAAAATCGGGAGGAGAATGGTCGAGCAGGCAAAGAAAGGAGGGGTTATACACTTCAAAATATTTGTTTTTTTTAACTACAGTTTGCATTAAAGAGGGGCATTTTTGGTTTACACATTTTCATTTAAGGTATTGTTTTAAGTGCATATTCACAATTATTTCAGATAGAAAGAAGTCTGAATCAAAATCATATTCTTTGTAATATATATACAAATATTTTGTAATATATATACCTGCTTTTTCCCTAATTATTTTGTCACGAACGAGCATCATGGGTTTTGGGACTTTAGAGGCTTTTCAACCAACGCATTAGGATAGAATAGGTTAGGATAATCAGTTCCATGATAGCCACCACGCACGACCTCACCACTAAGAGAACGACAAGCAGCCTTTACACGCACGCTCTCACGCTCGCATGCCATGCGACCATCACGTAAGCCTCCACACACACGTGAAAACGCATTCCACACTCGTGTTGTGTTGTGAGAACTGATAATTCATCATATTTGTCAGGGGTTCGAGCCTCAAACCTTTCGTCCCCACTCCTACTTCATTAATTACCACTTGGGCTAGTCCTCAAGAACCATATTTATTTAAAAAGTTATCAAAAAGGGTATGATTAGAAATGATAATTCTCGGATCTCCATATTTAGGAATTTTTAGATATTTCATCTTTCTCGTCTTTTTCCTTATTCCCACTTTAACTTCACTAATTATTATCATTATTATTATTTTTCTAAATAAAATACAATATTATTCATTCACATTCGCACAGATCAACAAATCCAAAATAAAAATTACTAAAATCCATATAATGCATTTAAATAATATTTTGCTAATAATATAATAACTTGACATAGAGCTTACAAATTTAATAATATAATTACTGTAATATCTATAAATCTAGCTTCTTCAACGTGATCGACGACCATAATTGATATCTGACGAACTTTTCGCCTGCCAATCGCTCTACACAAATAAATCGCTACAAAACGATAAAAAGATTACATCGTGAACAAATCGACACAAACCAAAAGCACAACAATAAGAAAACAACAACATTTAAAAAAAGACCATGTCAGAATAAACGTCACAATACGACAGAATAAAAATAAATAAATAAATAAAGTTCTTTGTGAAGAACCATTTATTTAGGCAAAAATGAATAAGATAAGAGAAAAGGAGAATATGATTATTATTGCTATTATTATTATTATTATTATTATTATTATTATTATTATTATTATTATTATTATTATTATTATTATTATTATTATTATTATTATTATTATTATTATTATGATATGTATGTTATACAAAAGTATAACACTCCATACTTATTGTCACGTTAAATGGTAATTTAGACTAGTATAATGAACTAAATTAATATAATAAAAGTACAGTTTTTTTTTTTTCACATTTAAACAAATTATATTTTTCTTTCTTCTTCCTATCACGTAAAAATTGAGAGATGAAAGACATAAGATAAGAACTAAATTTGCAATGTCTGGGGTTGACAATTAATTTTCTAGATGAGATATTAACCTTTTAGATATGTGAAATAAATTGAAATATTTTGAAATTCTTTAAAATTTCTCAATTTAGACTAAGATTTGCTTATAGGTTTATTGATAATACAGAAAAATTCGAATATTTAAACAAGTAGATTTAGATGGAAACCCTAACCATCCCTCCTATTTTCTCTTCCAAACCCTTTTTGGTTAAAGAGAAGTGAATTTTGGTAATTTTTGGCTTGAAATCACTCCTTCCATCGATTCCAAATTTGGGCTTTTTTTCAAATAAAATGGCTTCTTCCACATTGTTTGAATTCTGCCTTGTTTTTTTTAGAAAGTATTTTTGTCATAGACTCAGGGGCCAGTGTTTTCGTTTCAAGGTAACAATTAGCTTTTCTACGGGGTTTTCACTTTGGCAATTAAATGACAAAGCTTCTATTCGACATCATCGATCAAATCATTCTCGCCAAGATGTCGCAGATTTGAAACCTTAAATATTCTGCATATTTTTTTATTATCAAACGTGATAAAGTTTCGGTACCTTAGCTGACTGAGCTTAGAATTTATTCTTAGAGGGGGCATAAATTAACATAAAAGGGCTGGTATCCCAGTTTCGATGCATCAAGTTTCACCATTTGTAAAGTATAACAGAGTGTAGGTTCGGATCTTCGTGATTTCATGTTATTTTCTTACCAATTTTTCAAGGAGGCATATGGTCCCCGCACTACTCGCTCTATTAGTGTTCGAGCATATTCTTTTGCTATTAACCCGGATGTCATTCCCATTTTTAAAGTTTTTAACTCTTCGGATTATGTGAAATCTATTGTATCATTAACCAATCAATAAATTTATCTTTTCAAAAAATAAAAATAAAATAGACGTGATGAAAAATTAATAATATTAAGTAGGATGAAGGAAGACATAAATCTAGATAAAGAAAAAAAGAGAGTTGGTGAAATTAAAATATAATAAAATAAAATCGACCATATTACTTAGAGAACTAGTAGTTATATAGCTATCAGAAGAGTTCATAAAGGTAATTATTCAAGAGAGTGTAATTATTATTAAGTTATAAAATATAAGATAATTGTTTACTTGAGTCTTGGCCTCCTTAATGATTTTCTTTGTACAACTAATCATTTTGTTATAATACAATAAACTATCCCCACTGCGAGTTGAACCCCTCCCTGGATGTCCTGCTTTTTAGAGTGTAATTATTATTAAGTTATAAAATATAAGATAATTGTTTGGCTTGAGCCTCAGCCCCCTTAATGATTTTCTTTTACAACTAAGCACTTGTTATAATACAAGAAACTATCTCTACTCGGGAGTCGGGAACCCTCATCGATGTCTTGTCTTTTTAAACTTTAAACCCTCTACCAAATGAGCTAAGCATGTGGACTTTATGACAAAATTTTAAATACTCTTATTTCGTGTTAATTAGAACCCCTATAACATGAGTACAAAGACTTATTATTATTATTATTATTTGACTATTAATCCAATATTGCAACACTCCTCCTCAAGTTGGTCCATAGATGTCACACATGCCCAACTTGCCTAAAAACTTTGAGAACACTCGACTTGAAAACAGCCTTTCGCGAGTGATATCGCCTAATTGATCTTCTGATCGAATCTTAGCAATCCCGACAATTCTTTCTCATCCAATTTCTCCCCTAATGACGATCATGTTGTATCCGATTATGAGCAATATCACATGTTGCCTAGTCATTACTAATAAAGCCGAATCCATCGCTCTAGGCAGATAGCGCAAATCCATCAAAAGAAGTCTTAATGACAATGTCACATATTCCAAGTGTCATACCCTTAAATTCAAATTTCACTGAACGTAAATAACATTCCCCGCTCTTGCTTCTCCATGTAACGAGATTACCACCTACAAAGGTGAAATATCCCAAGATCGTCATTACCCGTCATCTAAATATACCAACATCACTATATGCATCCACACTTTGACACCACATTTTTACTAACAAAATGCCCTTTCCAGGAGCGAACATCAAATACCTTAAATGCACATAATCATTCATATGTTGCCTCAAGATTATGCATAAATCACAATACTTAATGCATAAAGATCCGCCTAGTGTGGGCCATACATCAATCTTCCAACGAGCCTCCTGATATCTCCCTTATCAACAAGAACCTATTGGGCCTCAACACATAACTTCAATCCTTCTTCTATCGGTATCGCACCGTTGACATGCCGAGATACCAGCCTCGCAACAAATCTAAAGCATATTTTCTTTGAGATAAGAAAATCCCTTTATCAGATCGAGACACTTCGATCCCAAGAAAATATTTCAAGTGACCGAGGTCTTTCATTTCGAATTCACTTGACAAGTAACTTTGTAGAGCCTTCCTTTCATCAAAGGTCATTTCTCAGAACCTCGTGACGCCCCAAAACCGGGGTCCGCTGACCAATTGTCAACTTACGGACACGGGAATGCTCTGCACCCGACACTACCATTTAAAATCAGTCTCCTTGCACTGTGGATCTCTACCCAAGGTACATAACCCGTCCCAACAATCACAATGACCACGCAGGTCCAAAAGCGAGTAAAATAATGGCCACTTGGGCCCTTGCATCAATACTCACAAAAATATATCCCAACTATATAAAATAGTTTCAAGAGTTGATAAATTACTCTTATACAAACATATATTAAAATTATAGAATTCTAATACATGTCATACATAATAATACCAAAGCCACAACCCGGCTTTCTTCTAAAACGACCTCTAAGATGAGCCGCCTCCGAACGCTCCTTGTACTCAAATATTCCTCGATGTGGTGAGCTAATGCCCGCGAGCCGAATCACCCTAAACGGGTGCCACTCACTTAGCGCATATGCAATGATCCACCAAACACACCTCTAAGTAAACACGTGATCCTACTCTGGAATGTCTACATGCCCATTCCATGTCTCGAGTCCTTTCACCGACTCCTTCACACTTGCCTAAGCTATGTATGAGGAAAAAATTCATTTTCAAACAAAACTGTTTCTTCTTTGGAAAATACACTACCGAAGCCTTGGTGAAAATAATGACCAATTCCTCCGCGGCGAATGTGTTGAGAACTCCAAAATACATGGCCCTCTCCGACGCAGTAATTGTAAGTGTGACCATCTCCCCAACACCATTCTCCGGAAAATCATCCATTGAAATTCCTTTCGCAACCATGTTCGTTTTTCTTTCAATTGTTCATGTCATGCACACACCTAATTTCTAGGTTACCCCGGTGCATATGAAATGCATTATGCCATTCCAACACAATTTATACAACACATGCCAATACATCATCATGCATATATTGACATAAATTAAATCACAACAACATGTTACTCTATTTTAATCAATAACATCAAATTTAGCTCACTTGAGCTAAAAACACCAGCCTGGCCACAATTCAAGCATACCACATGGACGATTTTTTCGTCTAATTATTGACAAACCTCGACTGCTAAAAATGGGCTCCCAAAATGTATCAAGGCTATCCGTGGGCATCCCACTCTCCACATATCGGTTCCACTTTGTGGAACCGAATTCCATAGCCATTTCCGGCCTCATGCACACCACAATACAATTTATAGCATAAATTATACTACTGAGTGCCTCAAATGGGCCCGTGGACTGTCACTGATCGCCCAAATGGGTTCCATAAATTTTCGACACTTTGCCCCAAGTTTTGGGACCGATCAAATGGCCACTCACGGCCTCAATCATACTCAACCATCAACAAAACACTTAAACAAGAGGTAAACCAAGTAGGATGAAACCCCTACTCCTCACCTGAGTTTGCCTAAACTCCCTAAACGGCGGCCCACGCCGAAGCCCTCGGCCACAGAACCACTTTCCTTCTTGACCCGAAGAAATCCGACGGTCCGATCGCCCGGGATCTTATAGAGAAGTTGCACACTCTCTCACTAAAAATCAAAAACCTAACTCACTGCATCTCCATTTTTTCCTCCCCTTTACGTTTTTGGCCTTTTCATATTTAGGAGATGACACTATTCTTAATTTTGTCCTTATTATCATTTAACTTTCAAAAATGTCATCTATGTCCCTAAAATTCGATTTCGACACTCTATGACTATCTCTACCATCCATTTCCATCATTTCTCTACTCATACAACATGTGTCACATGATTACACGTTGTAGGCAGACTTTGTCACATCATTACGCCGCTTTACTAAGACCGACGTCGACGCCCGAAAACTGCAAATTCGAATCGGCTCCCATAATTCGCACGAAATTCAACATGGCTGATTACGAGACGATTCCAACCCGTGAACTGCTTCATCATCCGAGATCTAGAAAAATTTCGATTTCATCAAATTAAGATTTTGCCTTTTCCAAAATTAGAATTTTCTCGTGTTTTACATTCTCCCTCCTTAAAGAATTTCTATTCCGAAATTCGACAATCACAACACAACACATGATATAACGCACTATACCATGCATGTAAACTTGTCATTTAAATATTAAACGACTAAACCACGACCTTCATCCAAATAAGAAGGGATGTGGTCTGCGATCGTGTCCCTCGGGCCTCCCACGCTGACTCCTCCACCCACCTGCCGCCATAACCACCCTCACCTCATGGTCTTAAGGCCGCAAAACCCGACCACGACCATCCAAATGCACACACCCGGTCCCTCCTCGAAGGTCCCATCGCTGTCAACTCCTCAATCTCTCCTTCAATCCACCACGGGCCGGATCCGGAGCATACTTCCCGAGCACGAGACGTGAAATACCCGTGACACCGACATGCCTGCGGTAGCCATCCACGCTTGGCGGCCTACCCTCTCGAAAGTATCTCGAACACGCTGGGCCGATAACTTCCTCAAGCCACGAACTCACCACTTCTTAGGCATCACCTTCAAGAAGACATGATCTCCAACCTCGAACTCTAAGGGTCGACTTCGTACATCCACATAGCTCTTCTCGCCAAATTGAAGATAAGACGCCGTCAGATCAAGCCGCCTTCCTGAGGTGTTCCTAATCGAGATCAGACTGATTTTGGCCTCTCCCACTCCTGGCCCAACATAATGGTGATCTACATGGTCTCCCATACAATGTCTCATATGGTGCCATCCGTATACTTCACTGATAATCATTGTCAGAGCTAATTCCACTAAGTAAGTAAAATGCTCTTCCCAAATCTACTCCCATGATCTAAGACGATGTCGTTAAAGATGTCCTCTAACACCGTATACCCTTCCTGACCGACCATCCTGTCCGTGTGTACGAAAAGTGCACCGCACTTCATTGGCCACCACATACGATAAATTGAAACTCTTCCAAAAGTGCGCTGTAAACCCTGCCCTACCCAATACTATGGATACTGCATCTATGTAGCCGAATCCATCTCTCGAATGTACAACCCGCAATCTCCTCCAATGTGAAGGTCATCCGCAGCTAGAAAATGTGCCGACTCGTGAGCGCCCACCATCACCCATACCGCATCATGCTTCGCACGGTCCGCGGGCAAAGCGGGCCTCAAATCCATCGACGCGCTCCCACTTCCACTCGCACCTAATGGCCGGCGAGCCCCTCGCCGGGCTTCGATGCACATCCTAGCCTCGCCGACACGTGAGACATCGTCAACAAAGTCCCCACGCGTCTCTTTCATTCCGCTCCGCAGTATCGCACAAGATCCTACTTCATCTTCAAAGCACTGACGCATGGCAAATCGAGAGACGTGAAAACTCCCGAGAATCTCTCTCTCAAATTCCGCCTAACCGGGAACCACTACCCGTCCCTATATCGGGCGACTACCTTCCGAGCTGATTTGTCCAAATTCTCGTCACCCGTGACTGATCAGCATCTCATTCCGATGGACACTATCTCCTTTATCCCGCCCCTGGGACTCGATCACTCTAATTACAGAGACGGCAGCCACTAAACCTCCCAACGCACTCGAGCTCCGCCGCTGTAATGTGCCCCAAATCGGTCTCCACACCTAAAGCATTCGCCACTCCCGAGTTTACTAAATTTACTGTGACTTCGACTTAGCGCATCAGCCACCACATCTAGCTTTACCAGGATGGTAATGCAAAGTGAAGTCGTGAATCCTCAGAACTTCATCCATCTCGTTGCCTCATATTAAGGTCCCGCATGAAAATATACTTCGACTTTCGCTGGGCCTCGAAGACACCTCGAACTCCTCGCTATAAATACTGTGCTAAATCTCAAGGCGGCATCACTGGCCGCAACTCTATGTCGCGCAAGGTAATTTCGCCACGATTCTTCAACCTGACGGAACTATAAGCTACTACCCTCCCGATCGCATCAAAACACATCCCACCCGCCCCCGAGGCATCATACTACACTGTGCACTGTCCCCCGGTCCGGACTATCAAGATAGGAAATGAGTAAGCCTCCTTCAACTACTAGAATGCTTCCTCGCATTCACATCCCAATCAAACTCGACCTCCTTCCGGTCAATCTCACATAAAGTACTAACGAGAAATCCTCAATCAATCACTTGTAGTACCCCACTAATCCTAAGAAACTACGTATCTCGTAAGACTGACGCCTCTCCTAACTCATCACGGCCGACCTCTCTGTGTCCACCCGACATGCCCGATGGTCGACACCGTGTCCCAAACCCCACCTCAAGAAGCCAAAACTCGCACTTATCGAACTGGGCGATAGTCATGATCTCTCAAAGAATCGTAATACGATCCTCAAGCGATACTCACGCCTCCCACTCCGACCGGAGTCGATCAAAATGTCATCCACGAAGACTATGACAAATCTGATCTAGATAGGTTAGAATAATTTACGCATGAGATCCATGAATGCCGCCGCATATTCGTTAATCCAGCGGCATCACCGCAAACTCAAAGTGCCCATAATTCGCCCTAAACGCATCTTAAGGATATCTGCCTCCCTAACCTCAACCGATGGTAACTGGAAGCATGGCGATCTATCTTGAGTAGACTCAAGGCCCTCTCAACTCGGGACAAACAAATCATCAATCCCCTGGGTGAATGGGTAAATTTGATTTCTCATCAGAACCCCGTTTCAATCGGGCCGTAATCACGTAATAAGGGTCTCGTCTCTTCTTCTTCGCAAACAAAACCAGAGTGCCCCATGGGCGCGGCGCCTTGGCCTATCGAACCTCGCCCAAATAGGCTCCAGCCGACTCTAAGTTCCCGTAACTAACTCGGGTGCCATCCTATGATGAGTCATGTAACGGGCGACGCATCAGGTGTAACTCGACATACCGGGTTCACAACCCTCCATGGGAGGCAATCCCAGAGCTCATCCCGAAAAACATCCTCAGACTGCAGAACCACTCGAGGTAGATTCCAAGTCTGGGCCTCACTGGCCCTTCAGTGGTAAGGCTTGCTAGCCAACCCGCCTAACCGTCCCCCGACACCCGGACTCAGATACTCCGTCCGGGGTAAAATATCATGTTCACCCCGAAATACCACACGAGTACCTGGGTCCCGCTGCGGTAGCGATAACCCTCCTACGCTCACAATCGATAATGACCTCAGGTCAAGCCACCAATCCATCCCCGTGATGACGTCGAACTCGACATGTCCATGATCCCCAGTCCACTACATGAAAGTGTGAGTCCTCGCAGATCTCCAACTCGCAACCTTGACATATCATCCCTATTCGCCTAATCCCTAGGAGAACCACATACAAAAGCTCCTCCAAGGTCTCAACCTCTAAGCCCAAGCACTCTATCACAACCGATGCAACAATGAACGAACGCGAAGCACTGTAATCAATACTTCGCCCATAAAGTAGATAGCAAAACGTACTTCATGTAGAATCTGGTCGATCCGTCGACCGCCGCAGGTGGATGCGCACACGCCCTCGAACCCCCGGGACGCCCCCGCTCAGGCCTGGCCCTCCGCCGCCCCTAACCCGCCCCTCTCGACCGCTCCTCTGCGGCAACGAGGCGCTGCAACCTCGTGCGGACGGAAATCGCTCCTTCGCCTCACTGGTCAGCTGGAGGAATATATCAGACTCTCTCCCCGTTCTACTGATTGGGACCGAGTCGTCCTAAAACCCCGGGACCCTATCTCTGGGGCAATCCCGCCATATGTCCAGTCGCCGCGCAGGCGACACCATCTCGCCCAAATTTCGACTGTAAAGAACTCGATTCGTCTTGGTCCCTGATGGCCGCGACTGAACCTCGTGAACTAGAAGCCTCCTTCCGCTTTTCCCCACTAAAGAAGATCGGGCTCTCCTTCCTTCAAGCATTAACACCCTTGTCCCGAGCGCTCCGAGCATCCTCGATCTCTCTCTCTATGGTCAGGGCTATCCCAACCATGAAGTCCATGTCCCCAGAGGCGAAGGCATACATCCCCGCTCAATGGACAACTTTAGCCCATTCTCGATCTTCTTGACTTTGGCCATGTCTATGGCCACGATTCATCGCCAAAGGGCTAGCTCAGAATCAGCCACACATAACCCATCACAAACATCGTCCCTCGTCACTTAGAACTCTTGAGATTTCGCATGCTCAGTATCCGGGAAAATACTCTACCATGAACAGCTCTCCCGGAACTCTCGCCCATGTCATCAGCTATAAATCTCTAGGAGGTCTTTGCCCAGTTCCACCATACCAGCGCCTCACCCCACTGAACGCAACTAATCTAACCCCCCGGTCGAAGGATGATGCGCCCCTAAACCTCCGGAGGTTACTTCCTGACTTCTCGACCACACGCTACACTAAACAGGCGATACAGCCGCCGCAACACCTACAGCCAACAAAGCCCCATCGTCAAATAATCGGTGGTGCCTCGACTCGCACTCCCGGACGCCCTATCAGCCCTCGCCTCACTAGCCATCTACACGGTTCAATGGCAAGTTAAATACAATGCAGTATCTCTAAGGCATAAACACAGCCCCGAGACACTATTCATACCAAGAAAATATTTTATAAGCTAAGTCCCTGCATTCATAAGCAATGCTAGACAATATATTCAATATATCAAATCATATTTAACATCAAAAAATTTATTTTTTGAAAATTTCATTTTTTTTCAAATTTTTATTTCATTTCATTTGATTAGATTTTTTTTTTTTTTTTTAAATCTCAGGAATGCTTGTTCATGAGAACAAGAGTCCCAAACAAAGGACTCGTAAACAAGTAATCGAGTCAAAACCTGTCAAGTGCATCATGCACACCTTCGTCTACCGCGCACTCAGCAAGCCGCGCGCCGCAGGCTATGTCGTGTCCGCACGACTGCGGTCGCAAAGACGGGCCCGGCCGTGCTCGCAGCCCCGTGTCGCACCCTAGCACCCACAGAACCGTGGCCTAGTGTCGCGACACACTCCATGTTGCAAACCCCTCCTGGTCACGATACAAATCTCAGATTGCGCCCATTTCCCAAATTGCCAGCTTCAACCTGGTCACGATACAAACAAATCGTGGACACACTCTCCCCCGCTCTATCAGTTTTCCAAATCACACGATACAACCGAAAGTGTATTTGCGGACATGCTCACCCAATGCACCCCAACTGAGACGCGACATTCGCTATGTCACGATACAATTTTTCCATTGTATCGTGACCCAGCTTCCCCAAATTCCGATCGCATACATGACAGCTATGTCACGATACACTTCATTGTATCGTGACCTAGTTTGGGCAATAGCCCATTCCTGCAGCTTCGTTTCTTTTTTTTTTTTTTTCTCACACATATTTTTATTTTTTTTTCATTTCTTCTACTGGAAAACACCCAAAAAACTTTGTATCCATTTTTTTTTCCTCATTCTCCAGTACACCCAAATAAATTTATAAAAATTTATTTTATTAAATTTTCTTAAGTTTTACACACTCAGAAAACCTTTGTGAAAATTTATTCTCATCATATATCTATATTTTTTTCATTCTCCAATAAACCAAATAAATTTATTAAAATTTATTTTCTTTATTTTCTTTTTCCAGTTTTACACACTATAAAACTCCAAAAATTTTCCAACACATCTATGTGCTAATCACTAAGCACACAATCAATCACACAACACATAACAATCTACATGTTATACACACCATCACACATCAAACACCACAATCACACAATCACATGATCACACATAAAACACATGCATGCAGTGTTCTACTCTTGTTCTGTAACTGCCTAGGTAATTACATACCTAACCCTAACATCAAGCCACACCAAGTGGTGATGTTCTTACACCTCAAAGACTATGGCCTTGACCCAAGTCCCTCAAGCCCTAGGTATTCGTATACCTAAGCTCTGATACCAAGCTGTGACGCCCTAAAACCGGGGGTCTGTTGATTACCCGTCAACCCGCAGAATACTCGTGAATGTCGGGTAATCCGACACTACTCACGAAAATCAAGCAGTCTCCTTTGCACGGGGAGCTCTACCCAAGGTACATAACTTGTCCCAACAATCACAATGACCACACAGGATCCAAAAGCGAGTAAAATAATGGCCACTAAATTCTCGCATCAACACTCAAAATATATCCCAACTATATAAAATAGTTTCAAGAGTTGATAACCATTTTTATACAAACATATATTAAAATTATAAAAATTCTAATACATGTCATACATAATAATACCAGTTAATAACCCTAGCTTTCTTCTAAAACGACCTCTAAGATAGAGCTCCGCCCCTCGAACGCTCCTCAGACTGAAATAATATTCCCTCGACAGCATGAAGCACACTAGTGAAATTTTAATCAATTTAAATGGGTTACTTCCCACCCAAGTACATATGCAATGATCCAATGTAAAACACACACTCAAGTAAATACGTGGATCCTATCAATGTCTACATGCCCGTTCCCATGTCTCGAGTCCTCACCCACTCCCCCACACTCATTTCAAGCCATATATGAGAAAAAAACATCATTTTCAAAAAACAAACTCATTCTTCTCAAAATACACTACCGAGTTTAGGTAAAATATGGACTACCCTTCGAGGTGAACGTGTCGAGAACCTTCCAAACAATACACCGGGCCCCTCCGACGTGCATCAGAGGGGACTATCTCCCAATACTATTCTCTCGAAAATCATCCATCAAATTCCTTTCGCAACCATGCCTCGTTTTCTTCAATTGTTCATGTCATGCACACACACCTAATTTCAGTTACCCCGTGCATAGGAAAAGCATTATGCCATTCCACCACAATTTATAGACAACACATGTCATCATCATACATATTGACATAAAATTAAATCACAACAACATGTTACTCTATTTTAATCAATAACATCAAATTTAGCTCACTCGAAAGCAAACACCGCCCGCACAATCTGGGCACACCACAAATGGACGATTTTTGTCCACCATTGACAAACTCCGGGATCGTTTAAAACAAATTAAATGTATCAAGGTCAGTCTGTGGGCAAACCCACTTCACATATCGGTCACTTCAGGAACCGACCCATAACCATTTCCGCCATGCACACCACAATACAATTTATAGCATAAATTATACCACTAGCAGCCCAAACAGTCTGTGGACTGTCACGAACTGTCCAAATGGGTTCCATAAATTTTCACACTTCGGTCCCAAGTTTTGGGACCGATCAAATGGCCACTCACGACCTCAATCATACTCAACCATCAACAAAACACTTAAACAAGAGGTAAAGCAAGTAGGATGAAACCCCTACCTCACGGAGTTTGTCGAAACTCCCTAAAACCGGTGCCCACGCGAAGCCCTCGCTGCGTAGAACCATTTTCCTTCAATTCAAGAAACTGACGGCTCGACGCCCGGATCTTTGAGAGAAGTTGCACACTCTCTCACTAAAATAAAAAACCTAACTCACTGCATCTCCATTTTTTCCTCCCCTTTACGTTTTTGGCCTTTTTCATATGTAGGAGATGACACTATTCTTAATTTTGTCCTTATTATCATTTAACTTTCAAAAATGTCATCTATGTCCCTAAAATCTTGGATTTTAACACATGACACTATCTCTAGCCGTCCATTTCCATCATTTCTCTACTCACGCAACATGTCACATGAGTACATGTTATAGTGACTTTGTCACATCACATGTCGCTTTACTGACGCTCGATACTGCCTGAAAACGTGCAAATTCACTGTCCTCTCAAATTAGATGAAATTCGACATGGTAGCTAGATTTCGCGAGACGATTCCAACGGTGAATTTGTTTCATCATCTGAGATCTAAAAAAATTTCGGATTTTTACCGAAATTATGATTTTGCTCTTTTTCCGAAAATTAGAATTTTTTTGGGTCTTACATAACCACCATGTCATCAACAGACACAATAAGGGCAGTAATCTAACCATGCTGTTTTTTCAAGAATAAAGTGTGGTCTGAATTACTCTGATGGTAGCCAAAAAGACCTCATAGGCTTCGTGAACCTTCCAAACCATGCTCTCGGAGATTGTTTTAGTCCATACAACGATTTCTTTAATTTGCACACTTTCCGACTATGCAATTCTTGTATCATGCACCCTTTTGGAAAATCCATGTACACTTCTTCAGATAACTCGCCATGCAAAAAGGCATTTTTCACATCAAATCATTTGCAATGGCTACCAGTTCGCAACTAGAGACAATGCGTGTCGATTTTAGTTATGTGTATAAATGCATCTCGTATAATCAATTCCATAGGCTCGTGTACCCTTTGCTACCGGGCCTCGCTTTAAAAACATCCAATTGTACCAGATCCGGCGGTGCTTCATAAATATAAAACCCACCGATATCCAATTGGTTTCTTCCTCGAGGACGATCAACAAGTTCCCAAGTTTCATTCTTCTCGCAAGGATTTCATCTCTCATTCATGCAGCTCTTTCCACTGGGTCACTAAGGCTTCCTTCACACCGTTAGGAATAGATACAAGTGATAATTGATTGGCAAATTACTTATTTGATTTAGACAAGCGATGGTTAGACATGCTGATCATGGGATATTTAACTTTACTAGAAAGTTCAGTTCATATGTGGCTCGGGAATACTCTCCTGCCTGGACGGGTAGTTGTTTTCTTGGTGGTTCAGACATTACAGGAGGACGATCCTCAGTAGGCGATTGGTTTGGTGTATCAGTTACCTGTGGTGCGAGAGATTTAGATGGAGGTTGATCCACAACTTCATTTTCTAGGTCTTCATCACCAATGTGGTCCAAATTTATACCACTCAAATCCAATTCACCAACATTCTCATTACCAAGTTTAGGATGTTCCTTTTCATTCCCATTCAGATTGCTACTTTCAGTTCGAGAGAGTTCCCTTCTATGTAGATCGTAAAATCATAGCCCAGCTCGAACTTCTTCCGTGTGCTCCCTTGGAAGTTAAGGCTCGTGAGGAAAATACATCGAGTCTTCATGAAAACTACATCCATTGTAACAAACATTCGTTTGGCTGAGGGTGATGCAGACGCATTCCCTTTGGAGCAAAGATACCCTAAAAAGACACATCGCAATGCTCGAGGTGTCAACTTGTTGCGCTGACGCTTATGAAGATGTACAAATGCTACACAACCAAAGACATGAGGTGGTAAGTTTGGATCGACTGGAGCAACAATTGCTTCCAATGAGGAGCCCGGATGGTGTCCTGGAATCAATAGTGCCGAAGGTACTCTACTGGACAAATATGTCAGAGAGATAAGTGCGTGTCCCCAATAGATAAAGGCATATGTGCTTCTATCAATGAAGCACTCCGACAACCTCCAACAAGTGACGATTTTTCCCGCTCCGCCTACCCTTAATTCTCATAGCGATCGAACAAGTAGTTTGATGAATGGTTCCACGGGCTTCCAAATACCTCTTCAATTCAAAACTCAAATATTCACTTCTATCATTACCAGGAGAACCCGAACTCCGTGCATTGTACTAACACAAACCATTTGATGAAAATTTTGAAATAACAAGTTTATTTCACTTTGACTTCATCAAACATACCCAAGTCATCCTGGTACAATCATCAATAAAAGTAACAAACCAACGCGATCCATCCAAAGTAGCAAATTTAGATGGGCCCCAAACATCATAATGTATGATCATAAAAGGAACTGGACAATTGTTCAAAGTTAATGGAAACGAAGCACGATGGCTTTTTGCAAGTTCACAAACATCACATTGGAAACTAGAGACATCAAAGTTTGCAAATACACTAGGAAATAATTTCTTCATGTAACCAAAAGAAGCCAGTCGATGCCATAACCATATCTCAGATTTCCCTTCTTTTTTTTTTTTTCAGAACCCCCAATCTTTAAAGCTTAACGCAACTCATCTGAACTTTTAGACACCAAGTCCAAGTAATACAGCTTCCCTCGCCTAACACCACAACCAATCATTTTCCTTGTCTGGATGTCCTTAAATACACAAAATTCAAGCCAAAAAATGACAACCCAAAATAAGACAATGGTTATTTGAGAAACTGACAAAATATTATAATTCAAAGAGGGAACAACCAAAACAGAATCTAAATTCAAGGTGTTAGTGAGGGATAAGGATCCTTCCCCAATAATCGGAATTAAGGTACCATTGGCAATAGAAACAAAATGTTGTGAGGAAGATTTAAGAGGTGAAACTCGGTTTCCAGAATCAAATTTCGCGATCCGTAGCACTGCAATCTCAATTCCGTCCATGCACTTTTAGAAACAGGTGTAGAAATATTTAAAACCTTACCAACATTACCTGTTGCTACTCCCAATGCCGAGGACTTTTCACTGCTATCATCCTCTGTCTTTGTTTCAACAATTGCAGCAGTAGAGGCCTTCTTGGAATTCTTCTTCCGGGAATCACGACTATGATCCCACCATTCCGGATATCCCACAAGTTCATAGCATTGACTTTTTGTATGACCAGTTTGATCACAGTGAGTGCATTTGTATGATGATTTGTCGCAACCATTAGTAGTCTTAGGATGGATGGGCCTTTTTTGGTCTTGTTGTTGCTGAGACCAGCTTTTGATTAGGATCTGCCCAGTCACCATGGTCAAGCTCGCACTTTCCAGCTTATCCGTTCATCACCCCACGTCGAACATCTTCGAGCCGAACTAGGGCATAACACTCTTCTAATTAAGGGATAGGATCCTTCCTCAAGATTTCTCCACAAGACTTCACTAAAAAAATCACCCTTCTAATCCAAATGAAAGATATGCACCCTTTGTCGCTGAAACAATTTTTGATAGGATGCAATATCTATCTCATCCACCATGACCATTTTATCACGATGATCCAACTTACTGAAGATTTCACTACTTCCTCCATAATATATGTAGAGGGTCTTCCATTTTGTTTGCGTAGAAAGCCCTTGGTTCAAGGTAAAACTTGTAATTCATCCGCCTCCACTACGCTTTAGCAAAGTGACATAGCTTTCCAAATATCACGTATGCAGGTAAGCAAATGTATCGCTCATAATCTCCAGAGACATAGACATCAACAACCATCTGACTTTCGATCAAGCCAATACCACTTTTCATAGCCTTCATATTTCTTCCTTAGGTGGCAATGATGTGCCACGCACGAAGGAGAGTTTCTCCTTCAGTTTGCATCTCTAACACATTTGAGACCATAAATCATAGTCGGGTCTCATTCAATACAATTCTGGAATCAATGATGAATCTTCGTGGTCACAATGACGTAGATTTGTGACAAACGCTTAATCCGACTTGCTCATGGTTTATTGATTCAAAGAAGAATGATTTAGGTTTCGTGGCTCGATACCAACTTGTAAAATGTAGAAGAATATTTTTATTCATACAAATTTGTATCTTTACATGTACATATTTATATATATTGTAGATCCTACAATCAAGCCTATTCCTATAATTAAGTTATTTGCCTCTAATAGACTCTAAACTAGAAAGAATATAATAGTACTAGGAAAGAATTACAATAGAGAATCTTTGATTATTAATCCAATATCAGAACATAATAATAATAATAATGATTTATTTGATGATGATAATAATGATAATGATGATGATAATATTAATAATGATAATAATTATATTTATAATTGTAATAATAATAATAATAATTATTATTATTATTATTATTATTATTATTATTATTATTATTATTATATTATTATTATTATTATTATTATTATTATTATTATTATAATTATAAGAAAATAATAAGATGTAGTTCAAGTGGTTAAGAGTTTAGATGACTCGTTTCGCTTAATCGCTTTCTCACCTTCCAATCCTCTCGATCAGTCCTCCTTCGTATCGTCGACCCTAATGAAGGATTTTATATTTCCCAAAAGCTAGATTATTTTGTTGCAATTTATTTTGTTTTAGCTGGATTTTACAAGAAGGAGGGTGATTTTTGCCCAGTCTTTGCCTAAAATCACCCTACATATCTTTTTTCTCTATTTCTTTCTAAGTGGTCTTTCTACAAATCTTTGTGTATTTTTGTTTTTCTTTGTTTTGTCAGTCAGTTTCGTTGAGATGTGTGTTTTGCGTCTTTTTAGTACAATAGTTTTTGTTTTTGTCATCTTTATTGCAGTGGGTTTCTAGTATGTGGGCCATTTGATCGGCAAAACATTTTCGATCAGATAGAGATATCCAATCAAATCAAGATCGCTAGTATGTTGCAGAACATGAATAATTTATATTATAGTCATCATAGAGTTTTCAAATCTATAAGCTAGGCTTCGTAGCCTTTTTCATTACGCTTATTAACTCGATGCAGCCATCCGTTTCAGGTTTTTAGCGACTGAGATTCTCTGCTTCAATCAAACGTACTACTAATTTGAACTGAAATCTTATTTCTAAATATGAGCTTATGATGACATAGGAGGAGGGCTCTAGGTGGTTCAAGTCCTATACAAATTTGTGGAGGCACAAAGCTTAATACTATGATGCGGTGTAAATGAATATATGTCAACAAATAAACAACAACACACAATAATAAAATAATACACATAATAATGAGAAAAAGAAAAAACAAAATAAGGATGTGTTTGACTTTTAAATTTTTTACTTAACTTATCCAAATGATTATTCTCAGACATTGTCATATCTAATCCTTGATTCTCCCCGTATTAATTATGATTAATAACTTTAATATCTTGTGAAGATATAGTTTAACGACTTTATTTCATTTTTCTATTGAGTTACTTGTTCATAATCTTTATTAAATAATTTTAATTTTATATGATAATTTTATTATCAAACTGTTCATATTCTTTGTCCCTTGTACGTATCTTCAATCGGATCATAATTTCCAACATGGGGCTAGT
>JAEQBH010006814.1:0-144539 GCA_016808115.1 Tetrastigma voinierianum
AAAAACTAAAACCAAAAGCTATTACGAGGACAAGCGGAAGAAAACCAAAGGGGACAAAAAAAAGTCAAAATAAAAGCGACGATACTTGATCTGCTAGAAACTTGAATATCGCGGTGAATAATGGCGGGAGGCTTGTGGTTTGCAACTGAGAAATTTGTGAGGTTGCGAAAATTCTAACACAAAATTCTACAAGTTCTTGAGAATTTTAGCAACCTTGCAAAATTCTATGATTACTTGATTTCTGCATTTTACGCTCTTCTTTCATGTGTTACGATGCAATCTTTGAGTTCGGCTAAATTCTTCGTGCTTGGATCGACTCAACAATTTTGGCATGAATAGCTTACAGAAACTACAAAATTAGCTACAAAATGCGATTAGTAGAATAACGAGGGACCTTAAGTGTGCCAATTGGGTTAATTCACGGCCCGAGTTAATTTGCATAAAATGCTCAAAACCTACAATAAACAAGGCTCAAAATAGCACTTTTTGAGCACTAATCATAAGCATAAGAAGTCGATTTATGGTTTTAAGTAGGCTTCGAGACAATGGTATATAAAGTTTGATAAGGTTATCATTAGAAATGGTTTTAAAAGGAATGTTGTTGATAGGTGCATATATATGAAGGTTAGTAAGAATAGGTTTATATTTTGGTCTTTGTATGTTGATGACATACTCACGAGCACTAATGACACTAACCTTCTAGCTAAGATAAAACAGATGTTGTGCAACCATTTTGACATGAAAGATCTTGGGGATGCTTCTTTTGTTTTGGGCATCAAGGTTGTTCGAGATATGACTAATCATGTGTTGCAGTTGTCTTAGAGAACCTATATTGATAGGATCCTTAAGATGTTTGATATGCACAATTATTCTCCTGGAAGTGTACAGTCCACGAAGGTGCAAAAGAAAGACTCTAAGGATTAATGTCCCAGAATTATAGAGAAAGGATGGTGATGGAAAAATGTTTGCTATTCTTTAGTAATGGGCAGTTTGATGTATGCTCAAGTTTGTACACGGCCCAACATAGCTTTTTTTATTGGGTGTGCTTGGTAGATTATAGGCAATCCCTAGTCTTATTCATTACCAGCGGTTAAGAAGGTCTTTAGGTATCTTGAGTGTAAAGATCATTTGTTGACATATCGACGCACCAACTCCCTTGATGTAGTTGGTTATAGCAATGCAGATCTTAAAGATTGTGTCGATGATAAGAAATCTATCATTGGATATATATTTTTTATGGCAGGAGGAGCTGTGTCTTAGCGGAGTGCCAAGCAATCTGTGATAGCATCCTCGACTATGGAGGTAGAATATGTGGCGTGTTATGAGGCTACTCGTCATGTAGTTTGTCTTCGAATTCGTGATTTGGGAGTAGTTGACTCCATTGAGAAGCCTATTATGATATATT
Organism: Tetrastigma voinierianum; assembly: GCA_016808115.1. Classification (NCBI taxonomy): domain Eukaryota; kingdom Viridiplantae; phylum Streptophyta; class Magnoliopsida; order Vitales; family Vitaceae; genus Tetrastigma; species Tetrastigma voinierianum. Next base: position 1,406 of record JAEQBH010006814.1, read on the forward strand.
GTGACAATACTACTGGGGTCTTTCTACAATAATTTAAAAGGTACCCCGATACAGGAATGCGTTGATGAAATATTTAGGAGTAAAGGTGAAAGTTGAAGGGTCTCGTGCATTGTTTACATTCCGACTCTGACATGAGTGCGAGATACACTGTCCAAAGCCTTACTAGTAGGCATATTTGAGGAGCATGTGTCCCGTATGGGATTGTTAGGCAGTTGAGACTGTTGTGGGTTAGTATGAGTTTATTATGTATTCTATAGTAATATCCATGTTGAGTATTATTATTTATTTCTTTGAGTATTTTTGATACATTGATGGATGTGGATCATTATTTAGTTATGAGATGATTTATTAGACATATTGTTTCTCTATATATTCTAAAGCTTGTTTGAGACTTTTAGTCTTTGTATATGTATCATTGATCCATGTGCGCTATGATGAGTCCCTACTTCCCTAGTTTGTGGGTATATTATTGTATCTATCGACACCTGATATGCTCGGATGAGGAAATGGTATTGTGTGTTGAGGATTGGGCGTGGTTGGTAAAATCTCCAACTAACTAGACCAAGTTTATGGCATGCAAAGTATTCCGATTGAAATGGTATCATGTTTAGGATATTTATTGAAGAATCCTACTACCTAGTCTAGGCATATTTGTTGTGTCATGTGACATCTGATACTATGTTAGATGAAATATTTTCTTTTGGGAGATTTTATTTGTAAGTGAGTTTTGTACTTGATATTTATATGTGTTGATATTTATAACCAGTCCCAATTGGGAGAATGTTAAATAAATAAATATTTGTAAACTAAGCATAATAAGGTACTCACTTACAGGGCCAATTTATTTATGCCATTAATGGGACTGTCAGTTACTGGCTGCTGTGGTAAGGGCCCTTGGTTACACACTCTCTAAAATACTTTGGTGGGTCCGTTGAATTTGGACGAACTCTCTTCAAAAGTTCGTGCCGAAGCTTTTCTGTATAAAAGGAGTTTAGAAACGAGTAAATAAGACATGTTAGTATATTTGTGATTAGGGCTCACGAAAGCAAAGGTAGTGGTTTGAGAATAGTGTATCATTGAGCCTTACTTTTGTGTTATTTTACATCTCCTGAGGATTTCAAATTTGATTTATCAATGATTACGATTCGAAGGTTAGTATATTTTATGCTTAAGGAATTAATATTGCACTCTATTTTGATCCCATATATGTTTAACATATTTCTATCAGTTTCATCATTTATGATTTTTAGCGATTTTGATTTATTTACATCAGTTATATTGCTAATTTGAATCAATAAAATATTTTCCTTTAAAAAAAAAAAAAAAAACAATTCATCAATACAATCACTATCGCGACTTCACAAATCACCATTTTTATTCTATATATAGTTTCCATATAAACTAATATGATGGAGCAAACCCTTAATGGATCCTCCCCCTCCTCCTGATTATAATATAATGAGAGTATGAGCTTTGAGAGAGAACACACCCGAATACGAGTTTCGTAAGGGGAAGAGTAATCTGAGTGATCAAGCATGGTTTAGTGTTGCAGCGTAGGGTCGAGGCGGGAGGTAAAACTAAACCTATCTCGGTTCTAATTCGAATTAAAAAAAAAAACCCATTTGAACCACAGAGATAAGTCATTTCTATATACGTACCCGATAAAGATTTGTGAGTGTGGGAAAAAATTGCCTCCCTAGGTAAGGGCTGATTAAGGGATCCAATTAGCTCCATGGTATAAGAAATGGAAATTGAGTTGGGCAATGGAGAGCAACATGGGCGGAGCTACATGTAAGTATCGTGGCCTTTAGTAGAGACCTTGCTCGATAGGCCCGGCACAAATCACGCCTCGTGAGCTTGACAGATGGCCCACTATATTAAAACCACATGGGAACTAACTAGACGGTACAGTCCTAGAACCCGTTTGGGATCCCAGATTACAGTAAGCCCATCCTATATGGAAAGAGATTAAGTATGGATGACTATATTAGGAAGAAATCACTCGCGGGGATATTTATCCACTTGATCTCGATCATACAAATCTCATGCCTCAAAACATTAATCTTCGATAAGGAAGAACTAGTCCTTGATAAGGAAAGAGAGATCTTATCACAAAATCACGAGATTATATTTCTAAAATCAAGAAGAAATTCGAGTATAAAACAACCCCCTTCCCACAGAGAGAAAGGTAATACAACTCACGTAGCGAACTTTCCCTTCTTTCTCTTCTCCCGCCTTTGTTGGCTTAATCATTTGAAGAGGTGGCTGTCACATGCACGTCGCCATACCCTTTTTTTTTGCGGGTTTATATCGTGTTATTAATGCGGAGGTCAGGGCGATCCAGTGTGAAAATTGGCCTCGTCATGAGATGAGCAAAGAAAATCTTATCGATAAAATACGAGGGCAGGTCGAAGCCCGGTATCTACAGCCCAGCCCTCCCCACTAGTAGATCCCACGGTTCCCCTCCCCACATCTGATTCATCTGACACAGGTGCAATGACTAGCAACCTAGTGATCCAATCGCCTAAAGATCAATTTCTTCATTGGCGTCAAGACATGGAAAAGAAACGGAAAACAAGTAAGATAGATGAGATTGCGAGTTACGTTGAACATCTGCGGCGTGCAAGCGATGCGTCTATGGGCTAGGTAGAAAAAGGCACTATCTTGGTGAAAAGTGTGTAAAAGCGTGCGAGGCACGAGCTGCCCGTAATAAAGGAAAGATTGCTGGTGCCGACAGTAGATACTCGACAAATGATAATTGTCTTGAGCGACTCTCGGATCTCTCCTAATAAAAAAAGTGGCAGACCAGTGCTTTGCAAAGTTACTGCATATAGTATTCGATGCTTGCCGATAGTGGCACATTCGGCGAGGCGAAGAGAAGCAAAGCCAAGGACAAAACCATCCAAATGGAGTGCTACAGGCGATACGCATTACCGCGGTGATTACTACCCCGTGCCCTTGATGTACGCGGCGAGGCGAACGCTCTATATCTTGCCTACAACAATGATTAGTGGGGGCGTGCCTCTTCACCGGGCGCATTCATAATTGACCCACCTCGGGTTCATCATGCTAACCTTTGTATGTTCGATGGTTAGCAGCCCTTATGATCCGCCGCTCTGACAAGCAGCTGGCGCTGAAACGCGGCTTGATGACCATTTGTTATGCAAAGTCTTCCCGGCTAGCCTCCAAGGGCCTACGCTAGCTTGGTTCCATAAGCTCCTGTGTAATTCAATAAATTCGTTCAACGAGCTTTGGACCGTATTCATCTCTCAGTATCTTTGTTCAATACGGTAGAAGAGTAATATTAGCTCTTTGCAAAATATTGTAAAGCAGGAGGAAGAAACCATACGAGACTTCACTAGAAGTTTCGGGCAAGCCGTCTGTTGACCGTATTTTCATTATAGACTTAAGCCTTAGTGCGAAACAAAGTTATGGCTCTTCTACCAGGACTAAATTAAGTCCTGACAGCGACTCAAAACTTGTTTGACAAAATATGATATAGATAGACGATGACCCAAACAAAATTATTTATAAACAAATTTATGGAAGCTATTTGCAGAATGTCTATATCTAATCCCAACGACACAAAAAACTTGTTAAGACAAATCATGATGAAAATATATGTTTGTCCTTTTTTTGTAAACTAGTTCATTAAAGATTTGATTGGTCTTAATCATTGCAAGTGCACAGAACATACAAGTAATAAAACTGGATTTTCATTAAGTAGATATCGTTCCCAAGGGGATTAAGTATGAATCATAAAATCCTTCTCCCGACTACTCGAATCCTTACTATTTGAACTCGATATTAAGATGATTGAAGCGAATAAAATAATACTAAAGTAAATTCTTTTAGATGTATATAAAATATTAAATAAGAATAGAGTTGAGGTTCACTGGTGAAACTGACACTAGAAACGTAGATCAATGAATAATTGTCGATTTACGCATCATTTGGAATCTTAAGCTAAACTATAAGTTGGAAAAGTGAATTTTCAAAGATGCATTGTGAGTACATAGTTTGGATTTCTCCCTCAGCCATACCTTTCACTAATTAGAGATTCATGTTGTTAGACATGAGTTAATCCAACTACTTGTAGATATAATCTTCTTTCTAAGATTTGAGTATTTTCCTTTTTCAGTACTTCATACCTAGATCTTAGGATTGGAGAATTCTTGCCCCCATAGACAGGATATTGCAAGCCTTCTCCAATTTAGATGGTACCTCATCCTTCAATACTGATGAAATTATCCATTTCCTTGATTAGATCCTATCAAACACGGGATCAAAATCCTTTCATCAGAGAGAGGAGAAACCTTTGAGTGATTAAACTAATATTTCACCAAACTATCCTCAAACTAAGAGTAAGTTAGTGATTTATCTTAGCAATTCTTTAGAGTTCATTAGTTCCCAAGTATTAGTTTACTATACCCATAAAGAATTGCTCTCTACCCTCAGGATTCTCTATCTCTGTGTCATGTAGAGGGCCTCTTGAAAATTAGGCAAGATCTGATACCTTACTTGAGTGCAGAAGTACTGAGTGGGAGCGATTAAATTCAGAAATAATACAAATCGAATAAATTCAAAGAATTCCTTCAAAGGCGTTCTTCCACTTTGAAATGAGAAAAATGAGATCATCATTGACCCATTTCCAAGGAGCTGACCCTTCAAAAGTAGTTTCCTCCATATCAGCGACTAAGTGATCGGAAAATTCAGCGAAAGGAGTAGCAGCGAAATTAATGAAATCAGGAGATTTTCCAAACTCTATTTTATTCAAAATAGTAATAAGCGAAAATTTATGAAATTCCATTTCAGAAGAGTACCTCTGATTCATTACTAAGCTCCGGTAAAATAAAAGAAAATAACCCAAAAACTATTACGAACTAAATCTCTTAAGGAAATAAAAGAAAAAGAAAAATAATATACAGAGTCTTCAACCACCCAGAAGTCCTGGATTTACGGAAGCTACGCACAATGCCCTAGATGCGTCTATTTATAGATTTTCGATGAGCCGCACTTGAGAACGCGGTGTTGTGGATTCCCGATTTTGTAGGTGGTCGTTATGTCGCTGACGTAGAAAGTTCTATCGCGTGAGTGGTCTTTATCGCGACTTCTATCGCGACTTGCGGTTTTTACATTGCGACTTTGTTCTCTGGGCTTTTCTTGGATTCTATCGCGAGCGGACCCGATAATGTCATACTTGGGCTTTTGATTCAGCGGTCTTGTCTATTACATTGCGACAAGTTTTTGCTATGTATGTGGCAGTTTCTTTTGATTCTTGAATAATTTGTTTGCGACATAATTTTCTTTAATCACTCCTGAAACTTTTCTTCTCCCGGTCCTTGTCACTTCTTGAAATTTGTTTGTTCATGATAAATAAATCTTAGGTGTGACAAACTTGACTAGCTAAAATCTCGGTTCTCCATATAATTTAAATCACGACCTTAACTTGTTGCGGCGAAATTCTATCATTCTCACAGCTTTTATTATTAAAAGTAGAAAACTTCCTTTGTTGCAACGAGAGATTCTGTAAATTCTTTACTATGTTTGCAATATGGATTTTCTTTGTCGCCATTCCTCTTGTGTTGATTTTCAATTTTCTTGTCATGATGAAATTCACCTCCCTTATGTTTTGTTTGTCGCGACAGAAATAATCTTTGTCGTGATAGAGATTTTGTTGCTCTTTGTTGTGAATTTTGAATGTAAATGTCACGACATGATTTTTCTTTATTCTGGCTTGAAATTCTTTCTTAGAGTTGGCTCCATCAAAAAAACTTTGTGTAACATAAAAACACTTGTCTCAGGTGACTTGTGCTATATTCTTGTCATTTTCTGTCGTAACATAAGTTTCTTTTGTCGAGGGGCAGGAGTTCATTTGTTAATCCCCAGCCTTTTATGTTGCGACGGAGGAGGATTGTCGCGTAATTCCTTTGCCATTTGCCTTGATCATTGTTGCAACAGAGTTAAGGGTGTCGTGATAGTCTTCTTTTCATTCTTCTTAAGCAATGTCGCAATAGAGAACTCTTTGTCGCAACAGAGATTCTATTTCTGCCTTAAGTTCAGCCTGGACTTTGTTACGACATATAGTTGCTGGCTGCGACATAGTTCTTCTAGTCTACTTGAAATTCTGTCGTGACAAAAAAAAAAACTTTATCAGCGATAGGGAGCTCTTCCATATTGCCTTTTTACTTCTTTTCTGCCCAGATTATCATTTTCAGACATTATTAAAACACAAAGTTGGTGAATATTCCATTATTTGGAATAAAAATATATCTCTTCTTGCTCCAAAACATGCGATAAAATGGATTAAAATAGATGAGTTTTAAGACCTCATCAGATCCAGCAGTGAGGTTTATAACATGGCTTGTCCTTCGAGCCCCGGGAGAAGCTTCGCATCGCTACTTTCTTCCATCAGCGTCTCTGGGCACAGCGCTATTTCTGATGGAAGAATTGGCCTAGCGGTAAACAAATAATCAACGTTGAAAGATAACATGGGTCAAATGACTCAAAGCGTCATGATCACCCTTAGGCCGGATGCGGACGACAAGCCAAGGGGAAGAAGTAGCTAAAGCCCGGGAATGTCAGGGATAAAAATCCAAAAGCAATCCAGGATCGATCCACAAAAAAAAAGGAAGCCCATGGTCACTCCCTAGCTTATCACCTATGAGAATTTGCTACCCTCATTTGCTACTCCCGATTTCAAATGGCCGCGCCCTGATCGGATGGTTCCCCTCTGGGAGGAGACTACGTCCCATGATCACGATTATCATAGAGATCACGGGCATGAGACCAATAAGTGTCGAAGCCTAAAATTCATGGTGGAAAGAATAATTAAAGCGGGGCACCTCATAAGATATATCAGGGAAGTTGACCGTAGGGAGGAGTTTGTCACATGTGACAATTACAACCAACACGGTGCATTGTGCGAGATCTAAGAGCGGACCATAAACTATATATTGGGGCCAGTTTGGCCGACCGATTACCAATCAAAGCGCCCAGCCAGCTTTTGAGAACGACCTGGTTAAGGCACAGGTAAACTTGTCTACGAGTGGCCGGTGATTAGTGCCCAAAGTGCTATTTTGAGCCCTATTTATTATGGGATTTTGGCCACTTTTTGTGTACTAATAAACCGAATTAACTGAATTTACAAATTAAGGTCTAGGATATTCTCCTGTCGCATTTTGTTGCTAATTTTGTAGTTTTTGTAAGCTATTAATGCCAAATTTGTCGAGTCATCCAAGCACGTAGAATTTGAGTCGAACTCTGCATTATAGATCAAAAACTAGAAGGAAAGAAGAGCATAAACAACTGGAAAAATCGACGGCTTCACGGAAAGGGTCACCGAAAATTTACCCGCCGCAGTCGCGAAAATGTTTGCTCTTTTGACTAAATTTTTGTAATTTTTTCACAAATACGCTGCATTGTATACATAGTTTAGATATTTTTGTAATTTTTCTCTTCTTTGAGCATATATAAGGCCAAGACTGTGTATAGAGAAAAAAAAAACTTTTCATTTTTCTGTTGGAATAGAGACAGTGCTAGTCGGGAGTTTTCCCGCTGTTCTTCTTTTCCTTCATTTTCTCTCACTTTCTTTCATTTTCTTGGCTGCTAAACACCTCTCTGAGGATGACAACTAGAGAGGATGGTTAATTTAGTTAGCTTTTCTCCTTGAAGAGGAGGGCTGCTGAACTAGGGTTTTGAGGTAACTGTTGGTTCTCTGTTTTTTAACGCAAGTTTTTATTGGCATTTATGTTCCTATTTCTCTCTCTAGGTTAGAACCCCTTTGATGTGCCTTGATTGACCCGATGTTGGAAATCTTTTAGGGTTGATGGATGCTTATTGTAGATCCAGCGAGATTCGTCAGTTGTCTTCTATTTGTTACTCTGAGGTAGATCGGGGAGGCGTGTTTTCCATCCGGGACATTAATGCTCAATGATATATATTTCAAGGAAAATTATTAGGGTTCGATTTTATAGCCAAATGAAGTCAGTTCGAAATGACTATAGGTTATCCTCTGTGAGGAAAAGGACCGAGAACCTCTCATTTACCTTCGGACTAAACTCCCAGGTAGCCAGTGCTTGGAAGTTCTTTTTCATATTTTGTTGGTTATTTTCAAGTCATGGCCATTCACCTCCTTTGTTTTTACAACACCCCTAATCTGATGGAAATTCACCTTTTTAGAACCAGAATTTACCGATCATTCTTATGAGAAAACTAAGAACATGTTTATTACTAGGTAATATTCGCGATAGCAACTATTCACTCTAAGGTGTGGAAAATTTAGGTTTATATAAGAATTTTGTTGATTCATTTATACCCTACCGCATTACACACGAATCAAATGGCACCGTTGTCGGGGATGGTGCCTAAGTGCAAGTGATGAGTTGTTGAACTTGTGATCCACATCACAAGTGTTGGTGAATTTTCAACCTTTTTGTTTTTATTGTTATTTCCCCTAGCAGTTCACTGTTAGGTTGATTCAATTAACATATTATCATATAGTTCTATCTTCATTTTTTTGCTTCCTTAACCTTTTTGGTATTTGTTTTGTTTTTGTCTCTTGTTGTGTTTTGTCTTTGTTTTCATAGGAGGGTTATGCTGCTTGGGATAGGAACAAACAGGTAGATTAAAAGGTAAGTATCACCAAGGCCCAGGTTGTGAGTAGGCATACTGGTGAGCCGGATGGGCTTTACTTCGAGGCTTGACAAAGCCAACGGGGTTCAAAATCGATGCATATAGATCGCGATGAGAATCCACATATCCTCAGTGAGTGCACCCTCCTACATTGTTTCTCGAAGGACATAGTGCTCCAGCTCGACATTGTGCACCTTACGCTTTCATGGAATGGAAGTGAAAATCCATACTCTGTCAGAATTCGAGGGAAGTGTGCAATACCTTGAGAGGACATCTCGATGTGGATTTGATGAGACTGAAGTTCTTTCACTCTAACTCTACGAGGACAGGCTAAAATCGGCTCGGCTCTTTGAGGCGAGAACTATTAGGAATTGGGAGATATGGGTTGAATTTTTAAAGGGTGGGTCTTGACTATCAAAACCAATACTTTAAAGAGGCATATTTACACCGCTGCGTATTGAAAATGAGAAATTCTACGGTGCTAGAAAAGATTGCCTAGAGACCATCAATGCCTGTCCTCACCATGGCTTTGATACTTGGATGCTAATTAATCACTTCTGTGGATGTCCACCTTTGTGAAACTTTGGTGTTGGAAACTATGTGTGTTGAGGGGACTTCGCGAATAACATCAGGAAGAAGCGTGGACTTCACAGATGCTGTGGTGAGAGGCATCGAGGCATGGGTTGAATGACCCAAGGGGAGAAAAGAAAGGAATTGAGGCACATGGCAATCAAAGGAGGCATGTCTCACTCCCGAGAGGATATGGGAGATGAAGAACAAGCTGTATGCTGGCTGAAGGCTGAAAGGCAGATGAAGTGACATGATCGAGCGGTCGTGAGGCCCTATACACGTCCGGCTGGCTCGGGTTTGCAGTCCGGCTTGCAGTCACGAGGAGGCGCGTGCTCTGGTGAGTGGATTTAATGGCTGAGCATGCCAATGTTATGGGCTGGCCAAGCCTCAACAATGCCCACGATACAACTAACCCATTATAGTACGATTGGAGAGGAACCATCCTAACCTCTCCACGGAAACTAAACCTGCAGAAGCATCTGATTCCCCTGCGCACGTGACAATGAGTGTGGCTCTCATCACCGACAGCGGCACCACCATCCTCATCTCGATTGACCAAGCTATTTAAATATGAGCAAGGTGAAGTGGCAATTTTTGTCGAGGCAGAAGACCATCAATGTGCATTGCTTTCGAAAAATCAACCTTTCATGGAGAGCACTCTTAACGGCATAATGGATGGGCTTCAAAATGAACTAGCTCATGGAAGACAACTGCAATATTCCATCACCAAAACCTGTCGAGTAGTAGGAGCGGGGAAAGGAAATTTCTGCCAGACATAGCGATCTAGGGGTCCATGAGATAGCCTCTGCGTTGAACTTGCCATAATGGATGGAAGTAGAGCCTGCCGTTATCACTTTGAGAAGTGGTAAAAAGTTAACGGCCGATTTTTAGGCACAGTGGGAGACGAGGAAGAAAGGAGTGGGCGAGCAGGATAATTATAAAGAAGATTCCATGAAGGGAAGAGTATGCACTCCTCCATTTCCTCGACGTGAGTAAGAAAAGGCCCGCCTCGATAAGACTTAAATTTTAGAGGTGCTTGCGTGGTGAAAATTAAACATCCCCACTGCTTGACATGATTAAACATGTCCCGACATATGCAATTTTTAAAGAGCATGCCGCGGTGAAGAGGGTTGAATATCGACAGAAGGCCTTCTTGAAGAGAACAAGTTAATTACCATCATTGATCTGAGACTCTGTAAAGTACAAAGATTCGGTTTTTACAATCTCATTGAATGCTCGGAGGCACTTGTATGGACGAGCCTTTATTGGATCCCAGGGGCGATTAATCGACCTCTACCGTGATACTCAATGTCTGGCGGTGGGTTTAGAAATTAAAGCCTACCACCATCCCTCTTGCTTATCTTTGGTCGATAGATCCATGAAAATACCCCGAATGCATAGTTGAAGATGTTTTGGTGAAGGTGGATAAATTTTACTATCAGAGTAGACCGTTGTCGCGTCACAGGCTAGGTGGCATAAGTACTAATCATGCACCTATATCATGCCAGGAGGTCATTTTTGGCCCATCGAATGCCCGTTATCAATTTCGGAATGGGAATTAAGTACAATCCACATTTGGCAACATGACATTGGAGCTGCGACATCTTCCACTGGCGTTAAGCCGCAATCGATGGAGGCGAGGCGAATGTGATGCACACAATTAGCCCGGTGCGGGAAAACGGTGCTCTATTGCCCAGAGAAAATTGATGAAGAACAATGAAGTGTTTGATGGAGAATCCGATTGCCTCGATCACTCCTCAGGCACCGATTCCCCGACACCACCGGAGGCGAGTGCTTAAAGCAGAGAGTAGCTGAATCTATTGCGACTCTCACCTCCGTGAGACATGGATGGACTTCATCCTTTATCCACCATGAACCTAAATGGCTACGAGTAGGAGTGGTTTCCTGATAACAGAAGCCACTCAATTTTGTTAGACTTTTATTTGCCTTTTGCTAAGTTTAATTTGTAGTTTCATAATTTTGTAATTTTAAATTTGTTTTATATGTAATTTTCTGTTTTCAGTGCATTCTCATAATTTTTGGTATTTTGTTTTACAGTGTAAGCGGAAATCCTCTGCACTTTCCGTCTCTTCCACTATTCGACATAGCGGGACGAAGTGGAGGCAGTTTATGGCTGGTGCCTTCCTCTCCACCCACTGCTTGCGTGGCGAGCTCTCCTGTCTTTGCCGGCTTTTGTCTCACGCTCCTTGCACCTTATGCCAGGTATGACACACGGGTTGGGCTCTCGCCATCTCACAGCTCATCTCAGCCATCCGGGAGGTGTCCTCTAACTAGGACCCGGACTTCGGACCGGGCGGAGTCATGGTTGATGCCACGGGAGCCACTATTCCCACAGCCCAGAGTCCCGGTGATGACTGCCCCGGATCATCCACACCTCTATTATCAGGCGCTCTTTCTTCTTCATTGGCCCCATTACCTGCTTGGTCGGATTGCGGTACCGGGAAGGTGCTGCAGACCATATTATGATTTTCCGACCTTTGCTTTACGCTTGATCCGACTCGGAGATTCTATGGGAAACATGTAGCGAGTACTCCTGGGCGCTTTCATGACCTCGCGTCGAGTTCTTCTACCCGGGTGGTCATCGAGTTCTACCATACCATGACATCAAGGAGATCATCTACTATTATCCATTTCCTCTCAGTTGATGGCGCGCAAGGGACACTTCAAGCCGTCGATATTGCAGCCGCATTCCATTTCCACATTGTCACAGCCAGAAACTCCGGTTGGCTTCACGAGCTATAGCTAGCCTTGCCTAAGGAGATGGTTCGCATATTATCCAGAGACATAACAACAGGATCTTTACTTGTCCGGAGGCAGTTTCCTCCGAGCATGCTTCTTATAGGCCATACTGCGATTGACATCTTCCCGCTTCAAGCATAATGTCTACGTGAAGAAAAGTATGCGGAGGCTACATCTTGTGTTGGGGTTATTGGTTGAACTCTTAAACTCTTCCTGACATCCCTTGTTCAGCTTTGAGGACAAGGTCCTGTGAACACGATCAGTGATCCACACCTCCTATTCCCAAGGCTACTGCTGCGGTGTTAGAGCATTTGGGTTTTCCCTCACCCCGAGCCACAGATTGGGCCAGCCGTCGAGATTGCGAAGGGACGTTCTTACTATTAACGGGTGTGAAGTCACCCTTGCGTGCTCGGCACCTCCACCTCGGGACATAGGCGGGGACATAGGCGGACATAGCGTTGACCATCCTGGAGAAACAGAGAAGCCCCAGGTGCACACTAGCGGCTCAATGGTGTTGCTCCATTCCACATCCGCCGGCATCCCTGCACCTCCGTTTCCTCAGGAATTTCACTCTGAGGTCGAAATAGACTATTACATCTATCACCGCTGCGGCATATCTCCATATCCGCTTTCGGGATTTTCGCTATTATGGATGCTCGTTCGCACCTTCTCACGTGTCGGCGTCGTTTTGCGGCTGCCCGTACGATAATAGCAAATGGGAGGGATGATATGCCTGAGGAGCCGCGTCATGGAACCACCTCCTTGCTTGCATATAACCGCTTCCTCGTGCGGTCTGTGAGTCACTTAGGCACGCCTCTTATCTCTTCATCGATGCACCGCCCGGGCCTCTTCGGCAACAGCGGCGGCCAGTTCTCCTCTCGACTTGCCCATACGAAGGATGACATACCTCACTAGCTTCCTCACCATTGAGGGAGGTGGCACTTCATCTCAGCTTTCGATCAGAGCCCATTTGGGGATAATGAGACATTCGTTTGGGGAGACAAGCGAAGGAAGTGGCTTTATTAATAACATGTTATATTTGAGCAAGTTTTTGTGAAGATTAATGACTTGCCGTTTAGTTTATGTTTGTGTAGTTATTGTTTTGTTTTGGTTGTGAAAATTTGTTAGTTTCTTTTTGTAAAATGGAAAATATATCCGTATATCTTTTTACATACATACCATCGACTTACACTTAAGGTTTCAAAATTACACCCTTTTTTTGCTTGCTTTGCAGTTTGAAAAGTGAAACATTATCTAATGCTATTGATATTAGATTGGTTCCATGCAATTAAGTGGATAGTGGGTTAAATTCTTGTTGTTTTTAACCTTTTTCTTCCACTTCTAGCTAACGCCACACACCTTGTGCATGAGTTTCAACAATAGTGAGAAAAGCGCACTAATAACCTCCTAAATCTTGCAAAGCTATCTGTTTCTATTACTACCTTCAATGAGTTAAAGGTCACCCAGGAAAAGAAGGTCAATGAGTCTTCAGAAATAAAAGAAGAAAAACAAAGAAGAAATTACGACCTTTTTGCTTGAAACAGAAACCAAGGTCAGGGTATCACGGCGAAAGTCTTTAAAACTGGTGCCCTAAGCCAGCTAGTTAGAACCACCTGACTTAGTGCTCGCTACATGGGTGGATGGGTGAGGTTGAGCGAGGAGTTGTAGGTCTTTGGAGTCTAAAGTCATTCGAAGTCGAGGTGAAGGCTTGAAGTGTTTGTGGTTATCGAAAGAATCCTTATGACTTGATGCACTGGCCTTAATTGGTTGGGAGTCATCGGGATCCCCGTTACATGGACTTTGGTGGGGTTGATTCCTCAGCATTTGCACCTACAACACAAAAGATTGTTAAATGAGTGGGTCTACAGATCTCATTTAGGTTGGTTAGTGTCTGAGTGGTGCGATAAGCTTGGTTGGGGGGAGGTAAGAGTTTGGCGGAGTTTATTGTTGGCTTAAAGTATATAAACACTTAGATTTTGTTGTTGGAAATTCTAGGTTGATTCTCTGAAAGGAAACTCTTTTGATCTTGAATTTTGTATGGCATTCACTCTAAGTGATGGTTTTTTAGATTGATTTAGGTGATTCTCATTAAGGGTTATGCATTACTCATCCACATACTTTTTGAAACACCATTTTTGAGAACATAATTTGTTATTATTTTGTTTGCTCTTTCTTTCTTTCTTTCATTGCTAAGGGACTAGCAATGTGTCGGTTGGGGGGAGTGATTAGTGCCCAAAAGTGCTATTTTGAGCCCTATTTATTATAGGTTTTGACCACTTTTTGTGTACTAATCAACCGAATTAACTGATTTGCACATTAAAGGTCCCGGTATTCTCTTGTCGCATTTGTGGCTAATTTGTAGTTTTTTACAAGCTAGTAATGCCAAATTTGTCAGTCATCTAAGCACGTAAATTAGTCGAACTGTGCGGATCTAGGAAACTGAGAGGAAAGAAGGCATAAAAGGCATTTGGAAAAATCGAAGCGACCTTCGCGAGAAGGTGCGAGACCACACACAATGCGAAATGTACGCTCTTTTGACCCCTTTTACCAAGTTTTTGTAATTTTTCTGAAATACCTTCATGTGTGTAGGTAGTTTAAGATATTTTGTAATTTTTTCTCTTCTACGAGCATATATATAAGGCCACGATAGAGAGAAAAAAAAACTTTGCATTTACCAGCTGGAATAGGGGCGGTGTTGGGCGAGAGTTTTCTCGTTGTTCTTCTTTTCCTTCATTTTCTCTCACTTTCTTTCATTTTCTCGGCTGCCAAACACCCCTCTGAGGATGACAACTCATAGGATGGTTGGCTAGACCACTTTTCTTCTTGAAGAGGAGAATTTCTTGGGTATTTAGGGTTTTGAAAGAATAGCTGTTGGTTCTCTCTATTTTTAACGCAAGTTTTTATTGCTTCATTTATGTTCTATTTCTCTCTAGAGTTAGAGACACATGATGTGCCTTGATTGAGAAGCTGATGTTGGCAATCTTTAGGGATTCGTGGATGTATTTGCTAGATCTTGAGATTCGTGCGTTGCCTTCTATTTATTCTGTAAGGTAAAATCAAAGGGACATGTTTTCCAATAAGGAACAAGAACAATGCTCGATAAATGCTATATTTCAAAAGGAAATTATTGAGTTCGATTTTATATCAAATAAAAGATCAGTTCAGGAAATGACTATAGGTCATCCTCCCACGATCTGAGGAAAGGACGAGAACCTCTCGTTTACCTTAGGACCTAAACCACTGTCTTTGTGCTGAAGGAGTTCTTTTTCCTATTTTATTTCGAGTTTATTTTCGATCACCGACCATTCTCACTTTGTTTTACCATGAGCTAATCGAAGTGAAATTCCACCTTTTTGAACCAAGCTATGAGTCATTTACCACGAAGAAAACCCATCCACGTGTGTTTGGCCACAGAGCCCTTTATCTTTGCGAGTAGCTATCTTTGTATGGTAGTAGGAGGAATTTGGAGTTTATAAATTTGTTGATTTCAGCATACCCTACGCATTACATGCGAATCGTCGGGGAAGAGACCAAACCCGATAGATGGCCTTATCCTTTTGATGAAAGCCCGAACAAGGTCATTTGTGCGCACTTTATGGCAGTGCACTGTAGCGCTGCCTTTGTATTGGTGGTTTTGATGTGCACGAGTCTTGGTAGATCTGGCGGCCTTGACGAGACTTGTTGCAGCTACCCACATTCAACAAGATAAAGTTTTCCTCGCGAATGTTGAACTCGGCCCAGACGGAGTCTTCTCTTACGGTTTCAATGGCCCTTGATAATCCACACGGCTAATGGGAGACATCACCTTCTGTCTGAAGGACCGATCCACCTAGCCGGGGTTTATTCTAGTCGTCCAAGACCTGGGGCCTTACAATTGCATAGTTGGCCGAACCTAGCTACACTTAATGAAGTTTTTCCCTTCAACATATCACCAGATAGTCAGTGATTTGATTAATGCGATAGTTGACCTTTAGAAACCCGGTGGTGTAGCGACAATACCAATTATCGAATGGAACAAAAGGGGAAAGGCTTAGATAGCCTCCCCCTCGAGGCTCACATTTACTGCATAGCAACCAGTTTGCAGCAACACCGTCGAGGTGGAAGAAAGAAGGATCCGTTAGTTGTGGATCATCGGGTAAATAGTCTTTGGATGGTGGAGGATTCGCATATCTTGTATACATTATCGAAGAAAAAGAAGCGGCTACAATGTTGAGCTTGAGACTGCCGTCATGAGTCCACTTTCCCGGACATGGCGGAATCGACCCAACTCTAGCCTCTCATAAAGCGAACATTATCACCTCAGCAGAGCCATATTAGACAAAAGATAAGGCATTTTCACCTCGGATCGTCATTAGATTATTGAGTGGAGCAATCTTTTGAGAACAAGCTTTATCGGGGAGATGAAATATCACGAATGGCTTGCCAAGCGTGGTGGTTGTCCCAAAGAGGTGGTAAAATGGAAGTATGTGTAGACTACGGACCTCGATAGGCGTGCGAAGGGACGAGCTTCCTGCGTGAGATAGATCTCCTCCGTTGATGCCTCGATCGGGCGTGGGATGTTACCATTTATAGACGCCTTCTCACAGGTTACCACGGATCCTATGCATCCGCACTTTGGTGTAGAAAACAACTTTCATTGTACAACACACGGACTATACTGCTTTACAATGTGATGCCTTTTGGTTTTTTGAAACGTAGAACAACTAGGCCTTCATGGTAGTCAGTAGTATCTCGCCCGAACCACAATTTTGGCAAGCCAGAGGCGGGTGAGACGCTCACGTCTTTACATAGTAGTTTCCAGTGTTTTGATAAGTGCAACTTTATTTAAATGAATGAATATCAAAGCGGAAGCCTGTTCTTTGTGAAAATCCACTGTCGTATGAGAAACCGATAAACCTACCTCGGCGGTAGTGGATCTCGAGGTAAGGCTCTTTAAAAAAACTTTGTCCCCTACTTCGAGGGGCGCATCCTATCCGCTGTACTCACCAACCTGCTGAAGCACTATACATAATCCCAGCTTGTCAAAGACGAATGGCTCGGTGGGAAGTGAATTGAGTAAATTCGGTATTGATATAGCCTCAGCCAAGCGTTGAAGGGGCGGTATTGGTGATTTTAAAGCGAGAAACTCCTCAGCGAAATGGAGCAAGGACGGCTCGGCTAGTGGACTTTGAATGTGGATGGCGCTTCACGATAGACAAGGGCCGACCTGGGACTGTAACTTAAAGCCCTAACTAGAGAAATTATAAAGCAGGTCATACGTTTGAATTTCCACAGCCCAGCGCCAACGAAGGTCGAATATGAAATATCATAGTCGGGATTGACCTTGTAATCTCCGTATCCTCAGAAAAAATAATCATAAGAAGCGACTCTCAATTGGTGGTAGGGCAGGTAAATGGAGAATATGAAACAAGAGATGAGCGCATGACCAAGTATATGAAATGCAGTACCACTTTAAATTTGGAAACTTCGCCACTTTGGCAACTAAGGCAAGTCTTGGGAGATTTAAATGAAAAGATAGACGCATTGGCATTTGGCCGTCCTCCATAAGGAAGCGATTGCTCCGCATCTACTACCAGCCAAAGTCGTCGATTACTACCAGCCGGGTAAACGAAATAGACAAAGCGTGTCCCTATTGGATGACTCTAATGATCCATTGTTTGAGCTCGAGAGTGCGAATAATAGAAGTAAGAGCCACTTGAATCCAGAAGATCGGTGACTCGATTCTCGCTGTGAGCAGGAACATCTATAAGCGGTCCTTGGGCCAGGCCATACCTTAAGAGCTCGCTCACCAGAGCGGTATGTTTTGGTAAATCTCCATGATAGAATGCGCGGAAATCATGTGAGGCGTGGACGTTGGCCGCAGGAGCCCACATCTAGAGTACTTATTGTGACCATGCGTAATGTAGTTGCCTATGTCGGGAAGTGTAGTATTTGCCAGCGAAAGCCCTTGTGTGTCTGGGTGTGGCATAAAACCTAACAACCATAAGAGCCCTTATTTTAAGCTTAGTGGAGGTATGGACATCATGGGTCCATTATCTACCACTGACTTAGAAGCTTTCGCATCCATCAGATACACGAGTTGTTGGTCGTGTGGGAAGAACATTGTGCGTTCAGAATACTGTCCCGATTCGATTATAATCTACAATGGGCCTGGTCGATGGCGGGTATACGAGAATTTTGCAATGGATTGGGAAGATCATAAACCTATACTCGACTCGTGCATGAGCCTCTTAGTTTGATGAAGACCTCTTTAGGCAGCTTCCGTCGGATATAGGTGGACTCACCCTCCAAGCCTGCAACCCGCTTACGCATCCGTGTGGGGAAAACCCCTACGGCTGAAGCCTGGTGTTTCCTCTCTCCTCCTCGGTATTTCGTGTGAATTGCGAATCCAGGTCCATGAAGTCTCTTCCAACCGGTAGCCATTTACTTTGCTTTTTGACCTAGTTATCTCATTTCTTCTTCTTGTGGGGTGTGGTTGAGGATGGGTGGCTCGACCAATCCTCATTAGGATCCACACACATGGCGTACCAAGCCAGTCTTCCTAAGTGGCAGCCCGACTGGAAAGGCTACCTGGGGCTCGACTTATAGGAGTTTGGCAGAGCAGAGTATCCTCGGTGGGTTTCTACGAGGCGACGGCGAGGACCGACGGGGGTGATGTAAGGAAAGGCGCAGGCGGCCAGCTCTCGCAAGTTCCTCGCCGTCAACAAAAGCTCATGATTGCGCTCTGCTTCTATGATCTGTGTCGTCTAATGTTCTCGGGCGGCCTTCTCAATCAGTTGACTGCTTGATCTAGCTCAAACTTACCTAGATAGCATCAGAAAAACGGGTGTGCATCAAAACACGGATCATTTATCAAAACATGATTTGCAACCAAACTAAGACCAAACTAGGAACAATAGAGATTGGTTACATGAAGCCCCAGGCGGGCGTCTCATACCTTTGGCCCCTAACTAGGGCTGACCCTTCACCTCCGTCTTGGGGAATTAGGGAGCAGTCACAAATTGTAGTATTGAGGGGCTATGTGAGCTGAAACATAGGCATTACAATGGTCTTTGGGCTTTGATCTGGTAAACATATCTCTACTAGCGAAATATCTAGCTAGTAGAGAAAGTTAAGCACACTACAACACATTAAAATCCGAAAAACATTCAGATGAATAAGAGCAAGAGGAGCCCGGGTGACGTGCAGGAATTGCTTCACCAACAACGAAACGGGGAATCGAAGTCCAGCTGCAAGCGAGCTCGGGTGAAGTAAGACGGCGTTATGCACTTTGCGTCTGCGTTAAAGGAAGTCGACCGTCCCCAACTGACTCTAAGCTAATGCCTTTAGGGACTCGGTAGAAGGACCTTAATTCCTCCATGGACATAGAAGCCACAAAGGCACTTCCGATGAAGCAACTGGTTGGCCCTCCTACACCTAACTTTGGTAGGTGGAAGTCTCATCTTGACCTCTGTCGATACAGAAACAAAGAAGGATCAGCTGCAGAGATCTTGAAAGCGATGGGGACAGGCAAACCACTGGCGAGGAACTCCAAAAACTATTGGGATGCACCTAGGAATGAGTACATCCCAAAACACTCGCACGGCAAGTCGCGGAACCACATACGGCAAATTTGGCTTTGTACAAGTACGAGACCGAGCAAAACCAACGCAAACAAAACAATCTGTACAAGAAAAATCGGAATAAATGGAAAAACCCCACGGAAGTTAGAAAATGGTGAAAACCTTCACTGCTTGGCTACTTGACCCCGAAAATCTTCTAGAGTATTTTTAGGTGCGATCTTTGGGAAGAGGGCTTCTAAGTAACGATAAAGAAATAACTTCTCAAATCTATCCTATAGGGTAAAGGCATGAACATGCACGATGCATGGCGCCCGATGGAGCCGACCCAGTATTGAGAAACGTACCTCTCACCCCACACTTGGTATTCACAAGGCGTTTTATATTATAGAGAATTTAAACCAAGCATGGTCTCGTGATTACTAGGCCTTACCCTTTAAGGACTATTAATCCTGAGGCCCACGAGTTCTTTGGGCCTAGGTCACGAGTACATCGAGCCCCTCAATTAACCTTCGAAGCGGCTAGGCAGGTGTCGTCACGAAACCAGCGAGTCCAAACTAAAAATCGAAAACATTCACAACGATAAAGGCTTCTCGGAAGCCATCTTGAGACATTGCTCCCTAGCAGACGCCACGCCCAAAATGAAGATAGAAGGATTAGGTGTCGCAGTATTCCATAAACCAAATCTTATTAAAATGCGCCAAAAGGCATCAGTGGCTACACAAAACAAAAATGCCCAAACAACCATGATAGACCCATTATAAATACGTCAAAGCAACCATACCAAAATGATTGACAAAAAAAAAGAAGAAAAAAGAAAGTCGAAGAAAAAGAAGAATCTGAGACGCTTTGTGCAACGCCCTGAAAATACCCTAACAGTTTTATAACATGTTTAGGGTGTAGAATAAATTATATTATATTTTTTCCGAAGTTTAAATGGCTAAAAACAGAAAATTATAAAAAGCAGGAAATTTTACATGGGCAAATAAATTTGGTAAAAATGTCAAATAGGAAGCAAATTCGTAAATGGTAATGTAGTGTGTGAAGTATAAATGAAATGAAATGAATTGAAATGAAGCTTTAAAGTGAGAAAAATAGGAAAAATGGGAATTAGTGTGTAGCCAAACAAGGCTTAGTGCAGGATTTTGATTAAAGACCAAATATTGGTCTTTGAGAGACATTTTGCACATTTGGCAAAAGAACGGGAGAGAAAGTGCTAGGGCTTTTTCGGTTGTGGGAGAGGGAGGAAGAATAGTGATCTTTGCTCCATGAAATCAAGGATTAAGGTGATCAAGAGGAAGAAGGAAGATTGGTGTTGAAGGAATCAAGATTTAAAGATAAGGGAATCAAACCACAGCTTTCCTTAATGTTGTGTTTAGTTTCAAGAACCTAAGTTGGTATAAAAATGATGTTGATTGGTTTATTTAAGTTTTGAGGGTTGCTCTAAATTGTTATATGATTGTTTGGATTGGTATTGAGGAATTTTTGTATAAAGGAAATGTTGGGTTTTTAGGGGAGATGCTGTCAAAATTTTCCAAAACCCATGTTTTTTTTTTTTCCATAAGTTGGCCATCACTCATCCAAATTAAGTGATTCAAATATATGGGTAAACTAGACTTCTAGGAGAACAAATCTTCCTGAAATAAGTTTATCCAAATTTGGACCCATTAGACCCAGAAATTTGTCAAAGTGAGGCTCTATTTTCGGGTCAATTCCGGTTCAATTCTGATATCGTTTTGGTATTTAGATCATAAGTTGAGTTTCACTCATCAGGTGAGTGATTCAGGTATGGGTAAATTTACAGACTTCTAGGATAACAAATATCCTGAAATAAGTATATCAAAATTTGACCCCATTAAGATCCAGAGAATTCATCAAAGTGAGGTTATGTTTGAATTCGATGCAGTTTAGGTTCTAATACAGGTTTTAGTGTTTGAGAATAGTTTTGGTATTTAGGCCATAGTTGAATTTCTTCATCTCAAAGTGAATGAACTGATTTTGATAAAACTAATTCTATAAGGAACAAATTTCTCTGAAATAAGTGTATCCAAATTTGGACCCCATTAGACCCAGAAATTCATCTAAAGGGAGCCTTATTTTTGGGCAAATTCTAGTTATGTGTTGAAAATAGAATAGTCTCGGATGTTTAGGACATATCTGGAGCTTCAATGCTCCGAATTGGATGATTCCAATTTCTGAATAAAATAGATTTATAGAGGAATAATGGACTTGAAGGAAGTTGGGTAAAATATGACTCATTTGTTCCCAGAAAAATTTTACAAGTGAAGGTGTGTTGGGTAGAAAACAATCATAACTAGAAACCTAAATAAGCCAACTGATGATTGTTAATTGTATTGGAATAAGGGCTGACGAGGAGGAAAGCCCGAATTGATCGAGATTCCAAGGATTGGAATCAAGTGCAACAAGCTTTTTGGTTTGTTCTTCGACTTTCTCTTGTGTTTCCACTTTAGAGTTTGTTCTCCATTCAATCTCTTCTTATTTCAAGTTTTACGATCATTGTTCTATTATTGAAATGATTTTCAATAAAGCATATTAATTAACATTAGTTGAGAAGTAATTAATTGTGAAATAATTAGCATATGAAAAATTGCATGAGTGAAAAATGAATTATTTGGCATATAGATGTATATCTTATATTGTATTTTGCTATGAATGATTTGAATGCCCTTAATAGAATATTACTTAGATTGAGGTCGAGGTTAAAGATAAATTGGTATGCAATAAGAGTCAAATTAGCATTACTGCGAGAGCGAGCGTAATGATGTGTCACTCCAATGCGTAGCCCGGTCAGAGCGTGTCGATAGTATTCACGAATTGATTTTTAATAACGATCGACCTAGCGGGACCGTCTTGTGTTATAAAACAAAATCATTTTTATACTAACTGCGACTTTGTGGGCGTGTTGGTGATTACACATTTATCCTGTATCAGCATAAGGTTAAATTCGTTGAGGCAAATTGATAAAGAAATTTGTGAGTGCGCGATTGTATTTTGAATGATTTATTGCATATGAAAGTGCATATTTAGATAAATCATTAAACTATATATGAAATGAATATGTATTGTATTGCATTGATCATTCAAAAAGTTTAAGCATTGTTTAGAAAAATTGCATGATTTGTGTTAAAAGCTGAAATAGAAGAGAACTATATAGGCAGAAGCTAGCGTGAAAATCGCCAGCTCGTTGTTTTATCGGCATGTAGGTATCAGAGTGAGACATGTATAAAGACGTAGACCGTGGTGAATCAGAGTCATCGTCAAAGTCACACGGAGGATAGTAAAGCTCCGTCACATGCATACATGAGATTGATTTGACTCTTTTTGTAAAAAAACAATTTTGTAAATATTGATATTGAGAACGGCATGAAATGTCATATTGTATAAAAGTGGGGATATGTAGCAAATGGGCATGTAATGCCATATTGAACGAAAATGTGAATTCGAACAAATGATGGGCCCCTATATGTTAAAGTGGTATTTACGTGTGTGTGTGTGTATATATATATATATATATATATATATATTTTCATTGAAGTATTTGAAATGTGTTTGGAAAAATGAAATTGTATTTGGATTATTCGAAATGATTAAAAAAAACAAAAAGGTAATAAAATGAAGAGTGAGGACGGCATCCCTAAGTCAGTTCTGGCCTTAGGTCGAGTCAAAGTCTGACCAGCGCAAGCCATCACACTTCTTAAAGGCTCTCCTTCTCTCAACCTTGCACCTTAACCGCTGCCAGCTCAGAAGAGTGGCCTGAGAACATATAGCCTATGCGGAACTGCAAAAGGCGGGTAGTAGTGGAGCCCCTTGTCGCTGACCTCTACAGTCAGATCTCACCTTGAGGGCTAGCCAGAAAGGGACGTTGGCATAGTTAGGCTTCCCGTCTAGGACACGATAGGTCGACCTGGACGTCGTCTTCAAACATATAATATCCATTAGCGGCGAATATTGTAGAGAACTGCAGAAGGCCTCCTCCATAACTTCTCCACCTTCGGCCAGGCCTATAGATGTGGGTGGGGAAATCCACCTGATAAGGAAAGTTTTGTATAACGAAGATGAATCAGTGCGCTTCATAGACCCGGGTTCCCGACCCGTATATGGGGTGAGACCTCGAAAGGGCGTGTTGAATGCATAAATGGACATCGCATCTACGCTACTTAGCATTGGAACATATGCGCGTTAATAATCTACAGTCTACGTGCAGAGTTCCAAAACAGTATTTTTCCCCTGACTAGAAGAGCCCATAATCCTCAGGTCAGAGAAGAAGAATGGGGACATTTGTGATCTGTGGCGGCTGGAGGCAGGACCGCTCTTTCGATGGCGGGCGCCACGCGGTATCTGGCAGCTTGGCGGGCTCGTGAAGCGGGGGCTTAAGACGGCCCACTATATTAAATCCATGCGAGGAACGGCCAGGATGGTGCAGTCCACAGAACCACGTCACAGGATCTCGAGTCCCCACCGTAGGCCATCCTACGCGTATGGAAGGGTGTCGTGGTGGTATATTAGGAAGAAATCACTCACGGGATATTTATCCACGAACCGCCAATGTCAGAATCACCATGCAGCCTCAGCATTAATCCGCCGATAGGAAGAAGCTAGTCGCGATAAGGAAAGATATATCTTTATGCATCAAAATCGTAATTATCTTTCCAAAAATCAAGGAAATTCGAGTATAAAACAACCACACACACCCCCGATGGAAAGTATGTAACTCCAATTGCGCGACGCCGCACTACTGCTGAAACCGTTTCTTGAAACGTCGTTAGAGAGGCGGGTTGTGGCGCGTCGTCAAACTCCTTTTTTGCGAGTTTATATCGCACCTCGTTCCTTATAGGTCCTTGATCAGGCAATGATATTACTGGACTTTGGAGGGTGAATCCACTCCTAAATTGAAAAATAAATATTTACAAAAGAGTTGAAACCTTGACCTCTTGTTTAGAAAGCATGACAAACTTCATGTCCTCCGAAAAATGTTTATGCCCCATAACTATATTTCTGGCTTTGCACCGGAGAGCGATCAATGATTTTTATTTTATTTTTCTCTTTTCTTTTTATAGAGCACTCCCATATAATCCTTGGCTCTGTAACCTTTTCATGATATAATATAATAGCCTTGTTGGCTCGATATTGATGTCTAGAACTTTTGGCTAGAAGAGTGAAACTGCAGTGGGATTCTTCATGAAGCCCTAGCAACCTGAGAATATGTTAGGGAAATTAATGCACAGACCTTACTAGCCTTTTCCATAATTTACTTGACCTTAAAAAAGCTTAGTACAGACGAACTACATTTATTTCAGAAGCAGATAGAGAGAGAGAGAGAATACAAAGTAGAAGCTAAACTGTGTCCAATGCAGTTTTCTTAATTACATATGTACAGAAACCCACAACCCTTATGAAGATGCCAAGAGCCAAACACTCCATATAGAAAATTCCTAAACGACACAAAAGCTAGAAGCAGTATGAGGATGATGACATTTGTCTGTAATTTATAGGGTTTTGGCTATTTTGCAGCAGCCTTGACTAGGGGTTTGGAAGGCTTTCTGGAGCCAGAAAATTGCTCTCCTGCTGGTAATTGTTCACCATTCTTGATAACTTCTCAATAGCAATTTCCCCAGCACTTGGTCACCCAAACATGGATTTTCATCTGTGCAAGGCTCTCTTAAGATTGCCAATGTGATTGCAGCATCAAACGAATAATTCTCACCCAATGCACTGTCCATCCACCACTCACAGGCTCCTCTGTGTTTTCTGAGCTCATTATGGACTGGATTTTCTCTGGCAACCAATGAATCCCTCCTCCTTATCATCAGCCCCTGGTTATGGGTGTTTTCCTGATAAGACTTCCAGCAGAACCACCCCATAGCGAAAATACTCCACATGGTTGGGAGATTATGCCCTGTTTGCGGCTCAAACTCGGGAGCTAAATACCCTTCACTCCAGGAGGCATTGGAATAAGACTGGGAGTCTTCATCATCGTCTTCAGAACATCTGGCCATACCGAAATTCCCAAGCTTTGCATTGAACTCTTCATCTAAGAAGATGTTTCGGCTTTTTACGCTTCGGTGAACATAGCAGGGGTGCATTATGTGGTGCATGTACTGCAATGCCATTGCGATATCAAGGCAAATCCTCAACCTCTGGTTCCATGTTAAGAAACAATAGCAGGAGGCTATGAATTGGCTTTTCATTGCCAGCCCACCATGCAGCCAGTCCTTCAATGATCCATTCTTTGCATACTCAAAAATCAGATATGAGTCAGGACCTTCATTCAAGCAGGTCCCTAGCAGCCTCATTATGTTGGGATGATGATGAATTGCATCATGAAAAAGCCCAAACTCTATCTTGGAAATGGCTTCTGGCTGTGTGTATGCTTTGTTGCCAAGTTCTTGCCATTGAGACAGCCATGGAAGACCGATCCTTCGATGGGGTTGCTTGAATTGAAGTCCTCTGTTGCCTTTCTCGAAACCCAGCATGGTGTATGTCTCGACAATCTTGTGAGGGTGGAGTCGATGATCTGGTCGATGGGATCTTGGGATCCCTCAAATGATACTTTTTCTCATATTTGTTCTTACACTCAAGCCAAGCCGTTGTAGCTCCACATCTCCCATCTGTAACCATTCTCTGCTTCTTCCTCTTCCAGTGGATCACCAAGAAAGCTGCTGCGATGGCAATGCTTGCTCCAACTGCAACCCACTTTATTTCTGCCATAAACTCCAATCTTCCACATTTCGATTTCTTCTTGCAGGGACTGATTACTGGGATGCTGGTTGCTGGGAGGCCTAAATTACGTCTCATGAGGCTTAGAGGGGAGGCAAGGGTGAGCCTTCTAGGAAGGAATCAGAAGGGAAGAAACCTAGGTGGTAAGCTTTCCTAGTCTCAGGAGTGCTCCTGATCTGTTATTTACTGAGATGATGGCTTCTGAAGTAGTATTGAACTTGAAGGCCAAGCTAGAAACTGTATCACCTTCAGTAACAGGATAAGACAACAAAGTTTGTTTGTTGAGTAAGTTCAGATGATGATGGTAGGCACATCTCAATGGGATTAGCAGCCGGACTTTATCAAAGAAAACCCCAAAGGCTCATGGTCCGACGCTCAGGTTCTCTCGAATAGCTTTGCAGGTGGTCAGGCTCGAGATTAGCAATGCTAAAGAAACTTTCCCTTTTATAGTAGTTTTAGTGAGTTCAGCCTGGAAGAAACCGCCCACTTACATTTACAATCCAATTTAGGATCAGCAAAGGCTGATTGTATGGAAAAACTCTGTCGAAGCCATTGCTTCTGCAATCAACAACCGATCAATCCCCGAAAGCTCAGATTGAAAAGAGACCCGAGTAATGAATTGGTGCGAAGCGCGAAAGTCCCGCACTGTTCTTGAGAGCCATTTCCGCTGCATTAGTAGCCCAGAGAGCGCATCCGGGAGGCAGTCTCACAGCTTTGCAAGTTCTGTCCCAGAGTGGACATAAAATGAGATGAGCAAAAAAAGCTCTTAGATAGAGGTTATTGATGAGAGCAGCCATGCCAGGAACTTCAACCTTTGGAAACCTAAGTTATAAAAGAATAACTTTTTCTTACTTAAAGAGAGAGTGGATATTTTTGGATCCATACAAAAGGGTGTTAAAAATAGAGTATTTAAAAAAATCTGTTTGGACAGAACTCTGGGGATGACGAAGAGGGAGTATATTTTTACCTTGATTCCAGCTGCTCTGGCTAACCCCCTTTCCCTTGGGCTTATCCCATTGCTGGGAAGTGATCTCTTCCAGTTTTCACTAGAGCACACAGCTTCTCTGGCTTCCACCAGCTTTTTAGATGCATTAACATGTTTAACTCAGATTCATCCATGTCTCTTACATCCACTTGCACAGACTGGCCCAGCTTTGTTCCTGTTGCAATACTGATTTTCCTTCTGCATAAATTATTAGTTAAACGACCAACCCTCATATCTTGATTCAGATTATCAAGATAAAGCCATGTGAAATATTTCTAGATAAAGATGAGGAAACTTACCTTAATACGTATAGACATTCTTGATCCATTCATGAACCTGGAAACAGAGGACAAGCAAGGAAAACTACAGCAATTCAAATAAAAATGTGTACAAGAATAGATTTTACTACACCTTTCAACTTATATACAAAATTAAATCAACATAAAAGGCATGGACAAGCTTCCAAAGATTACTAGGGTGACCATAAGTATGATAGTGGCGTGCATGGTGGGAAAAGAAAGAAGGATTGTATCACTTGCCATTGATGAGACATTCATGCATGATAAAGCAGAGGCACAAAAAAGAGGCTACGGAAAAATAGGTCAAATTTAGAATGAGTATCCTAAGTTGACAAGTCTAATAATTTCAACAAAGAACCCCTTTATTTGATGTTTTCTTGTAAAGTTGTTCAATTAAGTGTAGTGCTGAGGGACATAAACCCATGGGTGTGGCCCATATACATATACATACAAACTCACTTATCAGCTGGTTTCATCTTTTTATCACATGAACATGGTTTTTGGGGGCATGTCATCAGCTTGGATGTCTTAAAGATGGAGTGAGAGCTGTAGACAAAAATCGAGCCTGTGAGGCACTACGCGCACGTGATAGCACGTGCTCCCCACTTCTCTGTTTCAAAAATAATGATGATAATTATTCAGGGAAAAGGAGAGTTAGGAACATGCCTTAGTGAACCATGAAAGGTTTCTTTAGCCGAGAACCATAATCAATTAGGGCGGTGAAGGACTTAGTTGCCAATGCATTGGATATATGTTTATTGATCTCGGGATACATATAGATATTTGTGGCTTCTGAATTTCATATGCCCATGGGAGACAATCTCATGGAGTTTGATATTAAAAAAAAATCACAGCTTATGTTCTGGTTCATTGGATTGGATCGGATTGGTAACCTATCCTCACATTCTGAACTCCAGAATCTAGACTACAATCTAGAATGCCGGTGATACTACAAAATTACCACATAATAAATTGTTAGGCACTGCATTAAAAAAAAAAAAAAAAAAAGAAGATGATGAAAACAGAGTAGGGTGAGAAGATATGATACGTTTTGAAACATCATGAACTCGCTGTCACCTGCAGGACTTATGATTATGGTTATACAAGGCAATTGAGGAAAAGTTAGGAGTATGAGATGATGAAGTGGATGCCACTAACAAATCATCCTGTTTTATTGTATTTCCAAAAAAATTAACGGAGTAAAATAATGTAAACAAGGAGATGTGGTGATTAAGATTATCGGTATCTTGCTTGTCCTATCAAATAATACAATTCTTTGATATCTTGGTAGTCTTAATCAACAATTTCACTGAGCTCCGTCCACGCTTTTTCTCAGAAGAGATATTACTTGCTCTGGGTTGGGAGCTCCAAACACCGAGCTTCCTGCAACGATGCAATTGGCTCCTGCTGAAGCAGCCATGTCGATGGTAGAAGGCCCTAAACCACCGTCAACCTGCAAAACAAAGCAGAAAACTTGTATCAAATGGTTGTTGTGGTTGAAATGTGAAGTTCCTTTTCATTTTGTTTCTACTTTTAAAAAGTGGCTACATTTTCACATGCATACCACAAGACTAGTAGCATATATATCTGAGTTCAGGCCTCAGAGCAATTAATCATACATTATTATTATCTCCACACAAAAGCAAAACATGGAAAAGCACACAGGCCATCATATGAAGCATCATTATTTGAACAGATGCTGACAAGAAGCCACGGAAATGCTTAACTACAATTAGAAATATTGAAGACGATGAAGGGATGGACTCGCCTCAATATCGAAAAGATGGGTACTTTTTTCAATGCCCGACCTGGAATGCAAAAATCCAAGAAAATGAAATGGATCCATGGGAAACAAAAAGAGATATATGCTGACAAGAAGGGAAACGAATTTAAAGAAAATACAAGTGGAAGAAGAAGAGATAGAAAGAAAGGATCATAATTGCACCTTATCCATCATTTCTGGCATGAACTTTTGCCCACCGAATCCAGGTTCCACAGTCATGACAAGGACCATTTCCACTGGATTTTCACCTTCAACCTGTGGACCAAAAAGGAGAACTTTAACACATAATTGCAGGGATTCTCAGAAGGCATTTTACTGTAATCAATAATACAATAAAATACTTCGCAATCTTGATTTCTCTAGATGAAATCTTATTACAAGAACTAGTCGACAACCCAGATCTGGAAACTAGAAGCAAAGAGACAAAATGGATACCAATGGATAAACTTCTTCAATGGGTGTTCCAGGCTTCAAGGCCACGCCAGGCCTCATACCTTTTGACCTAATTCTTTCAACAAGTTCTGCCAATTCTCTGAAAAAGCAATATCACATTTGGAACAGATGAAGATACCATAAAGACCAAACAAAAGGAAATATGATCGATACCATAGCTCACCTTTGGATACCTCAACATGAAATGTGAAACCTGAAGCACCAGCATTTCCTAGGGGCTCCACATAATCGAGAGGATTTGTGACCA
The DNA here is from genome assembly GCA_016808115.1 of Tetrastigma voinierianum. Classification (NCBI taxonomy): domain Eukaryota; kingdom Viridiplantae; phylum Streptophyta; class Magnoliopsida; order Vitales; family Vitaceae; genus Tetrastigma; species Tetrastigma voinierianum. Next base: position 31,434 of record JAEQBH010006814.1, read on the forward strand.
TCAGGTGGCAGTCCAGATATGCACTATAGGAGAAGAAAATTGATATTTTCTCAGGTTATAGCAAGAAAATGCCAGCATGCAGGAAGTTAAAGCTTAAAATTTGTTGAAAGTGAAGAAATCATCAGAGTTTTACTTTGTGTGCTTCCTCAGACTCTCAATGACTGGAGCAATCGATAAAGGTTCTAACAAAGTGCCCTCAAGGAAAAAAATGAGCACAAGTACAAATAATCCAGTAGTTGTACATCAGAGGCCAGTAGTTGTACGTCAGAGGATTACATATGGTTAAAGAAATTACAAGGTGCATTTTGTGTATCAGGCTAAGTGCATATTGTTAAAGAAGTGATGCTTTGCAAGCCGAAAAATGGTCTTTAGACATATTTACCTAAATGAGGCAGGATGTAGGTCTCAAGATGGAAGAAGGCATAATTCTCAACATAAACAAAACAAATAAATAAATAATCATAAAATCATAAGAGAACTGAAAAAGAAATTGTAAAATTCATAATAACCAAATCAATTGCTAGTCAAAGGTAGTTTCTACTTTAGATTATATTTCTCTTTATAAAAATCAAATTCCTGCTGAAGGCTTTATTGAACATTCTCCACCATTGCCATCAGTCTCATGAATTGGATCTACTATGCAACCAACAATTGAAGCCAACTCCATTAATTATAAGGTTTATGCCCTTATTTTGTAAAACAAGTTTAACCTAAGACAAACTTAAAATCTATATCAAAATCACATAACCCCAACCCTTAAACACATTAAATATGATGCTTAAGCCTTTATAAAATATATACTAAGACCTCACAGAAGCCTTTAAACCTTTTAAACCATTCTAAAATTCCAGTTTAAGCCTCAATAATAGCATCAAATTTATAGCCCTCAAGATTGGTAAGCCCAGCATGTTGAGGCTTCTTAAGCCTCACTACCCTACATGGAGGCTATATCCTCATGGCTAATTGTGATGCCGCCTTTGAGGGCAGCCCATGGCACAAGCTCTAACCTTCAAAAATTTGATAGTAAGGAATTAATCATAATGATAATCACAAACACAAATGGGATTGATATGACCAAAACCCTGAAAGCCATCCAACATCATGCACAGCAGTTCCTTTAATAGAACAAAGGCAATCATGCTACCACAATCTAGGGTTATTTCCCTAAAAAGGATATAATTTCACAAGTTTACAAATACATATGATTTATTACAACAAAAACAATAAAGAAGAAAAACAAATTTCAGCCCCTTCCTTTGATCATTCGTAACAAAAAAAGTAGGCAGTTAACTACTGCACCATAATATACAATATATATATATTATATTCAACATAATGGGAAGGAATTCCTTTGAGAATATGACGAGAATAGATTAATTATGCATAACAAACCAAATAATCTACCGATATTATGAGTCTGCAATTAAAACTCTCAATGCATTCTATCATTTTTTAATAGGCAAAGCAAATATATAAAACAGTCTCCAACAAAGGGTCAAACTGTATGTGCAAAGGGGGTACATAGTCTCTGTCATGAGTAGAAGTTCTTGTGTATATATATCATCTGAGTATTTGATTCACTCTAGATATTAAGTAGAACACCTTGTATTCTCGTGACATGAAAAGTTTCTCCAACAAGAATTCTTACACCACAGTTTCTATGACTCATAACTCAGACTTGAATGCTGTCCATCTAATTGATTTACAATTTGCCAATAAGAAAAAGATATACACACTAAAAGTTCCTCAAACAAGCTGTTTATGCATGGACAAAGGAGTGACATACAATTACTTACACTAAAGGACGTATAGAGCTACTAGCTTTCCCATCAATGTGGTAGAAGATAAAATATTGGCACTCATCGAAAAGTATTTTTACACTAAAATTTCATTTTGTTTGAGTAAAATGATCGCAAGCATTTGGATGCTTTCTGTTTCACATGTTCAATCATTCTTCACTTATTAATAACTTCAACCAACTGAGTATTAAAACTCTCAATATGAAAATTTTCTCACCCGTAATTAAAAATGTGACAGCCTATTGTTTGTCCTACTCTATACAGTTTAATCTTGTTCATTTCAATCCTAATTTACATGGTTCCATTTTGTAAATTATCCTCGTCTAGATCACCCATCATTCAACTCAAAGACAAGCCACCTCTGAACTGACACTGACAAAAGTTCAGAATCAAGCTCTAGACCTTGTTCATGATTCAAACCTACACTGGACAAAGGAACAAAACACACAGAAAATTGCGAAATTTGAGTACAAAGAAAGAAAACATTAGCACTTCCATCCACAAGAGAGAAAAAAGGTCAGGATTCCAAACCAAACAGGCCAGAAGCAAAAAGAGCAAAGCATCCAACCTACCCATCCTGTACATAGAAACATGGAATCAGTTAATTGAATAATCAAAGATGTAGAATTCATTGATTTTCCTCAAACAGAGGAACATGAAATTGCGAATATTGATCAAAAACCATATGATGAAAAAGAAAGCGTACCATGATGTCCATGTCGAGCCAGTCGGCGCCGAAACTGATCATGCGCTACTTCTGGAAGCCAAATTGGCGGTAGTCGGAGGAGAGCATAGAGGGCGCGATTTTGTCGGCGCCATCAACTTCGAGTGGAAGAGATGATGGAGTCAGGGAAAGAAACAGTGATGAGGGTAGAGAAATCAGAAAACCAGAAAAAGGGAAATGGCGGTAGTTGGTTCGTCGTCCAAGATGGCGTCTTTCCACCGAATTCAATCTCACACAGCACATTCTATCTTCCACCGAGGTCAAGTTTCATGAAACCCAGCACTGAAAACGGACAAGTCACCACAAACAGTAAAGTTAAATGGTAATATTTGAAGTGAATTAAAATGAATGTTATTTTATATAAGAAATAAATTTGGATTTTCTTGTTTTGAATCACTGTCTTTTCAAAAAAAAAAAAAATTAGATTCCATAGATAAGGAAAGTTGGGGATGCAAAATATGGAGGCGGAACTTTTTTTTTTTTAAAATGGTTTTTAAATTTTCAAAATTAAAATTCTAGAAAACATATATATACTAAAAACTGTTTGCCAATAACTCCTGGGGCTTAAACGACAAGAGCCTTAGTCGGGAATAGGAATGCAGAGAGGCTAATCGTTTCAGCCTTATTAAAAACAAAGTTTTTATGAATATATTATTATGATATAATTCAAAGTAAATAGATATTGTACTAAGAATTGGTTTTAAAAGAAAAACCACCCTTAAATTTTAGGGTAATTTTTTTATCATTATCGTCTAAAATCACTTTTCAACATATCTTTCTATTATTTTATTTCTCAATAAAATGGTAATTCCATACAATTTTTGGTTTTTAATTCATTTTATTCGCCATTGCCAATTGTTACTTCGCGCTTGCTATATATCATCATCATCTTAAGAAGACGACGGCTTTTCGTCGCCTTATCGCAATCACACACAGGTCGTCGCTAGTACGATTTGCTTTCGCCACCGTCATAGTGATGTGTGATCATTTTAAGCATTTGAATTTTTGGCCGATTTCTCACATTTTGTTGCAACATCTACTAGCCACAAGGATTCAAATGGTAAAACATATTCGATCAAACATAGACAACAAATCAAATCATACCAACACATGACGTAGAACTCTGAGCTATAAGATATTACCATTATAAAATTCATCAAACATCGGTCTCTTTGGGCTTCAATTCATGTTATTAACAAGAATGTTTCGTTATCCTCTAAAATTTTAAATGAATTTGATTATATGTTTCTATTTAACGTATTACTAGTTTGAATCAATAAAATAATTTCTTCTAAAAAAAATTGGTTTTAACAAAAATAAATATATAAACATATAATACAATAAAAAAGAAAACAGTAAACATAAAATTATTTAAAGGAATAAAAAATAGGTTAGAAACACATAAAAGTCCGTAAATAGACCTTATTTTACAACACGATTATTTGCAAAACTATTCTTCAAAACAGGTTTTTAGAATTGTTTTCAATTAAACAGAGCCTTAAGTCCCAAATATTGTTTATCTCAAAAAAAAAAAAAGTCCCAAATATTGAAATAATTGAAAAGGTAGAATGCATGGATTTAATTAGAAAAATTTCTGGTGTTTTTGTCACTAAATGGTCTTCCCTTTTAAAGATGGACTCTATAATGAATCTATTGACTGGAAAGAGCCCAAATAGGAGAAAACCCACAGAAAAGAAGGCCCATTAAGAGAATGATAGGCTGTGCTTTGTCCTCAAGCCCAAAGCTAGGGGCCCACAGCCACATCAATCGATGATAAACATACTGGCCTTCTTTGGTTTTCTATTATTAAAAACAGTTTAAAAAACAAAATTTAAAAACACAACATCATTTTAGTGTTTTCTAAAAAAAAGGTTTTGGTGTTCTTCATATTTTTCAGAAACCATAAATGGAAACCCAAGGGTTTGTTTGGTTAGAGCTTTTGAAAACTGTTTTTTTGTTATGAAAGATAATGAAAATAGAGAGAAACACGATTGATCCACTTTTTTTTTTTTTGGTTCTAAAAAACACAAAAATGATAAATTTAGAGAACAACAAAATAAGGACTTGTTTGGTTCCTATTTTTAAAAACTGTTATTGAAAGCATGGATAACACAATTAAGGTTTCTCTAAACCCGCCTTGCTATCTAAATTTAAATGCTTTTCAGATTCTCTAGTGCTTTTCAAAAACAAGAAAATCAAATCCAAACACGCTCATTTTCCTCGTTTCTCCTTATTTTAACATAAAACAGATTTCAAAAACAAAAACTTAACAAGTCCTAATTTTCTCGATTTTCAAAAATTGTTCTTAATAACAATTTTAAAAAATAGGAACCAAACATATTGGAATGGGATAAGTCTAATCTCACCTGCATCTCGTGTGTGAGGCCCAATGTAGAAAACATCCAAGGAGTGCAAGCCTAAGGTGTCAGGCCTAATGCTTGATACTCTAACGTTGGGCATTTTCGCAAGAGCACTAGTCCACCATACTCCTCACGTCACCCCAAGGCCATACATTGGTTCGACTTAATCGGGCACCAATTACCCATTGCCTAACCACATTAAACAGTCAGGCGCACCCGGGGCTTGTCACGATGATGCAAAACTTAGTCGGGCCAGAGACGTGAGGGACATACTGACTACCACGAACTCCACTTCCACACCTCCCACAATGCATTCCACCCCCATGACCTCTATCACCATGATGGATTAGGAGCTAATTGTAATATGCCACATGGCATCCTCTAGTAATATAAATTGATCAATTTGTAACCTAAAAGGATATGTACAATTAGAGAGAAATAAAAATTCTTTTCAGTGCTTGGAGCCTTTCATTGACATCATCTCTAGGAAACTACATCTCACACTTCTCTCAATTGCATTATTAAGATGCCTCATACTCCCTTTTGAGGCTACGTGATGGGTGAAGTCGAACCTTCCAACCCTATACCCTTGATGGAACAATAGATGTTGTCATTGGAACATATGTTGAAAGAACAACAGTAGTCCCATCACATCAGCTCACCTCTTTCTTGGTAGCTAATGCCACCTCAAGGGAAAGGAATGTCGCCCTGCTTACTTCGTTCTTATCCGTATGCCGAATTTTATTCCCAAGCGTAGGAATTACGGTTGTCTAGCATTATAATACTGTGGGAATCCACGTGTCATCTCCAGGGTGGTCTAATTTTGCTGATCGCTGAGCCATTCTACACAAAAACGTGTAATTTCAAAGAGAATTATTGATCAGACATTGTTTGATCAATGATTGGTTGATTTGAATATTTTAAAAATAGAAGACAATTGTCGGATCCTTGTGGTTCCACTTCCACTTGATCATGTAATTCCAATTCCTTCTTTTACAAACTCATCTAGAGCCATTGATAAATGGTCTTCATGGGAATATTTATCCTTGAACGCCTTTGAAAGAGTATACATCGAACGATGTTAGTCACTTGTTCCCAATTAATACAGACACTTAGCTTGCATGTGTAATCAAGCACAACGTGTACCGAGTATCGCCGCTTCACACGTTGTCAAGAGAATGCCCAACTAGTCTAATAGTGTTTGCACAAGCAATTAACATCGCACACGGCATTGAAGTTCAAAAGAGGTATCGGAGGGAATTACTGATCGGGGCAAATCGCGGAATCTCAGCAGAGAAATTAGAACTCCATGAAACTTATAAATGACAATCATAATTGAAGAGAGTTTATTCATAAAAAACAAAGACTTCAGAAAATCGTAATTCAATTTCAAAACCTAGGTATGAAAAATATGAAATATTAAGATTAAAAACGAAATGTATGTTCCTGCTGAAAGATTACATATGCATGAATCCGAAATCACCAAAGAATTAAAGTCTCCAATCTGGATCTATAAAACTTCAACTCAAGACTATGGAGAAAAACACTTCTTCCTCTTCAAAACCTAACCCTGATAAAAACCCGCTTTCCTTGTCCTATTGCTTTTATACTCCTTTCCAATGTCATCTCATGTTCAAGGATGTATCACTAAGTATGCCTCGCAAGTAGGGACTACATTTTTGCCTAATTCCCCGCGACTCATACATGTGTACCCCAGACATTAATGGGCGTATCGCACACTCGCTACATCGCAATTTTTCGCTTCGTGTACCAAAGACACATTTAGGTGTACCCGTACACTTCGTCTTAATCGCCACTTTGACAAGGTGTACCTAAGACACATTGAAGGTGTACCCCGCATACTTTGCTCACCTATGCTTCTCTAGTATTGTCGAGTTCCTCAAACTTCATCAATCATTTGCCCACATCCTCCACGATTCATATTTGCTTCACTCCGACATAAATCTTTATACACTTACATTAGACCTCGAAAGACTAGCATACAAATCTAAAAAACATAAAAGCAATTAAAAGTACCTATCCTCATGCCAAATGTGTGGGTAAAGTGTGACCTCGTATGTGCTAAGTTCTTATAATTACCGGCTTCAATTGTGTGTAGTCTATCACTAATTTACCTCAAGATCTTGAAAGCACCCTCAAGAAGATTTAGACTAGATCTACCCACTGGTTATGAATTCCAACAAGGCGCTCGGTACAGTTAAGCTTTGCAAGATCCTCAAAATAGCAAATATGGAATATAATACTTCACCTACTTTAGTATGCACCAGTACGATTCATTTAAACCAACCACAGTCTTACACAATGAACATTATAACAAGCTAACACAAAATCAGCTAATCAAATAGAGGGTTATGGAATCAAGAAACGTGAAAGTGAGCCATGCAAACATCGAATCGTAGCGAACAAGAGTAAAGGAAGCAACCATTTAACATGAACACATAACTACTATGCATAATGTCAGAAAAAATGACAAACATAACTGGAATCAAAAAGGTCTTAAAGGTTTGTAACGACCATAGGCTGAACGAAAAAGGGTAAATGATCAAAATGGGTGTCGCATACGTATGGTCGGTAATTCACACCCAATCGCAACACCACCCTAGTCTAGCCTGGTAAACAACTACGCACGGCCATTCTCATCCTCCGCTAAAAATGCATCCTCATCGGCTACGCCTATCCCCCTCTTAATCTCCCTCCAGGCCCCTGTGGAAGTGGCATCCGCCATCGCAGCTCTCCTCGGGAAAATATGACTCTCAAGCCTCAGACGCTTATTGTGCCGCTCTCATTTCCCCAAATGCACTTGAACCACCCCTTTATTCGCCGCTCCATCCTCTTCAATGGGGATGTGCTCAATGGTGCTGGGGCTATGGATGAAGTAATCCCGGGGGAAGGCACTGAAGGCTGAGAAAGCTGAGGAGGCTGAGGCCTAGTAGATGCAGCTCGGCTCTTGGCCTCGGTTTTATTTGTGATAGGCCCCAACTTAGGCAGTACCCTTTTTTCTTTAACTGCTCCCCTCATTCTTGCTTTTTCCACAAGGTTCGTCACAAGCGATGGGAATGGAATATGTCTAATCTCATGCGATCAAGAAAAAGTCCCTCATCACAATAAATTCATACAGACTAGCGCATAATCGATGAGTTTTCCAATCATTACCATAAGAATTGAATTTGCCCTTCCCGTCTGGGATTTACTGCCCCCAGTCCACCCGATCATGAATAATCTTATTCATCAATGCATATTCTGGCTTGAGCTTCCCTGGTACAAATTCCTTTTTCATGTACCCATTCATGGGTACCGGGTGAGTGCACATACTTGCGGTGAACAACTGGGCATCAAAATCGCGATGTACTCTGCTGGTACGGCTTGACCGAAACATAGGCTGACATACTCGTAAGGGAATGAGCTATCGACCAGGGTGATCCGTAATCGCTACCCATCACTTTTGTCTCTAATACGGTTCGCCCGATTTTCTTTCGTATTAGTATAGAACTCCCGAACCACAAGTAAATATCTCAACCTCGGGCAGATACGAACCGCATATTCTATCTCGCAATGATTCCCTCGACGGGTGAGAGTACAAAATGTTCCAACTTTCACGCCTCTCGTAGTGAAATCCCCTATTTGCAATCGACTGGGCCCATTTTTCGTGCCTTGACTCGCAGTCCCCAAGAAACACCGCCTTCTATCCGTCATCATCACGCTCTCGACACCTTCCTCACTCTCTAAAGACTCTATCCGGTCATTTCGCCCTTTAACTCGGGCCGGGGCGTAGGGGATCCGATTTTCTTTTTCTTTCACGGCCCGCCTCCATAGAGGAGCTGTGCGCTTTTCCTTTCCCAATGTCTCGGATCGTGCCATAGAGACAAGAAGTGATGGCAATAATGGCAATGTATGGCCCATATACATATAACAAGATCCCGTGCTTGCTTAATAAGCACCGGGCTGGCCCCGTACATATCAGATAACACTTTCCTGCCCATACCGTCAGCTGAAACTCCCAACCACCAAGTACAGAACAACACCACCCAAATCCAACAAAATAGATCCATGTATAACAATGAGGAGCCCAAAAATGCTAGCGAGGATTTGTAGGAGGCTTACCACGTCCGTACGATGACCGGCAGTAAAAATCCGGCCCTGACGATGGAAACCTCGGGGCGCAGGCGCATAAAACTCCGAAGTTGTTTCAGGTAGAGAGGGCAAAGAGGCTGTGTTCGGATTCAGAGAGTGGGAAGAGATTTGGAAATGCCAAAAGCCACAAAATTTTGGGGTTAAAAACCATTTGCCCTAAAATCGCCGTGGTAAATGCAGACACTTTAATGGTGTACCTAAGATATTTTTATCGGTGTACCGCGACACTTTGTGGTGTACTCGGCACACTTTGCTTCCAATTTGATATATATTTTATTTTATATATAGGTCTATATATATATATATATATATATATATATATATATATATATATATATATATATATATATATATATATATTTTTTTTTTTTTCTTTTCTTTTTTTTTTTTTCAAATTCGGGAAATGCTGATGCCGATGTGAAATTTTCCTTTGTCAACCGCTTCCATCCCTGCTCACGCATGCTCACTTTTCGTTGTTCAGATTCTACCCAATCGACCGTATTCATAGAATCACTGTAATTCTTCGATACTTTCAATCTTTCCAACGATCGTGGTTCCTAAGGTTCGAACTGATTTGGCAACTTAAAGCTCAAAGTGGTTGCAAGGCGACAATGTAGCTTGCTGCCAGGCGCAGAAATAATGGCCTCTAATCATTTTCCAGTTATGCAAGATGTTCCATAAAGACATGATGCATGAAGTTAACATGACATGCCAAATTGATGCACGAATAGGAGCAAAAGCAGTAAGATCGTAAAAATATGACGTTAGTCCTGTGGTTCAGGTGAGCAATACAACGCATTGTAATGCAAAAAGGACCAATCCACGTAAGAACAAAAGATTTACTGTATGCTCGTTAAGGTGTACATGCAATAAGATGATGTGGAGTGTGTATGAAATCATGCAGGTATGTACATTGCAGGTCAAGCATTATACTCAAAAGAGCCATATTTTGAAAATTTTGACCATACATTGAACATGTAACAAGCGCATAATTAGATTCAACCAGTGTGCACCTACCCCCACAACAGAAATGAGCATTGCCCTCAATTCATAGACGAAGGGTACCCCACAACGACCGAGTATCGCCTCAACGCATAGGGACGGCGGTACCCCACAATAGAATCGAGGCAAAATAGAAACGAGGGACCCCAAAATTTTTTTCGAAAGCAAATGCGAAGTAAAATAAGAGAAATAGGAAAGTAAGAAACGAAAAATAAACAAAAATCAAAACTATACAACAGATGGAGAATGACGTTACTCGATGGGGTATCCTCGTAATGGATCTACCAAGTCCCGCACTAACTTCAAGATCGAATCGCCGAGGAACGGCTTCGAGGCGCTGACCATTAACTTTGAAAGACTTCCCGGTCTCCGGATTCTCAATCTCCACGACTCCGTATGGAAAGACTACTTTAACAATGAATGGGCTACCCAACGAGCGGTTTCCCCGGGAATGTGGCAACCGGGAGTCAGACAGCCAGACCTCGTTTGGTTCGAACGCTTCCGGCAATAGTTTTGTCATGGAAAGACTTGAGCCGCCTTTGTAAATTCGAGCTTCATATGACTCTAGTCGCAACTCATTAAGCTCATTTAGTCGCAACAAGCCGCTTTTACTCCGCTTGAGTTAAATCGCACTAAACGCTCTAATGTTCTTGGCACAGTTCTTAATATGCTCCATTTCACCGATGACAGTCTTTCCATAAACAAGCCTATGTGGAGACATACCAAGAATGGCGAAGCTTAAAGACGCAGAGGGCCCAAAGAGCGCTCTAAGTAGTCGTAAGAGACCCGCCTTCGCGATTGGAGCAACCGCTTTTTTCCAAAATATGTTTTATCTCCTATTACTTAGTTCAATTCAATCATTGTCTCATGTGGGTGGTATGTCATGGAAACATGTAAGTGACTCCATATTTTTACCAGATTTTCTCAAAGATCGATTACAAAGTGGAGTCCACCATCACTAATAATTGCGCGAGGTGTACTCCAAAACGAGAAAATGTGTTCCTTTATAAATTCCTAAACAACCTGTGGTCATTAGTTCGTCTAATAGCTTCACCCACTTAGACATAATCAACAGATAACGTAATGTAAAGATACCCACAAGAAGGGGGAAAGGCCCCATGAAGTCTATACCCTAATAAAAATTTCAATGATTAGAATCGAGTAAGAGGCATCATGTTCCTTTTCGTGGACTCACCCTAATTGTCAAGTAACCGGTACAGTTTCCTCAGACTAAACAATCTTTAAACAGAGTAAAGCAAGAAAAACCAAATTTTTTGCAAAATCTTATCCTGCTTTTCCGTCCAGTGAGAAATGTCCTCCACAGTTTCTGAATAATGGCAAAAAGTTAAGATCCTAATCGCTTCATCATTAGGTACACATCTTCTCATTATTTGATCTCGGGATGCATTTAAATAGATATGGATCATCAAAGTAATACTTTAATATCCGCCAAAAATTTCTTCGGCTTGGGATGTCCATCGGGATGGAATCTGGACCGCTGACTAGGTAATTTATAATGTCGCATACCATGGGTAATGAACAAGAGCAAAGAGTCAGTCATCAAGAAAACTATCGCCACGGGTATGCCATGAGAATTTGATTCTCGAACTAACGAGATAAATGGTCACGTAATTGGCGCCACCCCCTTTTATCTTTAATGGTCAAATCAATTCGGGCATAGGAGGATCCACCTATTAACCGCTGCTTCAGATCCTCGCCAGAGCAAGTAATTTCAAGGCCGCATGACTGCGGAAAATGGTCAGCATGAGAGCCAACAATGTATGACCTAAATTTCTCTGGGGTAAGGCAAAGACGACAGCCTAGAAACTCTTTCAGGGTCGTGTAGTTGGTTCCGGGCAGATCTAGTGTCTCGCTTAGCGTAATAAATTACAAAAGCCTCATTTTCCTCGTCCTAACACAAAATTTCCTATCGCATAATCATCACACACACATGATCTCGAATCCAAGGTCCCAATTAGAGGACCGCATGATGGAGGTGACACTAACATGTTTTGAAGTTTAGTAAAAGCAATGTCACAAGCTTCGCGACCATGTGAAAGAGACATCTTTGCAAGCGCAGCATAAGTACGAGCCGATAAAGACTAAAATCTTTATAAATCTTTCAGAAACCAACAGACTCCAAGAACGACCTTATGTCTCTAACGCACCTTGGGGAGTGGGTAGGTTGGAAATTAGCCTCGACTTCGCCTTATCAACTTCAATGCTATTTTTGATACTATATGGCCTAAGACAATCCCTTGTTACCATGAAATGACATTTTTCCCCACTTAACACAAGATTTTTCTCTCGACACCTTTCCCAAAACCTTACGCAAATTCTCCAAATGTATCTCAAATGAGTTTACCTTTAAAACTAAGAAATCATCCATGAAAATTTCCAATATGATTTCTATCATGTCACTAAAGATTCCCATCATGCACCGTTGAAAGGTTCTAGGTGCATTGCATAATCCAAAGGGCATTTTCCTAAAGGCAAAGGTACCAAAAGGACAAGTGAATGTAGTTTTTTCTTGATCTTCCAAAGCTATCTCAATTTGATTGTACCCTGAGTACCCATCAAGAAAACAATAGACTCATGCCCCGCAACTCTCTCTCTAACATTCGATCAACAAACTAAGAGGAAAATGGTCTTCCTAAGACCCGCATTAAGTTTCCTATAATCTATGCACACCCTCCATCCCGGCGACACGAGCGTGGAATGAGCTCATTGTTTTCATCACACCACCGTGACTCCGCATTTCTTAGAATCCACCGTGTTGACTAACTCCACTTACTATCTGCGCAGGTGGTAAATAACCCCTACATCCAAAGAGTGCTCTTAAAACTTCCCTTTCTTTACCACTTCTTTCATTATCGTCTGGGCTGCCTCCGTGGTCAGCTTCTAGAAGGTTTAAGAAACACATCCTCCTCTAAGTGAATTCTATGTGTGCAGATCAAGGGACTAATTCCCTTAATATCTGCAATTGTCCAGCCTAGAGCAGTTCTGTGGGTTTTCAATATCTCCAAAAGTTGATTTTCTTGATTCAATTCTAAGGAGGCAGATATGATTACTGGAAAAGTCTCTTCATCCCCTAAGAAGGCATATTTGAGGTGTGTGGGTAAAGGTTTTAGCTCAAGCTTAGGTGGCCTTTCCTCAGAGGGCAATGCCTTATCCTCATTTGGTGGCAATGGTTCAAATTTAGGTGCCCAACCCATTAACTCCCAATAATTCTCAACATGTTCAATTATGGAGTGTAGAAACTGACTCAGCAGGGAGTCACTTCTCATCCCAACTCTTGCTGACCAAACATGACTTAAGAGGGTCATCATGTGAGACATTATCCAAGTATTTCAGTATCTTCAGCGTAATCAAACCATGTCAATTTCACACACATCTTCTTCATCCCCATTCCTCGATAACATCAAGATGTTCAAATTAACAAATATGTTACCAAATGATGTCATTAGGCCTCCCCTACAATGTATAATGGCATTAGCACCGCAAGAATGGTCTACCAAGAATTACCGGAACCGAGTTCTCGTTTACCACAGCCGAAAGTGTCAAGCACAACAAAATCCACGGAAATAGAACTCGGCCCACTTCACCAATACATCCTTCACTATCCTCAGAATTTTTACACTACGGCCAACTAATCGAGGGTGATATCGGTCGGGCTCTAATCTCCTAACCCTAGTCCACATATACCGAATAAGGTAACAAATTAACACTTGCCCCTAAGTCCACTAAAGCGTTGTCCTAACTTTGAATTCCTACTACTATGTAAAATAGTAGGCTTCCCAAGCCCGTATTTCGAGGCAAGTCGTTTCACCATGAAGTAGACGTTTTGGCCAAGGAAGTGCCTCCTTGTCACTATAATTTCCTTTTTACCATGCACAAATCCTTTAGAAATTTAGCATATGATGGAATTTGCTTAATGGCATCTAATAAGGGAATGTTTAGTTTCACTTGCTTGAACAACTCATAAATCTCAAAGATGGTTATTCACTTTCGTGCTCTCACCTACGAGGCATTTGGAGTCGAGTGGATTCGTAGGCCTCGCCTTCCCTCTAGTTCACCATCAACAACATTCGTCCTGTGGACATAAGGCTCGTCTGATGACCTCATCCCCTCCGACCAATTCACTTCGAGATTCTTTGATGGTTCTTTCGTCAATGGTTTGTCAACTACCTTCCCACTTCAAGAGTAGTGACAAATTTCTACAATGTGCAAAAGTATCCTCACTAATCGACACTCTACACTATTTTCACTCTCGTGGGTTTTGAATAAATGAGATGGGAGTTTCTCTTTTCTTGGCTGAAGGTTACCTAGATTTCCAGGTTAACTCTGTTATTCGGGATCCTGCCATCATTCAGTGCGCCTGCACTCGTGCTCAGAGATCATTGCCTTGTATTTAATCAGGTAACGATATCCTCCGCACTTTCTTATGCGAGGTTGATAAGTGGTCAGGGTGATGGAGTCCTCGACTCACGGATGGAAACTTTGATGTGGTTCGCAGGAAACTTTCAGGGCCTTGGATTCGAAAATGGTGGAATGGAATTCCAGAAGCCGTGGTTTTAATGAGAGGACCTTGGTCGTTTTAGCGTTATTCGCCCTCCTTCATTTCTCCAACTAAAATTAGGTGCTTACCCCATCCACTATATGTTTTTAATACGGGAGAGTTGAAAGGTTTCGTAATTAAGGGCATCGTCACTTCTATCTGAATTGCACCTTTACTGAGGAAGGTTCGCACTTAATGGTCGAAAGTGCGTAGGATCATCGTGATATAATGCATGGCCTCCACTGGGTCCAAAGTAAGTATCGAGGGTATCTGCGCAACACTCAGTTACCTCGTGCACCTTTTTCATCTCTACGGGCCTCCAATTTCCCTCGTTAAATTGGCAATTTTTGCTTCGTAACTCATCATTTTCTCTTAAGTTTTACGATCCTACTGCCAGACGTAAGTATTCAATTTTGAAGCAAAGGTCTACAGGTGTTAGTCTCCCCAAGTTCGAGCATTCGCTATAGTGTCAAAAAGTCGATTTGCTCCCAGCACTCTTCTTTCGCGACTCCGCCTCGCACACATCATCCGATGTATTGTTTATTATTCAAGGATAACTTTGATGAAAGTACGCACATATTTGTCCTACATCCAATCCATGGCGTAGGATAGCATGAAGGAGATCCTTATATCTTTCCCATACCGCTAAAGAAACTGTCAACCCTGCCGTAAAAGTTCGAATTGCTCGCAGATGAGAGCATTAGTACGTAAGCAGAGGGAAAAATTGTCGAGGAACTCATTTCGCATATTTCTCATGTGAAGATCAATTAGGTGCCGGAATGAAAACCAAATTTTGGCCTTCTCCTTTAAAGCAAAGGAAATAAAACCAAACAGATATGTGGGAGAGTGAGCCAAAGAGGAGAGAAAATGCACCGCAAACATCTTCAAAATCTCTCATGAATGAATAAGGATTCTCATATTATTCGAACCGATATACTCAGAAAAGACTCCGATCATTTCGATTTCATTAGGAAATTGATCGTCTCTTCGTAGCTGCGGTAATGCAAGAATCGGGTCAGGTTCCTTCGAGGTCGTAGATTTCGAAGGGCTTCCACATTAGGTAAAGGAGCAGAGACTTATATTGATTTCCCCTACCGGAGGTTAACATTTCCCCTCCTATTACTCGGTGCTACCGAGTGTAGCTTCTTCTCCATGTCAGGAGGTTCATCGAAGTCTCGTGGGTTAACAGAATCCCTTGAGTATGTTCATTAAACGTAGGTTGCTGATTCCTGTAATGATCCATTCGAGGCATAATGTTATCTCTTGAGACAATCGACCTATTATGGATTCCCCATAATTTCTAGGAGGTACTATTCTAGATAGACGGCCAAGCCGTCATGAGCTCCAACCGACATGCACTCAATCACTCCGTCCAAGAAACACCCACTTAGATTTCTCTACCTAAAAACAAATAATAAAAAAAATGGAGAACGCACGGACGGCAAGTGCAATGCAATTGCAAATTACTCCTTAGCTCTCCTCAAGTCAACCTGTGTCGTCGCCACTCCCGCAATCCGCGCTAAAAATGCTTCATTCTATCCGTATGCCGACCTCTATCTCTGCCGTAGAATTACTTCGCTCTCTAACATCAGAATAATCGTTGAATCCACAAGTCATCTCCACAGGGAGTGGTCTAATTTTGTTGATCAGTGGGAGCTATTCTCCACAAAACGTGTAATTTCAAAGAGAATTATGGGATTGTATTGTTTGATCAATGATTGGTTGGACGGAATATTTTAAAATAGAAAAGACAATTTGCCGGGATCCCCAGTGGTTCCACTAACTTCGATCATGCAATTCCCACCTCTCTTTTACAAACTCATCTAGAGCCATTGATAAATGGTCTTCGACATGGAATATTTATCCTCAATGCTCTTTTGAAAAGAAAGATGATCAACGATGTTAAATACTGGTTCTAATTAATACGCATAATTTAGCTTGCATTTGTAATCAAGCACAACGTGTACCGAGTATCGCTCGTTCACACGTTGTCAAGAGAATGCCCAACTAAGGTTGTTAATAGTGTTTGCTCAAGCAATTAACATCGCACACTCCATTGAAGTTCAAAAGAGAGGTATCGAGGGAATTACTCGATCGTGGTGAGTTTCACCGTGGAATCTCAAAGAGAGAAATTTAACTCCATGAAACTTATAATGACAATCATAATCAAGAGAGTTTATTCATAAAAACAACACTTCAGAAAATCGACCCACTTCAAAACCTAGGTATGAAAAATATGAAATACTAAGATTAAAAACGTAAAATATGTTCCTCAGCCGAAAAGATTACATATGCATGAACCAAATCACCAAAGAATTAAAGTCTCCAACTGGATCTATAAAACTTCAACTCAAGACTACGGAGAAAAACACTTTCTCTCAAAACCTAACCCTAGTGATCAAAACTCCGCTCTCTTCTCCTTTGTGGTCCTATCGCTTTTATACTCCTTTCCAATGTCATCCATGTTCAAGGATGATTGACAAGTATGCCCCATGCTTAAGATCACATTTCTCGCTCACCTCCCCGCACTTCATACATGTGTATCTAAGACACTAATGGTGTATTTCCGCACACTCGCACCGCCAATTTTCGTCAGTACCCCATTACTGAAACGGCACACTCGTCCACTGCCACTTTTGATTACAAAATTCTGGCACACATTGAAGGTGTACCTGCACACTTTGCTCACTCGTGCTTCTCTATTTGCCGAAAGTTCCGAAACTTCATCAATCGCTTGCCCACATCCTCCACGATTCATATTTGCTTCACGGACATAAATCTTTATACACTTATGCATTAGACCTGAAAGACCTGCACAAATCTAAAAACATAAAAGCAATTAAAAGCAACACCCATGCCAAACAGGGGTAAAGTGTGACCTGTATGTGCTAAGTTCGGCTATAATTACTGCTCAATTGTGTATTCATCACTGCTCACCACCGCGACGCCCCCCGCCATGACGGCCCTACCGATCTTCAAAGCCCCAACATATTAGTATCAACCAATGAGCCTCCTTCTCGACCTTTTAACCAAAACAGAACCGCTAATGAGAGGAATCGAGCTAATAGGACTCTCTATCCGCTTAAAAGCCAAGATCCTACTAAGAGCGCTAAATGACATGGCGGACTCTCCGTTCGTCCTCGCCATCCACCACCAAGATGCTCCTTTGTACTTCATGTTGCCCAAGTTCCAGATGTATGATAGACTAGAGAACCTTGACCACCTGATGCACTTCCGCCAAGTCATAACTCTCCAAAGAGGTAATGACACCCTTCTGTGTTAGGTGTTCCTGTTTAGTCTTGCCAGACCAGCCTTGTCTTGCTTCCATTGCCTCCCACCTAACACGGTAACATCTTTTCGTGGTTTATATAAGAAATTTGTTACCTAATACACGTGTTCAATCAAGATGAAGCAGAGCGTCATCAACCTATTTCATGTGAGGATGGGACGATCTTAGTCAATTTCGAGACTTCAGGAGCCGGGCTTCACGCAATAATCCCGGTAGAAATGAAATAAAGGGAGCATAGATACAATATTACAGGCAATAAAACAAGCCATCTATCATAACACTCAATTTTTTAACTCACTCTCACTGCACCTCTAGACAATAGTGGACAAGCTATTTCAGATGGGGAACCAATATGTCATGTTGGAGGATGACATGATCACTACAACTAAGAAAACCATAGCTTCCACGATCAATTCAGGGCGCGATAGCTATGGAAGAGAGAAAAGGAGCTATGATGGGCAAGTCCGAAGAGATAAGCATAAATTGTGTGATTCATGACAAACTAATTCCTGAGAAGAGATTGGTGGGGCAAGGAACCATGATAGAGATCACCCTGGGCGGAGTAGAACTAGAGAACATGCCCAATTTATGCAGACCAAATCCCAACTCCTCCCGCTCATATAATCTTTAGAGGGGTTCGCCTAGCCGAACCCATAGAGGGGTGACCCGGATTGAAGAGACAAATCCAAATTATATGGCTACCACAAAGAGCAAGAGCACTGGCTTTCAAGGAGTGTTGCACACCATGTGAGGTTATCGCAACTCATGGCCCAAAAGTGGAATCTTCTTCGCACACTCGAATAGTTGAGCCCTATCGACATACAATTAAGTACTCAATTTCCTCAATTTTCCACATTGGCAAATTCCAGGCCTATAATTAACACAATCCTTGTCGGCCCAATGGCTCCTAAGGCCCGAGGTTGACCAACATTAGGCACATTGGTGGACACAAGTCAATATAGTTTTGCCCCCAACAGCTTGCGCCCCATAAACGGTACAATAACATTCTATAAGTCCCTCTTACGGTAGCTATCCACACCCCATGATGATGCGCTAGTCCTAAACTTAGAAGTCGGATGTTACCTGATGTGACGCATCTTAGTCAATCATGGTAGTGTAGTCGACCTTCTATACCTCCTCGAATTCCTCTGACTAGGGTATTAACTCGACAACCTCCTCAATCTAGGGAGAATATTAGTGAGTTTCAACGAAACACAAACCACCTCACTCGGGGAGGTCGTATTGCCCGTAGCGATGGGGTCGGTTATTGCCCTTGTCCCCTTTACAGTGATTGATAAACCTTCATCCTTCAATGCTGTCTTGGGGAGCTCCTAGATTCATGCCATGAAGGCCCTACCTTCGTCTTATCACTTAACGTTGAGTTTCTTGATCCCGTTGGGCCAAATTCATATTCGAGGGGATTAGAAAGTTGTCAAGGCCTGCTATGCGGTTGAATGATGGTAGAAAGACCAACAATCCAAATAGAAATGTCAGCTTGAGGCCTGCATGAACGAGTAAGATGACTCCATAATAGTAGAGCTTCTAAAAGCTTACTCTATGTTCATGCATGTACGACTTGAACATGTTAGTCTCGGAATCTCCCTTTCCGAGGAATAAGTTGATGCCTCTTATCACTTCAGAGCATTCCGAAGGTGCTCTCTTCCTCGTCACATAATGATATACCTGCATTTCCCAACTATGACTGACAACACCAACTTAATTCATGTGTGTATTTAAGTCGATATGGCAAAAGTTAAGGCATTTCCACCCCTAACATCGGGAAATAATTAGAGAAGAGGTCGACAGGCTCTTAGAGGTAGGGTTCATTCGAGAAATTCAATACCCCAAGTGGCTAGCCAACATCGTTGTTTCCCCCAAAAAGAATGGAAAGTGGCGGGTTTGCGTTGACTATTCCCAACCTCAATGACACATGTCTGAAAGACACATTCCCCCTTCCTTGGATTAATGAGATAGTGGATTCCACCATAAGGCACGATCAACTGTCCTTTATGGACACCTACTTCGGTTACAATTACATCCTCACGTCCCCTCTTGATTTGGCGAATACAACCTTCATAACACTGATAGGTATGTATTGCTAAAACGTACTGTCATTCGGCCTTAAGAATGCGAGGGCAACTTATCAGGGCATGATGTCCCATATGTTCGGACCTTTGCTGGGGAAAATGATGGAAGTATATATAGATGATGCTAGGTAAAATCATACCCCCACAAAGAACTATCTAACTCATCAGCGAGAAGCTTTTCAATTAATGAGGTTGCACCATCTACGACTGAATCCTAACAAATGAGCCTTTAGGGTTGAGTCTGGGAAGTTCCTTAACTTTCTAGTGAGTAAGCATGAAATCGAAATAGCACCCAAGAAGGCCTAAGCGTTCTACATATGCAACCCCCTAGAACTAGGAAACAAATATAAGCCTTGACAATAAAACTATCAACTCTGAACAGGTTCATATCAAGGTATTTAGATCGCCTTAGACCTTTCTTCAAGGCTCTGAAAGGCGTCTTATCGTGGGACTGGGACTCAGAGTGTGACAAAGCCTTCCAAGACATCAAGAAGTACCTTACCTCCCTACTTTATCCTAAATTGAAGTGGGGAGGAACTCTACCTTTACCTCAGAGGTCAATGACTCAAGTGATGAGCGTTGCTCTGCAAAACGCATGACTCAGAAGATAGAGACCTTCAAGCAGCACTGTGAGCAAGATGTTGACAAATGTCAAACCTAATACACAATTCGAATGAATCGTCTTGGCAATAAGAGTGGCAGCCAAAAAGCTACGCCCTTACTTTCAAGCCCATATCACGATAGTCAAGTATGTCTAAATACTGATCGCGCCATACTCCATCGTCTAAGGTAGCTAGCCCGATGGCCTAAGGCCCCGCAAAATTAACGCTCCAAAGAGGCCATCGTTTGCTACAGTTTAGCCCTCGATGGCCTAAGGCCTCGAAAGCAACAATTTCCGATGGTCTGTGAGCCTCGATACTAACAAACTTCTAAAGATGCGCTACAACCTAAGGCTGCTAACCCTTTATATCCCAAAGCCTCAAGTAAAGAATAGCCTTCTAAAACACTCGGCCTAATGCAAACAAATTTCCCTCTATCACTTAAGGTCTCAAAACAAATTTAATCCACTTCTCCAAAGAGGCCACTAGCCTAAGGCTAATAACCCTATGGCCCAAGGCCTCGGGCAGCTAACGCCTCCTCCCAAGAGACCACTAGTTTAGCGGTAATCCAGCTCTGATGGCCTAAGGCCCTGGGCAAATTTCCAACGCTCTTCTCTCAAGAGGCTACTAGTTTACAGGCAAGAACCCCAACGGCCCAGCCCGAGCAACTGGAGACTCCATAGATCCCACAACTCCCAAGTGCTCACCCCTAACGGTCCCATCGTCTTAGGCAACTCACTCTAAGACCAAACATGAAGTTGTTGTTGGGCCAAAAAAAAAAAAAAAAAGAAAGAAAAGAAAATAGTGAGCAAATTGAAAATATCCATTGTTTACTAGCATGATGTTAATATTTCATTCAAAATAAGTGTTCAATCTCGGGGCACAATCCGTCGGGAATAAGTGCAATACATTTTAAAGGGAGTATGTCAATAACCGAACCCACCTAAGGACCTAGAGTATAGCCTCCGTAACCGCACCGAGCCCCTCACACGGTGCTTACTAGCCCCATGCCTCTCTAACGTGGCTCTGAACAGTACTCCCAACACCCCCACCTCGAACTACAATGCGCCTCTACTTCAACATGGCGTTGTAAATGTCCCATAGCTCCTCAAGCAACCAATCTATCCTTCTCGACCAAGGCATCCTCGCGCTCCGCCACTCTAGTGAATGGTTTAAAGCTAGGACATGGCCTTCTCCATCTTAGCCATGCTTCCAACCCTTCATCTGAGCTCAAAGAGCCTCTAGGTGGCATATTCCTTTCACCGTTGCACCACTGTCCTAGCCTCTGGGGCCCCTCGAGCTCGAGCACCTAAGACTCCGCTTGGACCTAGCTGTACAACATTCGGGAACCTTTGCGCAAGGTAGAGACTTGGCTGAACTGATGCTATCGGCTAACGCAATACCTCACCATATAAATGCCAAAACGCCATTTGCGCTAGAAGAACAAGCATTTCAAAGTAGTTACAAGACAACCTAAAAAAAAAAAAAAGTAAGCACTTACAAAGACATCTACTTTGAAAGAGGTAACATCCTTCATCAAGTCTCGTGCCTTCTTCACCTCCTCCCTGTCAAACAAGTCCCCCAAGGAAGAGAACGCCCTTCATTAGGGACCTCAAAGGGGATCTCCTCAAAAAAGGAAGGGTCGGATAGGAGGGCCTCAAGAGATGGCGATGATGCAGACTTATCCAAGGGGGACTCCGTGAACATTCCGACCTTTCCCTTCCCCTTAGTCTCAGCAGCCTCGTCTATCAAGCATTAGCCTCCCCGAGGCTCCAAATCTGGGTACCTCGCCCATGTGGTCGAGCTCTCCGAGGTCCCCGAACCCTGGCCGAATAATAGGGTCTCTAGCCCCCTCCCTTGTCCTCGGGACACAAATGCTGCTAGAAATGGGTGATTCCCCCACCCTCCTTTGAAGCTGAGATACGAATTCATGCTCCGCATCCCTTGGCCACTTAGCACCAAGAGGCAACGTCGGGTTCGTTAAGGAAATGAGAGGGAACCTACTACGCAAGTCTTCCTTAATCATTTCCTCATAAGTCCCTTCCTTGATCCGCTCAATCAAGTCGTGCCAGACCCTCTTCCTCGCTAGGCATTCAGAGACCCCGGGTGCCTTAGTCTCGAAATGTCATGAGGAACAAACTCCTCAGGATGGTCAATGACTCTGATGTTCTCTGTGGGAGTTAAAGAGCTGATTCGTCTCTCCCCGAAGTCATACCAAAACGCACTAAGAGGTCGAGCTGAGCGGATGAGAGATCATCCACTAACTTCCCATGGCCTCGATTGTCTGCACAAATAAAGCACCCACGCCGTACCAATCAAGAGTAAGAAAGACTTGGTAGTGAGGAAGAAATGAATAACACTGCGGATAAATATCAATCTGAATATCGAACTATATGCAAATATCGGCAAAGGACGTTGACCTTACTGCTTATTCCCGTTGTGAACAACAGTGGTATAAGAGAGTGGATCATTTGGCATAGAAATAGGTAATCCCAGCAGGCTACTTATAAGGTGAGTTCCCACCTCCCTACTGCATCGACAATCATCACATTGATAATCTTAGTGAAACTGATAATACGAATATGAGAAATGAACTGATGTGAGAAGGGTAGTGAACAAAGAACTGAACGAAGGTAGAAAGTCGTCCATGATATGGAGCCCTGGCCAATAAATGAAGTTCATTCCCCCTCAGTCCTCCTCTATGTAGTCCACCGACCGAAGCCCAAACGTCAGGAAGGACACTCGGACATTGGGTGGGAAAGAATGCTTCTTCCAAAACGCATCGTCTCGAGCATCCCTAACAGGCATAAGCCATGTTATAACCAAATTAGCATTTCGACACTAGTTTGAAAGATCCCCTAAGCTCCAAGAGGACTAGTCCTCTTACCACCGTGAAGTCGACTAAGATCGACCCCCTCACGCCCTTCAACTCACCGGGCGCCATCACCACCGACATGACGGCTTGGCTAATTCGTGAGGAGCTCGCGCCCAAGACTCCGACCGACCGAATTCGAGTACCTAATTCGACCCCTGGACGCCAGACTTTCTTTTTTATGAATCCTGATACAATTTCTTTTCTCAATAAAACACATTTCAAATACTCATTTGTAAAGTATAATTATCCTTATAAAAATATATACGTATATATCATGTTAACATAAAGGGGGCCCATCATTTTGTTCTCAATACACATTTTCATTAAATATGACATTATATGCCCATTTGCTCCATTTCCCACCTTTATACATTACGGCATTATAAGCCGTTATAAATATAAAAAACATTTACTAGCATTTATCAGAGTTTAATTTTCAAAACATAGTTTTAATACAAAAAGTATCAAAAAGCGATGATGGGGTTTCATGTATGCATGGTCGAGCTTTACTTTACTCCGCGCTACTTTTGACGATGACTCGTCAGGCAATTCGCTTTTGAACTGCTCACTTAAGACCAAGAATAATAAAAACAACGCTACCGGGAAGATTTTCTACGCTTAGGCGGTTCTACACGCCTCTTCATTTTATTTTAACACAAATCATGCGACTTTTCTAAATCAATGCTTTCAACCTTATCAACGATCACGCAATACAATACGTATATATATATATATATATATATATATATATATATATATATATATATATATATATATATATATATATATATATATATTCATTTCATATACATTCATTTTATAATTCATTGATCATTCTAAATATGCATTTTCATATGCAATAACTCATTCAAAACTCAAATCATGTTTTTAAAAATATTCTTACTATTTTGCCCTTTAACCACTTCATTCTAGTCAATGCTTTCTACAGAAGATAACGTAATCCCTAAGACGGCCCCGTGGTTGTAGTCATAAAAAGGTTTTATAATGATAGTACTTGGGCCCTGCTGGCATCATCAAGTTATAAAATCATTTTTAAGTGAACACTACCGAGCATTGGTCCCGCTAGACATTGGACGGGGAGTGACACTACATTACGTCGTTTCCACAAGATCGCTACTCAACCTTTATCAGATATCAATCTATCCTTAATTCGAATATGACGAATAACATTCTATTAAGGGCATTAAAAATCAGTCATAGAAATTTACAATAAGGTATATACATTTATACTCAAATAGCACATTTCAATACTCATGCAATTTTTTTCATGGTAATCATTTCACAATCAATTTTCTCAAATCACTTAAAATAAATCAATATGCAGTTTTATTGAAAATCATTTCAATAATTGCGCAAACAATTTTGATACTTGAAATAAGAAATATAAGCACAGAATCGAACCAAAAAGCGCGGTTGCACTTCTCGATTCTATCCTCAGAATCTCGATTTCAATTCGGGTTTTCCAAGTCATCAACCCCTAATCCATCACAATTAGAGAACAATATAAGTTGGGTTATTTAGGTGTCTAGTTAGGGTTGTTTTCTACCCAACACACCTTCACTTGTAATTTTTCATTTTAGAACAAATGAGTCATATTTTACCCAATTTCCTTCAAGTTCATTGTTCCTCTATAAATTTATTCTATTCAAAAATTGGAATCATCCAATTCGGAGCACCGAAACTCTAGATATGTCCTAAGCATCCGGGACTATTCTATTTTCAACAAAGAACCATAATTTTGTCCAAAAACATAGCTCCCTTTAGACAAATTTCTGGGTTTAATGGGGTTCAAATTTGAATACACTTATTTCAGGGAAATTTGTTATCTTAGAATTATAGTTTATCTAGATATTTGAATTACTTCATTTGGATGAGTAAAACTCAACTTATGACCTAAATACTAAAACTATTATGAAACACCAAACTCAGATCAAAATTGAAACTGACTCGACTCAAAACAGCTTCTCACTTTGACGACTTTTCTGGTCTAATGGGTCCAAATCTGGATATATACTCTTATTCTCAAGGAGATTTGTTTTCCTAGAAGTCTAGTTTACTCCAGAAATTTTAATCACCCAATTTTTAGATGAGTGAAACTTTCTAACTTACGCCTGTAATATTAAAACCGTTTCAAACATCAAAAACTATATCGTAATCCAACCGTAATTGACCCGAAAATAGAGCCTCACCTTGACGAATTTTCTGGGTTTAATGGGTTCCAAATTTGGATACACTTACCTCATGGAGATTTGTTCTCCTAGAAGTCTAGTTTACCCATAATTTTGAATCACTCAATTTGGATAAGTGATGACCAAGTTATGGCCAAAACAAAAATATGGGTTTTGAAAATTCGACAAAGATCTCCTAAAAACCCAACATTTTCTTTATACAAAATTATCAACTGCCACGCCCGATTCCTTGGCCCGACCTGGACACGAATCCAACCGGTTGGGGGAGGCGAAACCACCTGGTGCGAACCCGATTGCTGAACCGAACTTGTTTCGGTGCTAAAGTCATCTTCACATATGCTAAGTCCCATCATTTATACATGTACATATCTAATACAAAACATCGTAGATCATGAAAGCGCCGTGAGCACTCCATCTCCTCGAGACACCTGCATCGCTTCGGTGTGGAAACGCCCCGCCCTTCTCTTATCTCCTTCTTTCGCATCTACACCTGGACAACACCCGCCATTTAAGCTTATCGCTTAATAACATAGACAAGAATGCACTAATAACAATAATCTGCTTATTACTATCTTTTTACATTTACTTGCATATAATCGAAGCCTATTCTTATGTGACTTCTAACTCATCTCATATTATACATGTACATTTTATTCTTTTCTTTATTCCTTTATCATTATCTTGTTCATATTACTTTCCGTGTCATGTGCGTATTTTTACAGTTGTAACTCATATCTACTACACATGTATGATGGGATCAAAACATATCCAAGTAAACTTGTATAATGTATACAATGGCACCCGTAACAAATCAAATCATATCAATTTCATACAGTTCAAATCGACTAATATCAATACATATTAGACTCTTTATCACTATCACGACTCTAAGCCCTTAATCAACTCCTTTGAACATTTCTCGTGATCCGACGCCCGTTAAATCCATTTTAGTTTCGCTTTATAAATTTTCATTTTCAAAGGTGTCGCGACCCGAATCCCCTACTCAACCCGATCATGATCCAAGCTGGAGCCCTACATCTCGACGCTTTCTAATCAAAACATTTATTTCATTTTATTAAATTTTCTTTCAAAAGTGTCGCACCGAATCCCCGACTCACCGGCCAGATCCAAGCCGGGAGCCCTGGCCATCTAACATTTTCAATTATCTTCCAAACATTTGTTTGTTATTCCATTTTAGACTTTTTAATTACACGAAAGCACTTCGCAATCCCATGACCACTTACAAATTCAAAAGACCTATAACCTTCACACTTAATAACATGCATTTACAAAATAATGCCATTTTATCCACATAAACTCATGCTATTAATTTTCGCATGCTTTCAATATACAAATCATTTACCATATCATATCATGCATTCTCAATGCAACACCATTTCAATAATCCAATTTATGAGATTTAAGCATACACATAAAATCCCATTTACACTCGCCATTGTTGGTTATTTCACTTTGACTATTTAATTCACATTTCACTTGACTCGCGAATGAATCCCACTCTTATCATCTGGTAATGTGCCTACACATTTTACAATTGGTCTCCCATCATGACGGATGCTGTTTGGTGCACCCCGACATGCCAGACATTTATTCTATTTCTCCCATCATGACGATGCCGCTTCAGCGTCCCGACACGTGGTATCACCATTCGCTTTTCCCATCATGAGACTGGGGATGCCTAGTTTTGGTGCATCCCGACACGCAGGTCACTTATTCTGGCTCTCCCATCATGACGGGATGCCGCTTGGTGCATCCCGACACGTGGTATAATTATTCGGCTCTCCCATCATGACGATGTCGCTTGGTGCACCTGGCACGTGGTATTACTTATTCGCGCTCTCCCATCATGATGGATGCCGCCTGCGCATCCCGACACGTGGTATCACTTATCTCTGCCTTCCCATCATGATCTGATGTCGCTGGTGTATCCCCGATATGTATCAATTAAATGTCATACGCCATCATGACGGATCCAATATTAATCCCTTTCGCCGCTGACATTTCTTCAATGCCATACGCCATCATGATCTGATGTCGTGATCGGTGCATCCCGCCAAGTGGGACATCGGGAAAATTTCGGGTGCTCTCTGACTGATGCCGACGGTGCATCCCGCGCTCATTCGATATATCAATTAATTCACACGGCGACGGATTCCGCTTAATGAATCCCGTCTTTATCATCATTCATATTCATTCGGTTTTCAAATATCCCATTTCGATTTCATAATCACTTTCGTATTATCTTTTCAAAGATATACTCAATCTATGTACATTATTTCATAAACTCATTCACATTTTCATTCACGTATACTCATTCATGTATACTATTCATAAATACTATCTATAAATTCATTGACGATACTCATTCATGTGTATACTTATTCAAATACTCATTCACATATGCCTTCATGTATACTCATTCATACACTCATTCACATATTCACTCATGTATACTCATTCATGTATACTCCTATCATTTGTTATCATTTTCTGGTTATATGTGATAATAATAATATATCACTTAACCACATTATGTGTTCATGACATATTGCCTCGCATGTTCACAATCATGTTTCAATTCATTTTCATTTTCAATTTCCATAATCATTTTCATGTTCATGAACACATCTTTTACATTTTTTCATTTCTTACATTTTTCGTGGTTTCATGCCTATTGCATATGGCAATTCATATTCCTGAAGTATGATGTATGTGTGCATCACACCCTATTCATATATTATTATTCCTCTATGTATCTACTTTACTTAGGCGGAACTCAAATCCAATCGGATCATCCAAACCAAAGTTATGGCATTTTCATGCCAACTAGTCAAGCTTCACCGATTACCTCGGGACTAGATATTTCATTTTCTGGGGTCTTAACTTCATATTTTGACACTAAGTCCTTGTAATCATTTCTTACTATTAAGGTGCTAAGGGTTCTATTCTAACTGAATCACTCCACCTGCTAATCGAACTCGCCACGTCCAAACAACCCGACTTCTATGTTCAAAGCTGGAACCAGAATTTGGCTTGCACATATATTCACTTGAGTGAATTTTTAGGCCACTTAGGATCAGAATTCTGGCAATTCCTTTGCATTCTTAAGTTTTGTTCTCCTTGAAGTTTATTTTAATTGGCCACTTGAATCACTCAAATCGGATAAAGCAAAATGAGCAAAATATACCAAAATACAAAACCTACGTAACGTGAAAAAACCGCAATTGCGTCAGATGCCGAGACAAAGCTCAAGCTTGTACTTACATAACTCTACTAAAACGACCGTGACCGAGGTAAATCAGACCAACATGCCTCTCAGCCAGACCACTAATCCCTAAAATGCCCAGAACGGGTATTTTCTCCCATTTTCCATACTTCTGAACCCCCAATCCAAATCTATACTATATACACTTCAAAATCATTTCAAATTCATCTCCTTAACCTCACTATCCTCAAATCATCTTTCAATGGATATCTTTCTTCCGAAATTCTTCATGAATCACTTTCAAACCCACTCCAATATGGTTTATGATCCATACACAAATCAAATTCCATAAAGGCTAGTTAGGGTTTGTTCTAACCCTCAACCTCATTTCCATTTCATACTCTCACCATGAATCCCTTCCTCAGCAGCGAAGGATTCCTCTATTTTTCTCAGGCCATTTGTAGCTATTGAACTCACTCTCAATAGATTCTGCCAGACGAAACTTAACAAACCCTAGGTTTGGGTACAACAAATAATCATTAACCAAACAAAACCAAGGATCCAGCTACCTCAAAACTAAAGCTTCCACACTCAAGGTTAGCCCATACCAATCCTTCTAATTCTCCTTCTTCATCTCTTTCTCTTCTTTCTCTTCCTTCCTCTTCTTCTCTCTTCTCTCCTTCCTCTCTCAAGTACTTCGCTTGGTCTCCAAAATGAGACCAAATTGGGTCTTTAAATCCCATATTTGCTAAGGCCATGTTTGGCCAAGTAAAAAAATCCATTTTTGCTTTAAGTTTCCATAATTGCATCTTGGTCCCCAAATTCTTCCCTTTTTGAAAATCAACTTATGCATATTCTAGTTTAACCCCTTACCTTTTCCTCTTTATGACTTTCATATCCCTTTTTAATAAATTACAAGATTGCCCTTGTATCTTGTGTAACCCCTTCTGGCCCCTCATTTTATTCTTCTTCCGAAAATTCATATTTAACTTTAATATACCCTAAACAAAGCCCATTAAAATCAAGCAGTGTGATATTTTGACAAGACATCAACACCAATCCAAACCACAATACACCTTGAAAACTAACCCAATTACAACCCCAAAAACAAACAAAATATGGATTTCATGAAGCGGTTTCTAACCTTGATTATCTGCAACTCGAAACCCTAAATCCTCTTTTTCCTGCATCTCTCTCTCACTCTACTCATAAACTGATCAAACAGAAAAGCAACTCCAACCCAACACGCCTTTCAAAACGGTGTTTCCACTCAAAAAATGAATCTCAAAATGGAGTCTTTCAAGACCAATCTTTATCTTATCCATTTTATGTCACTGTCAAGGCCAAATATTACTTTAACTACATTTTCCTCATTTTCATAATAAGATCTGGTTATCTTCCCATTTTGATATCCAATTTCCATCATTCTCATTTCTGCATTTTATTATTTTTCATTTAGCACCTCATCCATTCATATTTTAACAATCATCTCTAATCATAAAATTTTGACAGGTTTATTTTATTTATTTATTTATTTTGATTATTTTTCGTTTAGTAATTTAAACTACTCGAAAAATACTAATTTAATTTATTTTATAATCCCTAAACACGTTATAAACTCGTTAGAGATTTCAAGATGTTACACCACCAAGGTCACTCATCTAGTCATAAAGGAAGCGACGACTCATAAGAAATAAAAAGAAGCCAAAAAACTTGTTAAAATGAGATGAGCAAGAGAATAGGAGACGACAATAGATTCGGATCAACCCTGGTTCAAGGTTGATGAGACCCTCCTGTACGAAAAAAATACACAAAGGTAGAAGATGGAACAAAGGGGAAACACCAAACCCAAAATCACAACATACCTTTAGTGTAAAACCACGCAAGTCACACAAGAGAGTTGTAAACTTGAAATAAATATTGTTTTTTTGCTTAACGCCGAATGTAACTTTTTTTGTTCTACACTTAATAATATTAAGACAAGCTGTTTTGCTTTTGGGGCCATTGCAAGAGTGGGAGTGGACGACAAATTACATTATTCTTGCCTAGCGTCTTCTGCCTCGCCTTAATGACAAAGGTTTAATTTAATTTAATCTACATTTTAATCTGCCTGGGTTTATTTTTTCAAATCCAGACGGTCGCGATTGTTACTCTCAGAAAACCCAGAAAATTATAAATTTTGGAAAATGGTAAAATATTAATAAAAATAAATAAATTACCATATGGTTCGTGAAAAGCCTATAAAATTCTCTAGACTAGATTTACCTAAACTGGGATCAAGGCCATAAATTGTCTCGCTGAAATCTAGCGACTAAAAGCTTGTTTAATTCCTAAGACAGCGGAAATTTTCCAATTTTAGCGATAAGTTACAAATGACTTGAGTGACGCAGATTTTTACGAAAATCTCGAAAGCTCCGAACGGGTTTTCGCAAGCTTCATTTTAAAATAAAGCCGAACCTGGAAAAGAAATAAATCGTTTCGCCGCAGAACTTAACTAACGGTTGTAATAATACGAATCATGTATCCAAAAATAATAATAATGTTCGTCCCAATTATATTTTTAAAGAATTTTTATTATTTTATTTTTATACTTTAAATAATAACATTTTTATAATGTTTTAATAAATAATTTATAAAATTCATAATATTTTTATTTTTATGAAAATATTAATTTTAATATAATAAAATAAAAGAAAAATATAAAAATTAAAATTAAAAAATAAAAAACAAAAATAAATGAAACGTCAGCTTTAATTTTCCAATCCGTCCCGCCCTAATTTTTTAACGAAACAAAATGAATCGAAAAATAAACGAGCCGGCGACTGCATCTCCCTTGGCCCCAAACCCTCCAAATGTCATCCCCCTAGTGAACAGATATTATTAAATTTCTTCTTCGTTTCCCCGACAACGATCAGCTTTTCTATTTTTCATAAACGACTTTTCCGAATGTAAAGTTCAAATATTTTCACTTCCTTTTCTATTTGGGATTTTAAAAAATTTCAAAGAATAAAACATTTAAAATTTAAAAACAAACAAATCTTAACAAAGCTTATTACCAAATCACAAAATACCACATGTCAAAAACAAACGCCACATTAGATTAATCACCTGCTAACAACGACTAAAATTTGCAAAGGAAGATAGAAGCAAAAAAGGGGCCAACTGCCAGGAAAGTAAATGGGTAATATGGAAAGGTTTCGAAGTAGCAGTCAAGAA
The DNA here is from genome assembly GCA_016808115.1 of Tetrastigma voinierianum. NCBI lineage: Eukaryota > Viridiplantae > Streptophyta > Magnoliopsida > Vitales > Vitaceae > Tetrastigma > Tetrastigma voinierianum. Next base: position 63,531 of record JAEQBH010006814.1, read on the forward strand.
ATCTCAAGAGGTGAATGTTGAAAAGTTAAAGCCTTAAAAGCCCATCATTGTTGGCAAGACATTCAAAGGAGCATTAAATGCTCCAACCATACCCGACGGTGCATGGCCTTCAAGATCAACCCATTGCAGCTACTCATATAGACCAATGACTTGGGATCGCCACGCAATCATGTATGTCAATGCGGGGATCAAAATAAAATAGTGCCACTCATGTACCGTTGGCTTGCATTGATGTTAAAGGGGCTATTGGAATGGAATAAGTCTAATCCCATGTGCATTGCGTGTGTGAGGCTCAACTCAAAAAACATCCAAGGAGCTCAAACCCAATGTGTTAGGCCCAATGCCTATCACTCCTATGTTGGGCATCTTCGCAAGAGCACTAGTCCACCATACTCCTCACGTTACCCCAAGCATGTCAAACATTGAGCCCAAGGATCAAAGACCAACCGGCTCGTTGCCCGACCAAATCAAATAGAGCTGTAAAGACCCAATCATCGTCAATGATGCAGACTTAGTCAAATAGAGACGTGGGAGGACATATGGACTACCACGAACTTTACTTCCACACCTCCCTCTACGCATTCTACCCTTACGACTTTCATCACTATGATGGATTAGGAGCCAATTATGATACGCCACATGACGTCCTCTAATAATATAAATTGATCAGTATGTAACGGAAAAGGATATATACAATTCTTTTCACAATTAAAAAAAATAAACTTTCTTTGAAAAGATTGACCTTTTCCACATATCACAAACGAATTTTCTGGTGTTTTCCGTGTTTTTCAGAGAACAAAACCAAATAGCCCCCCATAACTTCAAGTCCACCAGAATTGGCAAATAGAACCAAAATTAAATCATGAAAGAGAAAGCAAAATGAAAAAACCCAGAAGGGGGCACATGGATGAATTCAATTTCTCTCACAAAACCATCTATCAAAACTCAATTATGACAAGGAAACTCAAACCACCAAACAAAAAGACACCTTAGATTGTTAGTACTCCATTCTACTGGAAAAATACCACATCATGCATGCTACATGACAACACATTTATTCCAAGCACCATAATAGTTTTATTTCTTTAAATTAATTACTTGCCATTTGGTAAAATCAAGCATGGAACTTGGCAGAGGTGGGATCTGATGGGATTTTATCATATTTTAATTGAGGGATGATAGGGTCCTCCAAAGGTTAAAACCCCCATGTGTCATTGTGCCACAAACCTCCATTATTTTGATGTAGCTCTGCACCCATAATTACACACTTTCTTCCTTTTTTCATGGATCCTTCTTTTTTGAGTCTGGTCGTCGGCACCAATGGACATTATTATGTCATCTCTCCCTAATTTCCTGTTTTGTTGATTTAATTAAAAAGACCCTTTTGAGCTAAGTTTGTAAATCTAACTCTTCATCAATTTTTTATTGTATTTTTTTATCCATAACTCTTTACTCATAAAAAACATTTAATATTTCAAAAATATAAGACATAAAAAAGGAAAAGATTCAATTCCCACATTGTAACTAAAAAAAAGAACATGTAAATACCTAAAATGATAAAGAGTATTTTTATTTATAATAAATTATTTTTCAAGAAATAATATGTGAATGATTATATTTATAAATTTTAGATTATTTAATTTCTTTTTAACAAAATATTTATTTCCTCAAGATTCACTCAAAAACTAAAGCAAACCATCCCCACCACTCTGCACTAACTTTTTTTTTTTCAATTTTTCTACTTGATTCACACTATTTGGAGAGAGAGAAAAAAGAGAGAGAGAGAGAGAGAGAAAGGAGAGTGGCCTTTACAAACCAGAGTGCCCTGTTTAGTCCACTGAGAAAAAGCGTGGCCTTCTTGTCTTATTTCAATGACAAAAACATGGTGGTGTTGCTTTCATTTTTTTTGTTTTTGTTTTTAAAAATGGGAAAAGCAGGGTGGCACTGAGCGCCTGTTTACCATTTAAAAATTTTCTCAACTTATCCAAAATTCACATTAGAAAATTCTTTAACTGATTTAATCTCAGCATTTTCAAAATACATTTCATTTAATTCATTTAAAATAAAAAGACAAACAAATCCTGCTTTCTATAAAAACACTTCTAATAAAAACAATTTAAAATACCAGAAATTGCTTTAAAACTATATTATTCATTTTTTTGTCATTTGATTTTGTCTCGATTTTTAAGCATTGCTTTATATTTTTTTTTTCCACTTATACCTTGGGCTTGCTTTACATTTTTTCTTTTTTAATTTTATAATTCAAAAATGCGAAACAACACAAAACTGCTTCCTCGATTTATATATAAAATATCAAAATAAATAATCATTTTTCGCTTTCTCAAAATTCGCTTTCGCTTATTCTCGCGTGAATCAAACGCTGCTGCTTTAAAGCCATCAGAAAACAAAATTTTCTACCTACTAAATGAAAATATGAGTCTTTGTTTTCTTTATCCCTCTTTGAGATTGAAATTACAAGCATGCATTTCCGCTTATGGCCGCACTGTTAACGATTCCACTTAACTACTTAGCCTTAGCTATAAAAAACCTCGCTTTCATACTTAAGCTTTACATCATGGGGATAACGATTTAAAATTTTATCTGAGAAAACATAGATCTCAATAAATAAAATCACTATTTAACGGTGTAAAACTCGTTTTCATAGGAAAACGAGTTTTTCATAACTGAATCATTCAATCAATTACATGTTCGAATAAATAAATAAAAAATCAGAAAATCAAGGCCAAATCTTTTGATTTACAAAATATTTCGATAAAATATATATATATATATATATATATATATATATATATATATATATATATGATTGACATTATCCAACAAATATACTAAAAGTTTACTTGTGCCAATATCAAAAGGTTTATTAGATATTTTATCAAATATTTTATTATTTTTATTAAATATTTTTTAAATTATTGGACCTAATCTTAGTTTAAGACCGCATAACCTAATTTCCCCCTTTTTTTGACTTTATCGACATAAGGTCGGTAACGCGCTTTAAATGCAAGTACAAAACCCTACGGGGTTGTAAATAACTACAAAATATAAAAATAAAATCATTTTTAAACTTAAAATATTTTCTTTGTTAGAATTTGATGACCTTTTATTTGAAAAGTTTTGCTATACGACATATGAAATTTTAGGATTTTGGTGAATTGATTGGACTAAAAAAGTTTTTGATGCTTCTGGCCCATAACTATTCTTTATCAAGAGTTATGAGCATGTTCGGTTTTGAAATACTTATAAATACAAAATATATTTTTAGAAATTTAAGGAATTTTGAGAATAGTTCAATTATTCCAACCTTATATAAGTTATATTTCCTCCCAAATCATCACTAATTCAAGTTTCATTAAATAACTTTACAATTTTAATAAGAAAAATCTTGTTAATGGGAAATGATACTCTACAAAAACATCTATGTTAATAAATTAGAATAATTGCCTCATTGGTTACCCAAAAGAACATCTAAGTCTAATTCAAAATGATTAAAAAATTGTAAAGACAGGATGGTAGGTAATTGTAGAGATATGGAAGTTGATCTTAGCCATTGGTTGTAGGGTGGACTGTGGAGAAGTGTTTCCATGAAATATCTGTCACTTTGATTGAGACACGTGTACTGGTATGGCATTTTCTGACCAATCAACAATTAACGAAGTTTCTGTCATGTTCGTTATGTATGGTGGATGCTGTTGATTATTTAAGAATACCTACGAACATTTGTTTTTTTTTTTTTTTTTTTTGAAAGAAACAAACTATAATTAATAATATCAACTTTAACCTGTAGCTATGATTTGAATGAAGTCGATGTTTAACTCAAGGTTAATATTAGGGGTGGTAATTTTTGTCGATGAATCGTATTTGTTTTGTGTTAATATATGGATTGTGTTAATATTCGTCAACCCAAATCTCGATACTCTAATAATAAACGCTGCCAATATTCATAACTCAAACCTAACTCATTTATTATTTACGTTACATATCAATAATACGAATACGACATAATTACTCCATTATTTAAAATAATAAAGAATTCATAATTAATCATCTATCTAGATGCTTAACACAAATAACCTATTAAATTTAACACGTTATTAATTTTATTATTTAAATTATTATAAATTATAATTAATAATCCATATTTAACATAAATAACTTATTAAATCGATTAATTAATTAATATAATAATTAAATCCATCAATTCAGCCTTATTCAAGCACGCAGTGCCGTAAGACGACATTACCCATTTTATTAAACGCTACAGTCAATGCGACACGACCCAAACATTACAATACTCAACACAACGTAAAACCGCGGCCTACTATCTGACTGGGTTACGCCAAATTTTATCCGCCCTAGTTAATTCAACCAATTTTCAACCTTGGGTTTTCAACTAAGGTGTTTTTTTTTTTTACTTAATGTCAATGTAATATTTTCGGTGCTTTAATACGAATAAGACTTAATAACATTAAATATTAAATCGTTGCTTTTTAACACGCAGAATGGAAGCAGGATAACAACGACTCGTTATTTCGCTCCGTCCCGCTCGCCCATTCCTTAATAAAGACGGCCGGCGAATCAGAATCGCGCTTTAATTCGGCCATTTTTCAAATCCAAGAGTTCATGCTCTGCAGATTGCTACCTGCTCGCTTCGATTATATTTTTTTTAAAAATATTTTTATTATTTTTATTTTATACTTTAATATAAATAATAATAATTATTAGAATTTTTTTCATAATAATTTATAAAATTATAATATTTTTTATTTTTTTATAAAATATATTAATTTTAATATAATAAAATATAAAAGAAAAATATAAAAAATTTAAAAATAAAATAAAAAACAAAATCAAACGTGAACAGGCGCTGGCATTCTTTCATCTGCTCGTCCCGTTTAATTCTTTAAACGGCATGCTGGTAATTTAAAAGCACAACTAGCCGCTCTGATTTTACCTTTCGTCTCTTAAACCCTTCCGTTGTCATCCCTCACAGAGCTTAAGCTGCTAATTCTTTCCTTGTCAAGAATACGAGCTTTTTTTCTTATTGGTTTAAAAATGAATTTTTCTAAATATAAAAGCTCAAATATTTTCATTTTTCATTCAAAACTTTTTAAAAAATTTCAATAAAGTCGTTAAAATTTTAAAATAAATAAATTTAACGTCGAAAGTTATTCAACTTTTAAGATAAGTCAAAATAAACAACCTCTAAGTTCTTTGCAAAACTTTTTTTGGATTTAAGTCTTGATTAATATAATGGGTATAAATTATAAGTTTACTTTAAATTAGCGTAGAAATTGACTAATATTTTCTTCTATCATTTGAATATATTTCTTGTTTTTTTGTTTATCTTATTCATGATAGTAAGTCTTAAAGAAATAATAACTTTTTCATTCTTTTAAAGAGATTTTAGTTATTAAATTTTTTTTAATGGTAATTTTGAAAATATTGTAATTGTAATTTTTTTTTTCTTTTCTAGGATGACAACTATTTTATTTTACTGATGTTATAAACTAAGGGTATGTTGGATACAGGAGGTAGGAGTCAATGTGAGGGAGGCATAACATATGTTTTGTAAAATATAATGCATATGAGTTGTGGTTTAATAGTTCAATACTTTGTGATTTCAATAGGGACAGAGTGAACTCAAATCCTTTATGAAGGAGATTTTTTTTGTTTTTTAATATTATTGTGGTTCAATGTTTGTAAGAACTTAATTTTGTAGTCTTCTTTTATCAAAAAAAAAAAAATTAAAAAGAAAAAGTTAGTAGGGTATTTGCCATCCTAGGCCACTATTGGCTCTGGTCTTGGTTGGATTACGGTTTTTAAAAGAGCTTGAAAAGACGATTCTTGAAAACTAATTTCTAATGTTTCGTAATATATAAAAAAGCAGACGTGGCTTAAACAGAATGCCAAAACTCGTAACAAATCGAAAATAGCAACTTGATTTTTTATATTTGTCACCACATGTAATATGATGATGCTTTTTCAATCTAACCTGACGGGCAAGAGATTCTAATCGGCCGGGCTCTAGCCCACCGACTCACGCGCCATTACACACACGGCCCTCCCTCTCTCTCTCTCTCCGTGGGAACAAGAAACAAAAGGATCTGAGGGGGCTCACCCGTTGCCTCTCCAATGCCTAAGCCGGCTCTTTCAGCAAGAAGATCGACCGCTTAGGTAATGAAGTTTTATGCGCATCTTCAATCAATGGGACGACCCCAGATTTATAATTCGGGTCATCATGATCGGCCCCTAGCTTCTGATGAAGATACGTAATGATAACTTTCTTAGTCGATGATGATACTCGATATTTCTCCCATCAATGAGGATTTTTATCGTGAAACCGATTACGCTGATAATACTGCAAGAATAATTGCAAATATCATACTTCCTAATCGTGGAGGTGTCAGTATTTTCCCCTGGCACAAGTTCTTCGATTATATTACCAAATTCTTTAGTGGTGACTGCCCTCGTTCGCCCGCGCTGCCTATTATTTTAAACCCCATCAATCGCCCCGAGCCTTTACTAAAGCGCGAGGTAAGGGATGCATTGCTTTCTCACATTGACTTCACGATATACGGATTTGCCGATTAATATTGTTTCGCTTAAATTGAGATGCTGCTTCGTTCCTCGGTCTCGCTTGAACCGGTTTAGCCCCAAAATCGAGCTACTGTGCTCCCAGTGGCTATCAGGCTCGAGCAATTAAAGCTTTGAAAAATCGCAGCCACTGGCCCCGGGCCGCAAGGCTGCTCCCGGTCATGCTCTACAACCGAAATGATGTGTACAAGCGGGCAAGTGCCTTCCCCGAAATGTTGCTTCTAAAAAATGAGCTATGGTTCCCCGCGCCGAGGCCTTCCTAAGTCATGTCTCTACAACCGAAATGACGGCTCCCTGCCAGGCGCCTTCCCCGAAGAAAGAGTGCTCTCGCAACCGAGCTGTGGCCCCGGGCGCGAGGCCTTCCTTAGCTATTGCTTTTGCAACCCAGCCTACTAGCGTTCTCGGGCGCTAAGGCCTTCCCCGAGCCGTTAAGCTCGCAACCGAGCCATCGGGCTCTCTGGCGCCGAGGCCTTCCCCTTCGAAATGCTCGCAACCGGAGTCACAGTTCGCAAGCCAGGGTCTTCCGAAATGTTGAGCTCGTGAACCGCAGCCAGGCTCCTGGGGCGCCCCAGGCCTTCCCGAGCTATTAAGCTCCGAAACCGAGCCATCGGGCTCCCGGGCACCAAGGCCTTCCCGAGCCGTTAAGCTCCAAATCGAGCCATAGGCTCCTAGCGCCGGTGCCCTCCCCGAGCTATTAAGCTCTACAACCGAGCCATTGGCCTGGGTGTCGAGGGTCTTCCCGCGAGCCGTCAGCCCACAAACTGAAGCACAGGACTTCTTAGCGCCGAGGCCTCCCGAAAGCACATTAAGCTCGCAACCGAGTCAGGCTGGGCTTCTGCACTACACTCTCTCCCAGCTGTTAAGCCCCGCAAACTGGGCTACTGGGCCCTGCCCAGGCCTCCCCGAGCTATTAAGCCTGCAACCCAAGCCACTGGGCTCCCAAGGCCGAGCCTCTCCCCGAGTCAGTTAGCCCGTAAACTCGAGATGCCGTGGCCCCGGGCGCGCAGGCCTTCCCGAGCTATTAAACCCATGTCCCGGGAGCCGACAGCTCCCGCGCCGAGGCCTTCTCGAAAGGCCGCAAACTTTGCAACCGGTGCCACAGTACTGGGCGCTGGCGACTCGAGCTTTCAAGCTCGCAACCTGTGCCACCGGGCTCGAGCTAAGGCCTTCCTCGACATCCCTGCGCCCATCTAGTTTTATATGTACAGGTAATCTACGGGTCTTTCATTCCATCGAACGTTCGATTCATGGCACAGAACTCATTAAGAGGAAGGCAGACCTCACTGTGAATCTGGGGATTCACTTACGTGACTGCAGCGTCCATGTAGATCGGAGTTCGACCCTTTTATCGCTTCCTCTCATAATGGGCCGTAGCCTTACCGATGTCCTCAACCCTCTCGTCCCATGACCACTCCTCCGTCTCCCTGATAAAGGACTGTGCCCATCGCCATTGTTCCACCATGCCTCTCCTCACCGCGATCCTCCGTGGGGCTTCGTAAGGGTCATATCGCCTCGGCCGCTTGGGCTTCTCCTTCTCCATCTCGTTTCAAGGAGGGTCGAGGTGTCGTTTCCTGCACAGTGTTTCGCCTTCCTGGGTCCCAGCCGCGCCCCGGGGCGTTTGTATTTGTCTCGGTGAGTTGCTCCAACTCTCTCAAAGAACGCCGTCAGGAGACAGAGCGCCCATCTCATCAAGTGTCGGGCTCATGTGAGTTTCTGTAGTTCGCTCCGGGAGGCCTGGCCATCTACGCCGCCTCTTTACCGGGCCCAGATCTCGATCGCGTGGCCCCGGGCCAGGTTCCGAGTCGATAGCATCGCCGAGAGGTCATCTTTATTTGTAGCTAACCAAGCCTTTCCCACAGATTTCCGCGCTAAATCGATGATGCTTTTTCAACCGAATCGGGGTTGGATGTCGGGCTCCTACTACGCAAAAACAAGAAAGCAAAAGATCGGCGGGGAGCTTTACTTGGATTGCCTCTTGTGCCTAGAGTCGATTCTTTCCGGTGGAAGAAGATCAAGCCCCTTAGGAATGAAGTTTTGTCGTCTACTCACTGGAGTAAGTGTTTGGTATTTATAATGGTCATCTTGATCGGTTTCTAGTTGGAAGATGATCACATGTGTCTTTCCTAGTTGGATGATACGATATTTCTCTGAAATTAGATTGAGATTTTCTTTCCTTAATGTAAACCGATTAATAGGGATAATTGATGGATGTAATTAGGAAATATCCTACTTCCACAGTGGTGGAAGTTTGATGTTTGCTCCTTTAAATGCGAGTTCTTTGATTATATTACGGCTGCTTTTGAAAGGGTGACTTAGGCCTAAGTTTTGGGCTACGTGTCTGATATTTTAAAGCTCCATCCATAATAAAGCATAAAAATAAAACCGATATAGCCATGAATAAATGAAGCCCATACCAAACTAAGATTTTATTTGATTTTATCTTATGATTGGAGTTGATTAGTGAGATTACAGGAATTTTATTTTGGGAAATGAATTTTATTTTTTAGGGAAAGATGAAGACCAATGGAAGGAGAGAGGCAAGATAACGATTAGAGAGAGAAGACACTTAAGACAAAGCAGGAGAAATTACAACCTTGAGTTCAAGAAGGAAAGATGAGACATTGTAAGGAGGACTTTTTCTTCACGGCGATAACTTCGAGACCTCGTAGGTGACCCATTAACTGATTCAATTAAGTCAAAAATCAGTGCTTATTAAAGCTGTAATTAAATTTGTGTTCACGGCTTAAAAATTTTTCAGCACTCGCCTGTCGGGTCTAACACATATGTAGGTATACTATCATATCAAACCTATGGGGATCCAACCCACTTTGCTTAAGCCTAACCAAGCATTGGTGGGTGACTCATGCACCTTGAATTAGAGACCCATCGGACTCAACTTGATTAGGATCATCCCGGCACTTAGGGTGCCTGTTTGTTTAAACTCAGTTCAGTAGGGCTCATTGCTATGTCACCTAAGACCCATTACCACAGCACACCCTTAAAAAATATAATTTTAAATATAACAACATGAGGTTTTAAACCAATGACTTCTATATTATGAAATAAGCTCTTAGCTATTACCTACCAACCTTGTATACTTTTACTCTTTACTTATATTATAATTTTAACATCATAAAAATAATTTTCCAATTAAATTACTTTACAAGTCAAAAAATCTATTTTTCTTCAAATTTATAAATTCCTAATTTCAAATTTCAAAACCTTAATTTTTTAAAAATTCAAATCTAATTTTCCAAAATTTAGGTCCTTTCTTAGGCACAAATTCAAATTCTCTATTCCTTTAAATCCCAAAATTTTCAAATTCAAATTCAAAATTCTCAATTTCTAAAATTTTAAATCATAAGTTCCAAAATTCAAATACCTAATTTTCAAATTATTCAAATTTTAATTTACAAAACCCAAATTTTCAGTTTAAAAAATTCAAGTCTCAAGTTTCAAATTTTCCAAGTTCCTAATTTTCAAAATTAAATTCCCTAATTTCAAAGTTCAAAATTCAAATTCTCAATTCTTAAAAAAATTCAATTTTCCAAATCTCTTGAATCAAAACTCAATTTTCAAACATTCTCTTTTCAAAATAGTTTTTTAAAAAAAGTTTCAATCACATGATTAATTCTATAACTCTAATAATAATGGAGTCTTGTGGAGTTAATTTGTGTAATAAATAAATGAGATTTGGTAGGGCCCTACTTCTCATGTATCATTTTAATAAATTATTTAGTGTTTGATTTACAACATATCTCTAATTTAAATTATGAATATTCCTATATTGTTTAATCAATAACATGATTCTATTGATAAGCTCTGCAGATTAGCCGCGAGGTATATTTTGTTCCTTTCATTTGATTCTTTATTTCATATCTGCGTGGTTATTAGTATCACATAATTAATTGATTGATTGCTATAGTTTTCATAACTTGATTAATAAGGCGAGGCTTTGGGGCAGAAGTGCTGTGAAATAATGTCGTCGCATGCACGATATGTAACGTGACATAAATTTGGCTGATTTCGTAGACATGTATTTTCTAAAAAATCGAGTCACATTGGGGTTTTTATTTTTATTTATTTTCCTCTTAAAAAATAAGAAAGCAAAAATAAGTGGTGACTTCAAACCTTTTTCTAAATGGTTTTTCAAAATAAAAAAACGAGTCTCGCCTTTTAAGTAGGAAGCGAATCATTGCCAAAATGTGGTGTCCACAAAATGACGACTTCACTAGGGATGTTAATGGGTCAAGCTTGAATATAATTTGAGAAAAATGTGACAATTGATTGGTGGATATCCACTCTTTGTGCTTTTTGTATGTTAATGGCACATTGAGAGTTTTTTTTTATTAGTTTGCTTTATCTTAATGTATTCTTATTGCATATTTTCTGCATTTTGATATGTCGATTGTATATATTATTTTTAGCTTATGTGTAACTTTGGATGATATATCTGCTTATTGTTTGACTGCTTATTGCATGACTACCATACTCTTGCTTGATTGCATGTTGCCTGTTGATGTGGGACACACATGTATCCCCTTATCTCCAACTCCATAGTCTCGATCGACTTTGTTTCTTTTGTTGTTGTGTTTAATGTTTGGTTGGAAACTTGTTACACCGTGTTTTGCTCTTCGACCGAGCTAGTGATTAGGAGTAAGGTCTAGTGATGGGTTGTATCTATGTTTAGGAGCATTATGGAGGTGGTCGACATATTGATACTGCTTAGAGTTTGATCTTCGAATACTTGTATAGCTCAGAGCTAGATTTTAGGATATTTATGTGGCCAATGTGCTCTTCTTTGTGTTAGATTTATTAGGTTTTTCGGATGCAGCCACATATTAACTGTACACTTTGTTTCTTCCTTAGTATTGAGAGTAGTGAGAGCCTTTACCATAGGAAACCCCCTTGGGGTGTCGAGGTAGTGCATGTGTGGATGTAATGACCACCTTGCTAGAAGTACCCCATCTCTTCTGAGGCATGTAAGAGGTTGCATACCGTTGGAGGGTACGATCGCTCTTACTAGGGATCCCTTTAAAAACCCACAATTTTCTTTTAAAGCCACTTTGACCTTATAGGTTGAGCTTAGATCTTTTTTTTAAACTTTCCAATCCTACACGTGGGTGCATCTATGAGCTATTAGGGTCGATTTAGTCATGATATGGATTAGGCTCGTTTGGTTTCCTCTCGAAATTATCACGAGGAGATTTGCTCCCGAGTTTGGGCTTTAATGAGACAATTTTCTACAGTGTTAGCTTATCTATTTCAGTTTTAGTTCAACATTCACTTATTGATTGTGCTCAGCTTGGATAATATCTTAGTCAAATCTTGTACATTTTTAGGGCTCATTCGGTTATAGAGTTTAAGACTACGTTCTTGGGATAGAGTTTAGGGCAGATTGGTTCGTACGATAAATCATACAAATATGGACTCACGGTTGGTTACAGTTGATCAATTTACCTCAGTGATAGTTGCGATTTAGGAGTGCATGGCTAGACTTAGGCAGAGGATAAAGGAGACGGCAAGCCAGCGCGATCATGTTCGGGATGGGGTTCGGGGAAATGATCCTGCGCCGCCACCTCCACCTTCCATTCAATGAAATGACTTCTCATGTACCACTGGTTCTTCATGGTAGGCGATGGCCTGCACCACCAACTATAGATTACTCTTGCATCTATTGATGATACGCACGCACATATGGATAGGTTAGAGCAATGCGTTAGACAGATGAGAGTCTCTGATGGTATTACCGATTGGGATGACTTTGATAGTCCACTTGGGACCAGATTATCACCGGATTTTAAGATGTCGAGATTACGAGATATAATGGCAGGGGTTGCCATAAGTGTTCACTGAAGATTGTACCTTATTGTCGCGAGGCTTATAGACTTGATGAGGCTCCTTACTTATGTTATTCCCTATGCCTTTTAGAGGTGTTACATAGAGTTGGTCTCCTTCCTTAGATGCTTAGCATTTGTCGAATTTGGGAGGATTTGACCCGGGTATTGAGACATTTTGCTTTCAGTATATTGGTCGACGTCTCGAGGAGAGAGTTATAGGCTATGAGGCAAGAGTCAGAGGAGACAATGACTTCCTTTATCTCCCGCTGGAGGGAGAAGATTGTTCATATGATAGAATGCCCATAAGAGAGAGAGCATATTAGCATGCTTATGAGGAGCTTACAGCCCAAGTATGATAGACATTTGATGGTTTTTCCACAGACAAATATTAGAGCATTGATTGAGGCACTATATGGCGATGGATGGTTTTAGCATCAACTGGTTTATGGTTTGACCCCTCTTTCCTCCTAACGATGGGGAAGCGGATCATGCGGACCATATAGACTAGAAAATGGTGAGCCGTTTAGTTTCATTTATGCAGAGGAGGCCACCCAAATCTCAGCATGTATCTATCCGGTCGCTCAAGACCTCATACATACATAGTTCAGTTCAATTTAGTATAGACCTTCCCTACCGACTAAGCCGTTCAAATTCTTAGCTCCATACAATTCACCATATCCATTTATTATTGCACGGGTTGTCGAGAGACCACCTATAGTTCATCTTAGGATTTGGCACCTACAGTTCATACCACACACGGCCTAAACCGGCTTAAATAGTTTACACCACTAGGCATGCCTTTGGGGAGAGAGATGTACATATATTAATGGCCATTGGATTTGCTCGATCCATTAGTGCCAAGGCCATTGCCTCAGGTTGTTCACCCTGACTTCTAATTGGACCTACATTATGCTTATCAACAAGGGGTCAAACATACTAAAGATAAGTGCATAGCTTTGTGGCATGTCGTTCAGGACTTGATCGATCAGGGCATTGTGCAATTTAGACAATCTAGTATTAGTTTTGACCCCATGCCTACATACTCGACACATGCAGTTTCTCCTCCAATGAGTGGTATTTATTCCACTGACTTTGTCGAGCCAAATGACATCATCCATATGTTATCCTAGGGCGACCATGGGCCAAAGTCCATAGTATTTGATGATGATTATGAGGTTGTTGATGGGGTTACATTACCTGATGATTATGTAGATGAGCTACTTCATATGGACATCAGTCAATTTGAGGTTGTGGTTATGCCTGAAATAGATTTTGCTCTTGACGATTCTTGTGTGCTTGCTATGGGAGATGATGAGGATGCTCTTCATGTTCTAGCTTCTTATGTGACTATGGATGTTGCTATTGCTGATATTGTGTCTCTGTATTTTAGGTCATGTTGTGGGAGAGTCCAATTCTATGGACCCACCACTTTCTTTTGATATCTTGTCGGGATTTCTCTCTCGTTTTGATGATGCATTAGCTTTTTCATCTATGGATTTGAGCTTTTTCTTTGAGTATTCGTCTGCCCCTTCTATTGCTAATATTGATGTATGTGCATCTCATTCACCCACAACACATATCCATGATATTGATGTTTGATGACCATGATTTGGATAGAGATACACTATGACTGATCATAGTTTTACTTATGAGAGAGTTTCGCATACTTATGATGATCTGAGACCAGTCGGCCTTGGTAGGTGAGTTAGTGCAGGGTTGAGTTTTGGTTTATTATCATCTACATATGAGATAGATAGATTGCTCACTTGCTCAGATTATACTTGGATGTTTTTGCATGATTTTTGTGGAGATATGCTAGACCTCCCTTTTATTATTCATCGTTTGTTGTTGGTGCCACATGTCAGACCATTATCGTAAGGCGATTTGGTTTTGAGTCATTAGAGGATTGAGCATGTGGCGTTAGGATAGTTCAAACCCAACTAGAGCGGATTGTACATTATCAAAGTGCTAACCCCAAAGGGAGTTGCATGGTTAATGGAGTTAGATGGAAGCCAATTCTTAGAGCCTACCAATATGGATCAGCTAAAGTAGTTTTATGTTTGAGACCATGGTCGCAGGATGGTTGGCCATCATTTCCATTAACCATACACCTTCTCACCTTTTATTGATATATATAGACCGTTGCTAGCCCCTTGAGCCTCACGCATATGTTATGGTCTTTTCTTTCTTATAGTTTTGCTTACCTTTTCTACACCAGGGTAGGGGCCCTTTGATGTATATGTATATGTTGTTGAGAGTCTCATGAGCTTTAGACTTATAGGTATATCTTCCTTATCTTTATTGTTCTCGTTCCAACTCCTCGTTTGGTTATGCTTCATTATCATCACCTTTGTTCTTTCCCCTCGTTATTTTCGTTGTTGCTTACCTTATTCTTTCATTACTTAATTTGTATTGATGATTCTTCACATTTTGGTGCATAGAGGGAAGTTATGTCACTTCTTTTACTCTACCCTTGGCATTGATTCAAAGGTTTTGGCTTGAGAGGTTACTTTGTGAGAGAGGGATTCAGACATTCGCTAGTGATTGGGGAGAGTTATTTCATTCTTTATATTCCTTGTTGAGGATTGAGTTGTTGATGATCGAATTTGGGAAAAAAAAAAGAAAAAGAAAAAAAGAAGGAAGGGTAATGACTCATTTCTGTATAGTATCTTTCTCTATTTGATGGATATCGACTTTTGAGAGTTATTCGTTGTGTGTGTTTATTATTAGGGATTTATGTGAGATTTCTATGAGGGTTTTCATTCTTTAGGCCGCTCTTATTATGTATTTTGAGTGTTGAGAGTTCTAAGAGATCATTTATTTTTTGGATCGTTGTTGATGTCCTTTATGAGAGGGGTAGGTGTTTGAGTGATTTTCTCACTAGGATCTCTAGATCATTGTCTTGGCTATGATTCCATCATTAGTGACATGACTTTCCCTTTATTGTATTGATATGGGTTGGATCATTTTGTTTTTCCCTACCTTTTTGTGTTTATTACCACATTTTTTCCTACCATTGCATTCCCTCCCCACATTGATATTTTCCCTAGACCCAGCTCTTTCACACCTTCTTGTGATTTATTACTAGCTTAGCCTCTTCTCATTTGTTCATTTCTTTCATCAGTGCTTCCATTGGTTACCTTTGAGTCCATGGCTCATGAGATTTTTTACATGCATTACATCTTGCACACGAGGGTATGAGTTTGATCATTGGGTATTTGAACTTAGTTTCCTTTCAGTTCTTTCACCTTATCACTCTAAGCCTATATTACGGTTCATGTCATAAGACCACCTTGAGGCCATGAGATCATACATTTTCTTTGACACCATCTACTTGGATGGTATATGAGACTTGGTTGATATCTAGATATTATTATGCTACTTTTTTGGGGATGCCTTACTAGTGTTCGAATTTGTAGTTACAATTCGGGATGATATGAGGATCACTCTCTTTACTAATAGATGCATGAGTTTTGACTGATTCCTCGACACTATGGAGCATTAGATGCCATATTGGGGCATATCCCATACCTGTTGGGATCATCTAGAGTTTGTTGGTTTGTACACACAGTTCTTACCGAGATGTTGATCCATGCTTTGATATTTCGAGATTTCATTACGTCTCCATTAGATGTCATACTTGGGCATATCCCCTATCTGTCGGGATCATACAGAGTTTGTTTGTTTGTGTAGATAGTTCTTATCGATGATATGAGCCTTGTTTTGAGAATTCTGAACTTCATCATGTTTATGTTGAATGTCATACTAGGGCATACCTCCTATATGTCCGGATCATCTAGAGTTTGCTGGTTTGTACAGACAGGTCTTGCTGGAATGTTGAGTCATGCCTTGATATTTTGAGATTCCATCATGTCTTTGTTGGATGCCATACTAGGGCATACTCCTAGTTATTGAGACCATATGGAGTTGGTTGTTTTGTGTAGACAACTTTTATTGAGAGGATGAGTCTTGTTATGGAATTTCGGGCAAATGCCATCTTGGAGTATATTTCCTTATTGAGATTAGATGGTTTTTCCTGAGGATGATCTTCATGGAGACATTTTTGCTTCGATATTATTTATTAAGTGGATCTTTGTTGGGCCATGAGAGTTGGCAAATATTTCTCAGATGTTATTTATTACCCATTGCCAAAGTTATTGTAGGACACTTTATCTTTTGTGTCTCGAGATTTCAGAGTTAGATTCCACATATGTTTACAGTATGGTTTTTTTTTTTGAGTTAATGGTAGGAGTTACTCATTTTGGATGTATTAGGCATATTTTGAGTTCTCATTGGGCTTTCATGATAGACACTCATGCTCGTACCATTTATGATGATATGGATAGTTCGAATTTTTAGCATAGTGTTGATTGTGCAGAGTCACTTCGGATACCCACTCCGTAGCAGTGTTCCTAAGATACACAGAGTCATACATATATCATTCGACCTTTTACATATATTTGTACTAGATGAGGATTTCACAGTAGATTGTTAAAGAGTTCGAGGATTTGGCACACTGCACTATGTTTGCCTCATGGATTTTAGGCGTTCAGACTTCCCTCTACCATCTTCATTTCAGATTTTAGGCGTTCATACTTTGCCTTTGATAACTTCATTTCAGATTTCAGGCGTTCAGACTTCGCCTTTGTTGTCTTCAGTTTTGGGCTTTAAGCGTTCAAACTTTGCCTTTGCTTTCTTCAGTTTTCGATTTTAGGTGTTCAGACTTCACTTTACTTTCTTTATTTTGGGTTTCAGGCTTTCAAACTCCTTAGCTCTCTTCATTTTGGGTTTTAGGTGTTCAGAATTCGCCTTTTCTTTCTTTATTTTGGATTATAGGCATTCAAACTTCGCCTTTGCTTTTTGAATTTTAGGCATTCAGACTTCGTCTTTTCTGTCTTCAGTTTGGATTTCAGGTGTTCAAACTTTGCCTTTGCCATCTTCATTTTAGATTTCAGGCATTTAGACTTTGTCTCTACTTTCTTTATTTGGGTTTCAAGCGTTCAGACTTCGCCTTTGTTTTCTTCAATTTTGGGTTTTAGCCATTCAGACTTCGCCTTTTCTTTATTTATTTTGGGTTTTAGGTGTTAAGACTTCGCCTTTGCTATCTTCATTTTGGGTTTTAGGTGTTTAGACTTCACCTTTGCTTTCTTTATTTTAGATTATAAACATTCAGACTTCGCCTTTACTATCTTCATTTTCATATTTCAGGCATTCAGAATTCGCCTTTGCTCTTTTCATTTCAGATTTCAAGGGTTTGGACTTCGCCTTTTCTATCTTCTATTTAGATTTCAGGAGTTTAGACTTCACCTTCGCCATATTCATTTTAGATTTCAAGCATTCAAACTTCACATTTGATGTCTTCAATTTTGGGCTTCAGGTGTTCAGACTTCGCCTTTTCTTTCTTTATTTTATGTTTCAGGCATTCAGACTTCACCTTTGCTATCTTTATTTTGGGTTTTAGGCATGTAGACTTCGCCTTTGTTGTCTTCATTTTGGAGTTTAGGCATTGAGCTTTTAACATTTTTTGGATTATAGGCATTGGACCCGTCTTTGCTATCTCAGTTTTCCCACCCAGATTTCAGGCATGCAGACTTCGCCTTTACTATCTTCATTTTCAAGTTCCAGGCGTTCAGACTTGTCTTTGCTATCTACATTTTATATTTCATGCATTCAGACTTTGCCTTTTCTATCCTCAGTTTGGATTTTAGGAGCTCAGACTTCACTTTTGTCATCATCATTTTAGATTTCAGGCGTTTAGACTTTGCCTCTACTGTCTTCATTTTTGTATTTCATGCGTTTAGACTTTACCTTTTATGTCTTTAGTTTGGATTTCAAGAGTTCAGACTTTGCCTTTGCCTTCTTCATTTTGGATTAGGCGTTTAGACTTCACCTTTGCTATATGTATTTAAGGCGTTTAGACTTTGCCTCTATCCTCTTCATTTTGGATCAGGCGTTCATGTAACACCCTGAAATATACCCTAATCGTTTTCAACATGTTTAGGGTTTTTTGTAAGTATAATTTGAATTTTTCGTAATTTAGAAAATTCAGAAAATTGAGAAACCCGGAAATAAGTAAGGGTAAATTTGTAACTTGTCAAAGCAGAGACACAAAGTCATAATATAAGAAAGATGATATGCTATTATAAGTATATGGCAAAAGTTGTGGTGCAAATAGAATGGAGTTTAAGGACCAAATTGTAATTAGAGGAAAAAAGGTAAAATCAAATAGGGATAAGACCACTTAGTCTTATGATTTGGGGCAAAAATCACAAATTTGAGAATGAGTGCTAGGGTTTCTACGTGAAGAGAAGAAGAAGAGGAAGAAGGAGAAGGAGAAGATAATTCCAGGTATGGATTACTATGGGTTTGTATGGATTTGTGAACTTTTGTATGGATTCTTGGATTCTTGGTCTAGTTCTTGGTCTAGGGTTTTGCTATGAGAAGTTCTAACCCACCATTACATGTGTTTGTGGATGTTGATGGGTTGGAACTTGTAGGAGATATGTATGAATAAGCTTGGAAATGAGGATTTATATGGATTTGTAGGGATTCATGTAGGTCATTTGTAGGTGTGTGAAATTCCTCCTTGTTTAGGGTTTGAGGTGTTTAGAGTATGAATACTTATAGGGTGTTAGGAATCCTCTTGCTTTCCTTCTTGTAGTATGTTTGGGTTATGAAGAACCATTTGGGAGTTGTGTTTTTCGGTGATGATTTTTGGATTATTTAGGGTTTTTGGTTGGATTTACGGAAAATGGGTGAAATTAAGAAAATGCAGGCAATTCCGAGAGTCTACGCCCGCGGCATAGGATCCACCGCAGCGTAAGTCGCGCCAAGGCGTGGCATGTCCACCATGGCGTGGCCGAGGGAGGCTTGGGCGAGCCTCGGGTACCGCCAGTGTAACAGCAGCAAAGCTGCCGCCGCATCGAGGCTACTCCACGGCTTGTGGTATTCACGCCGTGGCGCAACCTTGTTCCTGAAACATGTGTTTTGTCATGTTTTTCTATTCCGTTATTAGAGGACTTGTCTTTTGGACTAATGTGGACCATAAGTGTATGGAAATGGTCCTATTAATGTTTGTATGGGGTAAAGGAAAAATTAGGCCGTGCCTCATTTGCCTCGTGGCAGTTTAATGTTGACAAACTTAATGCCCCTATGATAAGATAAGTAAAGTTCCACGAACATATATAATTGTAGAAATTTATCTAAAATAGGATATTGAATGACGACACCTACATTACGTGAAACGAGACATGTATATAGTAACCCGGTACTCTCTAATTAGTGCGACGACACTCTCTGACCGTGCTTCGACACATTTAGTACTTCGGTACTCTCTGATTAGTGCAACGACACTCTCTGTTAGTGCTTTGGCACTCCTGCTTTGTCCTATGGCACCTCAGTACTATACCGTACCTTCGAGTACTTATTGTGTCATGTCCTACTCATTCTTATTACTGGTATAGGTAGTCAAACAGTTATATGATAAGAATCTGAATAATGAATAAAATAAAAATAATATATACATCGATTAACATCTAAAATGTACCCTCGGTACCTATTACAAATGTAAGCTCTGCTAACTCCTACAAAGAGATTTGAACTAAGTATAAATTACGCTATAAGTACAAGTATGTGTATAAGTTTGTTATATGAATTCATGAAAATTTTGATATACGCTATTGTATGTTGCTATTATATGCTTGCTATAAATGAGTATTAGTGCATGTGCTCATTATGGTCATATGTTTCCCGCTAAGCGTTAAGCTTTAGCACGGGTTTTTATCCATGTAAGTCTGAGAGGAGGGACGCCCGCAATCTTCCGCATACTACTGGGCCAACAAACTAGTAGGAGTCCATCACAATAGGTTTTACGCTTTGATTATGTAAATGTAAATGTATAGTTTTTGTATATGTATATGTAAATGGGACTCAGGCATGTATGTATTGACACTGTAAACACCACTACGGTGGTAGTTTTATTTTGTATCTTTGTATATGATATTTTGATTCGATTATAGGCAGGCCCGCAATGTCTAAAAAGCAAGTAAAGAGTCCCGGTATAGTCTCGCCCCCTTCATGCTAAAGTAGGGTTGGGGAGTATAATGATTCAAACTTGGCACTGCTTTCTTGGATCAGGATATTCAGACTTCGCTTTTACATGGATTAGACGTTCAGACTTTGTTTGCATCACATTCTCCTACATCGCAGTTCAGATGTTCAAACTTCATTTATATCACACTTTCTACATTGTAGTTTAGATGTTAAGACTTCATCTATATCACGCTTTCTACATTGTAGTTCAGATGTTCAGACTTTGTTTTCTATAAATTAGGTGTTCTGACTTTGCCTTTGTCTTTATTCATCTTGGATCAGGCATTCAGGTTTTATCTATATCATGCCTCCACCTTAGTTCAGACACCGAGATTTCATCTTCATTATGTTATGGTTGCACCTGGACATTCACTGTTGTTCATATCTAGGTGATGTTTTGAGCCTCCTCATCACTATGGTTTCAAACTTCTCCTCCCTATTCATTCCTAGTAGAGATATTGGTACCAGTCTTCACGATCGATAACATTACTCACCTTGATTGCATGGCTTCTTTCGGTTGTCTTACTTTGCACCTACTAGCACTTGAGTTTATTGCGAGTATACATCTGACCATTTTAGAGTTCTTATTAGCATACCATTTGTCTTCACAACTCATTCCCTTATTGGTTTCACTGTTTTGTTGAGCATTCATGATTTTGTATCAGTATGACTAGTGTTGATTATTATCTTAGTGGACATGACCATTTTAGCACCCATGGTCAGGTCGATTTCTATTTACTTCAGATTTCGATGCGGGTTTCACCTTTGAGAAGACCTTCTTAGAGGGAACTTAGATCTATATCATGACTTTGTTGGTCTCTAGGTTGTCTTACCTTTTTTTTTTTTTTTTTTTGCTTTTAGGGTGTCTAGAGCCTCTTGCCTTTGTTTTGGTTTTGAGTTGGGTTTGTATTTAACTCAATTCGTCTTCAGGGGTCTCCTTTGTTCTTTGATAGAGTTCACTTCGTTTCACTCATTTTTCATACTTTCACTTCATTCCACTGTTCATGCTCATTACACTTGTGAGCTTTATTGAAGACAGACATATTTGTAGATCCCAAATTTTGGAGGATTTTAATTTTTCTATTTCTGTTTTATTTGATTTTTATATTGTATGATTGGAGTTGATTAGGGGGGATTGAGATATTTATTTTGGGTAATGAAGTTTTTTTTTTAAGGGGTGAGAGGAAGACTAATGGAAGAAGGCAGAGAGAGGCGAGACCACGATCAAAGAGGGAGGACAACTTGGAGCAAAAAGGAGGGATGAGTAGAGGATTTCAAGAAGAGGAGAAAGATAGGATAGCGTGAAGGACTTTTTTCTTCACGACAACAGCTTGAGAACTTGTATGTGACCCATTTATTGTTACCAATTTTTTTGTCAAAATCTCAAGGGCATTGGCTACTCAATTATGAACTTTGCAAAAAGACAATCCGACGGTGTGCCGGCCGCCTCTCCGATGATTAAGTCAACAATGGAGAGGAAGAAGAAGGAGGTTGAGATAGTTGGAATTGCATACCTTTTTCTGTGGGGGATCTTCCTAATTTATAGGGTTCGGTTCCCAAATCCCTTTTCTTATTTTAGGAATAATATCACTTTTTCAACGTAAAGGTTATCTTTTATGGGATAAGATCACATTTTCATATCGAGGATTATCGCGCAGGATAATATATGTTTTTTCGCTATTAGGGTTATTCTTCCAAATAAAGGATTTAGAAATTAGGAAATTCAAGGATATAAATATCTCTTTGCGTATTTTTCATAACAAATTTCTCATATGCGGTGGAATGGTACAGTTGGGTGGACTTAGGGATCCCCGGATGGGTTAGGAATTTGCCACCGTAAGTGAGTTCCCATGTGGTTTTAATATAATGAGCCTCCTTGGGCGCTTCATGGCGTGCGGGCGGTGGGCTGCTTAGGGCGTAGAGCTGTGCTTGATGGAGTGCAGGCTAAAAAGCCATGGTACCTACAATGCCCCCTTTTTTCCCAGCTGAAGGTTGGTACTTCTTGATCCCAGGAAAAATACATTCTTTTAAAACCTTGGTGGAGAAAGTTGAAGAGGCCCCGGGAGAATTAATGCATCGTTGAGCGTGTGTTTTGATATAAACGCGTGTGAGCCAGCATGTTTAAACTGTCGGTCGATGTTTGGATCAACGGAGGGGCGCAACTAGCTCCTCTTATGCGTGAAGAACTTGTAGGGTTAAATTTCCACGTACTTTCGCTTCACATGGCGTCATTACCACGTCCAGTTGTCGAGAGGTCGTTGAGGGTCAAACATTTGTTCTTGATGATCTTTTTGATCAATCTCGGGTAGCTCTTCCCGAGGGGTGGATAGAGAGCCTCGGCTAAGATCATTTGAAGACCTTGAGAGACTGGCCGTCAGAGTCGGTCTGGGAATGGACTTGAGGCGCCCCCCCAGTGGTGAAGAGAAAAAAGGCCTGGTGAGCCATTGTTGTGTTTCGCGTATCGGCCAGTGGGAGGTCTAAGTGCGGTCTTTTAAAAGTGCCCGGAGGACGGCCGCGAAGTCGACGTCAGAAAATTGCGAGACGGCTTAAATGGAAGTTTAGCGTGAGAGATGTGGCGGGCAGTGAAGTCGTGTTCAGAAGTTATGACATATATTTTGACGAATTAAAGCATTAAGAAATTCCCATGAAACTTGAAGTACCGGAGCGATAAATTGTAAATTTTGACATTGAAACTTGACGACCCGGGGCGATGCGTGAGAGTGCCACGAAGCCCCGACCGAAGTGGCGTGGAAGGTGCCAGACGATGGGCCAAAAGTGGCGTGAGAGGTTGGACGTTTTAGTGCTGAACAATGGGTTCAGTGTAGAGTGTTGGACGACGAGCGAAGTCGGCTGTCAGTACGAGTGTTGGACTGGAGATAAGTATAGAGTGGACAGACGGCGGGTGATATTAAAGAAGTGCCGCGCAGACCAGGTCAGATCGTTAGAGAGTGGACGACTTTCAAAAGTTGTAATGAGTTTGGGCGCAGATGTTGGCAGTCAGAAAGTGCCAGACGGCTTAGAACCAAAAGTCTGGCAGTAAGGAAGTGCCGGAAGGCCCGGCCCAGTCGCGTTAAAGAGAATGCCAGGCTGACTAGAGCGAAGTGCGGCATTGAAATGTCGGTGACTTAGAGGCCAAGTGCGGCATTGAGGAAGTGTCGGGCGGCCTGTAAAGTGCTTGTTAGAAAGTGTCGGGCGACAGGCAATCTGGCGTTAAGAAAGTGTCGGATGGCTTGGGCAGGTACGGCATTAAGAGAAAAGTGTCATAAGGCTTAGAGGCGGAGAGTATGGCATTAAAGTATCGGATGGCTTGGGCGATGCGGCATCAAGAAAGTGTCATACGGCCCAGGCCATAAGTCACGGTCTTTTGAAAGTGCTAGGCGACTTGCGGTAGAAGTGCGGCATTGAAAGTGTCGGGCGACATAGAGCCAAGTCTAGCATTAAATGAACCATTGCGAAACATCGACCATCTTTTGGGCGAATAGGACATTTCGGACTTAATGTGAACCCGGTGGGCATCCACCGTAATTTGGGCGGACGAATAATATGGCGTCATGCGGGCTTTTGTACTAGGCGATTAATCGTAGCTGCACGGCTGAATAGGGCATTTAGCGCCATGGGACTTTAATCTAAAGCGACTCACCGTTAGCCATGCTAGGGTCGGATAAGGCGTTGCTTATATCCGTACTTTAGTGCGGTAATGACGACAATACATGTTAGGTCGGATAGGGCATTTAGCGCCATCCGGACTTTAATTTGAGCCAGTTAGGCATTAGCCATGTCAGGTCGGATAGGGCATTTAGCGTCATCCAAGGCTTTAATCGAGCCAATTGGGCGGCTAGTCATCACCAAGACGGATGGGGCATTTAGTGCCATCGGGACTTTGATACGAGTCGGTTGGGCATTAGCCATCTGCAAGGCAAATCGATGCGATTAAGCGCCGTCAGGACTTTAATCTGACCGGTTGGGCATTATCCGTGCCGGAGGCGAGACCCAGTCTGTGTATCAAAGCTTTAGTACGGCGGGGCGGGCGTGGCAAATGCCGTTTGGACAAGTCATGTAAGCGCCATTGGACTTTGATACGGCGAGTTGGGCATTAACTACATGTTGAAATTTGAAGGCGTTGTATTAATTCGGACTTTAATTTGAGCCAGCTGGGCATTAGCCATGTCGGGCCGGATAGAGCATTTAGCGCTATCCGGACTTTAATTTGAGCCGGTTGGAGCGTTAGCCATCTTGCCAGGGCGGATGAGGCGTTAAAGCGTTATGGAATTTGTCTAATGGTTGGGCGTGCGTCTTGGAAGCGGATAGAGCATTAGCGTCATCCGGACTTTAGTCTGAGCCGGTTGGGCATTAGCCATGCTAGGTCGGACAGGTCATGTAGCGTCATCCGGACTTTAGTCTAAGCCAACTGGGCATTAGCCATGCCGAGCCGGGTAGGGCATTTAGCGCCATCCGGACTTTAATATGAGCTTGATTGGGCATTAATTTATGTGTAAATAGAAATTATACAGTGCGATCTGTAAGGGGTGTATAAAGGAAGTCTGAAGTGTCGCATTGTAGTCTTTTGGAGATGAAATTAGGAAGTATAAATTTTGGGCACGAATTTATTCTTAAAGCAGAATATGAATGTCGTTTAGCGGATATATGAGCGTAAATTAAGTTAGAGATGGCGTAGTAGAATTTAAAAGTTGGATTCTGATATTTAAATGTAGGAATAATTCTGATTCTGCAGAAGGAAAGTTGAGGGTGAAGTATAATTAATGGAAGTTTAAATAGTAAATTAATAATAATAAATTGAGAATCAGTTGAAGTCTCGAAAATTATACGAATCTCGGATGAAAGCGAACTGCGCCGTTAAGTTAAAATGCTTGCAAAATATAAGTAACCTAGAAAAGTTTGATTTTAATTAAAGGCAGTCGGAATATTTTCACAATTCACAGGCGACGAGTTTAAAGTGAAGCACGAAAG
Organism: Tetrastigma voinierianum; assembly: GCA_016808115.1. NCBI lineage: Eukaryota > Viridiplantae > Streptophyta > Magnoliopsida > Vitales > Vitaceae > Tetrastigma > Tetrastigma voinierianum. The sequence continues at coordinate 89,048 of JAEQBH010006814.1, forward strand.
CGGGATTTTAGAAAAATGCCGAAAAATGTGAATAATTAAAGAATATTAATTTAGGATAAATAAGGTGGAAATGGAATGAAAATAAATTGTTTCGAGGTTGGAAACGGACGAAAGAAAGAAAGAAAAGGGACGTATGGGTCGGCATAAAGAAATTAAAAAAAAAAAAAAAAAAAAAGACAAATAAGTGAAAGGTGGAGATGCGAAGCAGACGGAAACAGCAGTGAGGGAGCGTGGCAGAGAGGAAGATGTTTAATTTTTTTAACTTTTTAGTTTATTTACCGGATTCTGAAATCGTAGTCGGTTCGTCGGGATAAGCAGCGAGAGTAACTACTGCGACGAGAACAGTGAGTAGGAAGCATGAGTTTGTAGGAATTCGATTAAGTATGTGGAAAAGCGGGTTTTAGTTTTTTGCCGGATCTACTTATTTGATACAGTGGTGACTTTTCCGGATGAGTAGGTAAGGATTTTCTACGAGAAATTTGCGGCGTAGACCAGTAAAAAATCTTGGCACCAAATGGCTGAAGTAGGAAATTTCTCTTTGTGTTATTCAGTCCCAAGTATATAATGACTTGGGAGATATTACAGATCATAATGGTGATCAAAATTTTAAAGCGAGTTTAGAATTTTAGAAAATTTAAATTATTTTCGGACGATCCATTTGAATTTGAATTTGTTTTCGAACTGATTTTAGTTAAAATTCCAGGATTTTATTCGAATAGTCAGAATGAGGTACGGGAAATGTTTTGGGTGTTTCAGTTATGTGATAAGCAATTACAGAATCCATTATTATCACGCGTAAATGGCGTTGGTATAATATTCTGAAATTTTGTTTAGCAGCCAGTATCACAATTAACGGTTGTCTTGGCTGATGTGTGATCTAATACGTCGAGTGTGTGGTACAAGCGAAAGTAAAGAAAGTATGGAATCGTCTTAGTTTATCATGAGAAAGGTGGTGAATTCTATTGTTTTGAATCTTGAGTGTATTATTATTCTGTATAAATTTGTTCTGTTGGTATTTGCTGGTTTTGAATGCGAAGCCAGTTTCGGAAAGCAGCGATGAGTTAAAAGCAATGAATGGTTTTGAGTTAAGCGTTTTGAAAGCGTGGTTTTAAATTGTAAAGCCGATTTTTAAGCGGCAGCGAAAGAAGTAATGGTTTTGAAGAGTTGGCGGGTTTTCAACAATGACGAGTAAGCGAATGGTTTGAGCAAATTAAGCGAATTTTAATGACAGCAGTAAATGGTTTGAAGTGTAAGCAATTTCTGAGAAGCAATGTGACAACGAAAGTTTGAGAAAGCGGGCTTTAGTTACAATGGCAGCGAGTGGAGGTATTAAAATGCGTGCGCGGTGAGTCGATTAATACCATCGTGCGTTTAGTTTTCGCGTTGAAACCAATGGGAGCATCATCCGTACATTTCGCGTGGCGTCATGCGTGCGAGGTATATAAGGTTGCCAATTTCTAGCCAGAATTATGGGTGATGCGGTCAGTTAGTGTCGCAAAGGAAAAGGTGATGCGATTACGAGTCCTTAACGGCTTCACGGTCAGCGTTAGTGTTCGTTAAGTCTGATAAACAAAAAATAGCATAGTGGTTGATGTTTTATAGGCACGATATACAGTTTTGAAAAATCGTGGTTAGTTCCGTCATCGGGCTTAGGAGGATTTAATGACAGTTGTTTGGGGAACCGTTTAAGATTTCAAAAAGCAGTGGATTGTTTATTTCCCAGTGATTTTATTTTGAAAGCGTGTGGTTTATTTCGAGCTCGATTTTTATGAAAAAGGTTTTGACTTTTCATGGAGTTTGTGTGAAGGGTTTAAGAAGCTTCGAACCGAGATAAAGCAATGAAAAGAAATTTGAGAGTTTGTAGCTTTACAGCAAGCAAACAATAAGAGTTTTATAAGACTTTTTAAGAAAAGCCGGCCAACAATGATGAAAAGTTTTAGAAACTTTAAAGCGAAAGATTGGAAGAATAATTTAGCAAGGGGTTGCTGTTTTTGAGATGTTTTTAGGAAAAGCGAAAACGTTTTATAAAGCATCCATCTTGACTCGTTTAATTGATTATTTCAGTTTAAAACTATTTTACACGGAGTCTGGATGTGAAAATAGCTATGGGTATATGGGTTTATTAACAGCGTTATATGAAGTCTTAGTAAAATGAGTAAGAAAATCTTTGAATATAGCATAATGGAACATATGTATGTACATAGAGTAGTTTGTGAGAATGTGTTAGTATCTTTGATTACATATATTTTGGATATCAGTGTAAAATTCGGATGTATCTGAGTTTGAGGATTGTTATGTGTAGCGATAATCTACTGCAGGATTTTAATTGTTAGATTTGCAGTATAAGTTATAAATAAAAATTTTTATAGGAGGTTTAAGCGGCAATCTGACGTTCACGGGAGTTCTAGTCGTTGGGAGTAGCGGTGAATTTCGATGGAGTGGCCCGGCAACCGCGTTGAGAAGTTGAGGTGTGTGGCATCAAATATCGGAAGCTGGGTTCACCACAATCTTCGGTTTTGGGGAGTGATACATGAGTGGTATCGAGCGTAAGTATTATGACCGTGCATGTTTAGGTTCGAAATATTAATGTGGTAGTGAAGTATTAAAAAGAGTGCGTGATTTTTAGTAATTGTTTATAATAAGGGAAGAGGGCGTGAAGTCGTCTGAGGTATTCGGCGGTTTCCGGCGTCTGATTTGCAACTGAGAGATGTGGCGTAGTTTGTTCCACTCTGCTTTCTATGAATCGACCTCAATGGCGGTCATATTTGGATTCTCGAGCTGGGAGAACAAATCTGGGTTGTTCTGGCGGAATGGTGTATAGATTGTGAATCAGTAGTATCATGACGTCGTGATCGTAAGCCTCCATACAGAAGTTATGGAAGAAGCAGGGAGTCGATGAGAGGAAGTCTGGTAGGCGCCAAACCGTATGATGTGATGGTGATCCGAAGCGGCTAGTTATGGTAGATAGAATGGCTCAAAGTATACCAGGTTATATGGGCTGCATGGTTCAAACCGAGTGTATTTTGCAGGTTTCCTGTGAGACGAGGCTAAGGATTGATGGGTGTGAAGAATATCGTGTGGCGTATCGTAGGACCAGAGATTAAGTTGAAGTTTCTAGATGGGTTCAACACCATAGAATATAAGATTAAAATTGAAGAAGTTCTCGATGAGTTAGTTGATTACGCATATTGACAGGATGAAGTTAAAGTGTAAAGGTTTTTATGGGATTCTGTAGCAGAAGATGATGTTTGTCGGTGATTCGCCGAATAGATTTGGGGACATAGTTGAGGCCGCTGCGAGAGTTGAGCGAAACCCAGCAGCCATGTCAGTGGCGAGGGAAGTGATAAGAGTAAAGAAGGTGCACCGGGCCACGTCCTGACAAAGCTTCCGGGACGTGCAGTGAAGAAGCCCAGGAAGCGGCGGAGGTTATAGGCCCGAGTGCGGTCGGTATCTGCAGTCGGGGATCGATGAGGCCCCCGAGTTGTTAACCGTGGCACGAGTATTCACCACACGTATGTCATATATGTCTCATGACACCGTGGAGAATGTAGAAATTCGATCTGAAGTGTTTAAAACATTGGCGGGAAAGGCGAACTATTTAAAGTGCCCTCAGGCGATTGATCTGGAAACATGTTGCGGCAGTCCTAGCTGCCCCCGTGCAGGAGATTAGCACGTAAAAGTCGACGGGAGGTTTCCCAGTAGAGGGCTGACACATCATAGGAGGTGGTCGTGTGCGAGGTGAGGCGTGAGATCTGAGACAAAGCCTCGCGCCGAGCGGAAGTATATCTTTGTGACTTCGGCCAAGATGCAGATCTGACTCGAATGTGGTCAACGCTGGTAGTATTCATCGCGATCGCGATGCGCCTCGTTAAATGGACCCCGAGGCTGCGATTGTTTGCGTAAGCGTTTCTTAGATAAACTTCGGATAGAACCCGACCATTAAGTCGTATGAGGATTCCGCTTCGGTGAAGTCCGGTAATCCTGACGGTAGTAAAGATAATAGAGTTACGATTGAGGAATGACGATTCGGCGGATCTTGTAGCTTTAGATAAGGGGAGACTTGATGTGGTTCTCGGCATGGATTGGCTGTCTCGCCATTACAGAGCCATTAGGTGTTATAAAGAAATGATTTGAATAGGCCGAAGTGGAGGTTAGGATTCGAGGTCATGTGAGGATTATCTTAGGTGTGATCTCTGCTTGTGCAGTATGAGGAGAATCTTTGTAGGGTTATGGAGTTATCTAAACATGTGGTGGAAACAAGAAGGAGAGGACTCCCAGTGGATGAGATTCAGTTAGAAGTTTGGATGTATTACAAATGATGTTAGGATTATAAGAAGAGGTCAGAGTTCGCGGTGATTTGATCCAGAGGCCCGAGCCCATTCCATTCCTCCTTGGGATGGCTCTGCCCAGAGTTGAGAGAGCTTAAGGCTCGGATTAGAAGAATTATTAAGTAAGGATTCATCCCGTAGGCATATCTTCCCCATGGGAGCTCAGTTCTCTTATGAAAAGAAAGATGGGAGTTTGCGGTTGTGTATAGATTCTGATGTTGTTTCGAGTTACCATCCATGATCAGTGTCAGCTCCACCGAATCGATGGATTGTTTGTCAACTCCGAGGATCGAGTATACCGAGATAGGCAGAATTCGGGGTATGTCAGAGTTAGAGTGCGAGAGTGATGTACTACCATTGCATTCGAGCACACAGTTATTACGGACCCTAAGGAAGGAAACCGATGATTATATATACGAGTTGAGCAAGTCGCTGCGGTTTGGCTCAACCGGTGGCGTTCTTAGGTAAATGTGATTTCGGTGATGGGGTGAGTGTGGATTCGGAAAATGAAAGCGGTGGTAAATTAGAAACCGCGAAGAATGTGTCGGAGAATTTAGGCTTCACTTGGTTTGAGGATATTCTGAAAAGTTTGTGGAGGGTTCCTCAGGGATAGTAATGTAGTAGGTATGAAAAGATGTCAAAATATGAGTTAGTGGCACACATCAAAGAGTTTCGAGGTTTGAAGATGAGTCGACCGGCTCCAGTTCTAGATTTACCCAATGGAAAAGTTGGCCAAGTTGTATGTGGGCCAATAGTAGGCTTCAGTGGGGTTCAGGTTGATAGTTTGGTCGAGAACGGTTAAATCCGGGTTTAGCCTAGTTTCGCAACAGTTTTAGATACTCGCCTTCATTGACACGGCATTTCATCCTCAGACGGATGGCGTTCGAAGGACTATTCGGGCGTTAGAGGATATGTTGAGCTTATATAAATTCAGGATGGGATACTCACTTGGCGCTAATGGAGGTTTGCTAAGATGGCTAATAAACCGGTATAGATATGGCTCATTTAGGCGTTGTATGTGAAATGTAGGACTCGGTGTGTCTTTGTGATGAGGTTAGTGAGAGAAAATTTAGTAAGGCTTTGAACTAGTATAGATCACTTCAGAGAAAGTGAAAGTTGTTCGTGATAACTTGAAGATATGAGAAGATAGACAGAGAAAAGTTATCACGAGATGACGTCGTAGAGATTTCTGGTCGAGATAGGTGACCAGTCTTTTGAAGATTCGCGCAGGAAAGGTGTGTTGAGATTTGGAAGCGAGGAAGCTTAGTCGAGATATATTGGATGTAGCAGATCGTGGCGAGTGGGGCGATGGGCTACAGGTGGAAGTTCTTTGAGTTATCAGAGTTCATGATACATTCCGTATATAGATGTTGAGAAATATCGGATCCTTCACATGTATTGAGAGGAAGCGTAGGTGCGAGTTAAAGGAGAACTTGACATGAAGAGATCGCGATCGCAGTTAGCAAATGCAGGAATAGGTGTTGAAGCCAAGTGATTAGGTAGTTAAAATGCTTATGGAAGAATCGTGAGAGGGGCGGTGCGGGAGCGGCGGAAGGCTCAGATCTTGTGTCGATCTGCCGAGCATTTTCGGGATGAGGTATTTTCGTTTCGGGTGCTGGAGTTTAGTTTATTCGTTCGAGGGCGAAATGTTACAGGAAGGGAGGATTTTAGCAACACGTCCGAGAGGTGCAGTACACTTGATCTTTGTAGGGGTGTATAAAATCTAGAAGTGTCGCGTTATAGTATTTTGGAGATGAAATTGAAATTATAAATTTTGGGCGGAATTTATTCTTTAAAGCAGTGCAAATACTATAGTTTAGCAAAAAGGATATATAAGGCGTAGTATATGGCTGCAGTTAGAGATGGCGTAGTAAATTTGAAAAGTTGGATTTGCTGATATTTAATCTTGAGAATGATTCCTGATTAAGGAAAGTTGAGGGGGTGAAAGTATAATTAATGGAAGTTCAAATAGTAAATTAATAATAATAAATTGTAGGAATAGTTCGAAATGCCGAAAGTCTCCCAGATCTCGGATATTGAGAAGCAGTTTGCTTGTAGTTAAGTTCGTCTTGCAAAATATAGTAGCACCAGAAAAGTTTAGTTTAATTCGAGACAGTCGGAATATTTCACGAATTTACAGCGACGAGTTTAAAGTGAAAGCACGAACGGGATTTTTAAGCAAATCTCGAAAATGTGAATAGTTAAAGAATATTCGATTTAGGATAAATAAAATTGAAGCAGGAATGAAATAAATTGTTTGGGGTTAGAAACGAGACAGAAAAGAAAGAAAAAGGGGCGTGGGTCAAATGAAATTAAAAAAAAAAAAAAGCAGAGTAAAGTGAAGATTGGAATGAAGCGGACGGAAACGGCGGTGAGGGGCGTGGCGAGAGAGAGATGTTTTTAATTTTTATCTTTTTGGTTATTTGCCAGTTGAAAATGCGTAGTCGAAGTTCGTCGGGATAAGCCTGCGAAAAGTCTTCTGCTTGACGAAATTTCTGCGTGATGCAGAAGCAACGAGTTCGTAGAGGTGGGGTAAATGTCTGGCGAATTTTGGACACGCTACCGGATCTACTTATTTGATACAGTGATGCACGACTTCAGGATAGGTAGGTAAAATTCTTCTACTGTGAGAAGAAATTTCACCGCGTGAGTATTAAAATCTTGAGGCTTATTATTTCGAGAAGGGAAATGGAAATTTTCCTCTTTGTGTTATTTAAGTCCCCAAAAAGCTATATAATATTTGGAATAATACGAATCGTAAATTTAAGTCAAAATTTTTAAATGAGTTTAGGAATTTTTAGGAAAATTAAATTTATTTTCGAATAGTCAGAATTTGAATTTGAATTTGTTTAGACAGTTTAGTTAAAATTCGAGTTTTATTGAGACCGTTGAGACGAGATTTTTAAATGTTTTGGGTGTTTTAAGTATATGGAAAGTCAGGCTGAGTGCAGAATCACAGCCGTATGCTGTAAAATGGCGTTTAGGTAATATTTTAATTTTAATTACTAACGTCATTCATCCAGTGGCAGTTTGTCTTTGCTGTGTGATCATCGTCGAGTGTGTAGAGTGCATGAAGGCGGGAAAATTATGGAATCGTGCTCAGAAGTTTAATAGCGGAAAGGGGTGAGTGTTACAAATTTCGTTTCGAATCTTAGTGTATTATTATTATTATTATAAATTTATTTCACCTTTGGTATTTAGTGGTTTTGAATCTGATGTCATTTTCGAAGCGGCAGATGGGTTAAAAAAGCGGAAATAGTTTGGAGATTAATTTTGAAAAGCATTAGTTTAAATTGTAAAAGCCAAATTTTTAGCCCAACAGCGAGGAAGTAAATGGTTTTGAAAAGTTCATGAGTACACTACAATAACAACGAAATATTGCAAATGGTTTGAGCAATTAAGCGTTTTGGCAACAACCAGTAAATGGTTTGAGTGTAAAAGCAATTTCTGAAAGCAATGTAACCAATGAAAGTTTGAGAAAAGCGGCGCCCGCAATTACAGTAATGGCCGTCGGTATTAAAATCTGTCTTGCTGGTCGATCGGTGTCTCGCTACATGCATTTAGTTTTACTGTCGACATTTAGGACATCATGCATTTAAAAGTAGCGAAATCGCAGCGTCTGGGGTATATAAGGTTATGAGGTCTAGTATTAAATTATGGTGATGCGGATCAGTTATATATTCCTTGGAAAAAGGTGATGCGGACGGAGGTCATTAGTAAACACGAGTCGCCCGAACTACGTGTTATTTAAGTCTGATAAAGCGAAAAATAGGCCTCCAGGTGGTTGATGTTTTATGGCGTGATATCTGAGTTTTTAAAATCAATTGGTTGATGAGGCTTGGGAGAGTTTAAGCCAACGGTTGGCCATTTAGTTTAGATTTAAGCGATCGGTTGGCCGAGCTCGATGGGTTTATTTTCAAAGCATGTGGTTATTTCCAGTCACAAGTTTTATAAAAAAGTTTTGAGAACTTTTTGTGGGTTTGTGAAAGGTTTTAAGAAACTTCGAACAAGATAAAGAAATGTGAAATTTAGAAGTTTTATAAACTTCTAAGCGAGGAAAATAAACTCAATAAGAGTTTTATAAAACTTTAAAGAAAGTAAGCTGGTAATGATAAAGAAAAGTTTGAAACTTTTAAAAAAAGCGAAGGCACGGAAAATAATTGTAAAGAGAGTTTTACATTTTTGGAGATGTTTTCAATAACGTTTATAAAAGCGTCTATTTCCTTTGTTTCGTTTAGCTCATTATTTTCCATTTAAAAACTATTTTAAGTGCAGTCACCTTGAGAATATTTGGAGCATAATAGGGTTTGTCACGACGGTATCTGAAGTCTTTGTTAGTAAGAATATTAAGTAGAAAATCACTTTGAATATGTATAATGGAACGTATGTATATACATGGGAAAGTTTTGTGAGAATGTGTTGGTATCTTTGGTTCATATTTGGATATAGTGTAAAATTGGATGCTATCTGAGGTTGGAATTTGACTATGTGTAGTGTCGTCTTTGCCAAAAGTTTTTTAAATTCTTCAGATTTCTCAAATCCTAAGTTATAAATAAAGAAAATTTTTATAGGAGGTTTTGTAAGCGTCACGACCCCGACGCGGGAGTTGATCGTTAGAGTGGCAATTTAGGAATTTGCAAATGAGTGGCCAACTGTGCCGCCCATTGGAAGGGGTGGGGGTGTGTCGTTAACCATCTTTGAGCTTGATGGGGCATTTAATTGCCATCGGACTTCAGTCATGGCTGAGTGGGCGTCTAGCTGAATGCAGTAGGACAGTATTTAGGCTCCATGGGACTGTCTGACCCAGGATGGGCGTGGCATCTTTGGGCTAGATAGGGGTGCGTCATCAGGACTTTTATGTGAGCAGGTTAGATGTTATCACATCTTGGAGTCGGATCGTCTTCAGGCAGACTAGAGCCAAAGTCACGGTCTTTTGAGGAGTACCCGGTTGACTTAAGCCAGAGAAGTTTGGTCTTTTGAAGTCTTAAATGGCTTTTAGAAATTGCCAAATGGCTTAGTACTGGGAGTGGCATGAAGAAATCTTAATGGGCTTGGGCGGAGATCGGCAGTAAGAAAGTGCCAAGCGGATTTTAGAAATTCTATACGGTTTAGGCGTAAGTTTGGCGTTAAAGTCTTTAGACGGCTTAGATCAGGAGTGCGTGTCTTAAGCGACGAGTAGGAAGTCTGGCGATAGAATCTTAGACGAACATGGCCGTCTAGCTAGAAGTGTTAAACAACTTGGGTAGGAAGTCGACGTCGAAAGTCTTGCAGAACTGACTTAGATGAGATCGACGTGGAAGTCTTGTCTACGGATTAAAATTTGAAGTGCGGCATTAAGAAAGTTCCTAAACGACGGTTAGGAAGTGCGGCGTTAGGAAGTGTCAAACGGATTCGAGCCACAAATCTGGTCTTTTGAAAGTGCGGTAGCTTAGACGGAAGTGGCGTTGGGAAAGAGTCGGATAATGTGACGGAAATTGACGTCAATGAACTAGTTGGGCATCGACCATACTGATTGGATAGGACATTTCGGGACTTAGTAATGAAGTAGTTAAGGCATCACCCATCTTTGAAGCGATGAATAATGGCGCCATCCGGACTTTGTCTTGGGCTATTTCGGCATTAGCCCGTGCGGTGAACCGGCGTTTATTGCGTCAGGACTTTAATCGGCCGGTTGGGCATTAACCATCTTGGCGGACGATCGTATAGCGTAATCAGGACTTATATTCCCGAGCTAATTTGGGGCATTAACTATGTTGGACGGATATGTCATGTAGCATAATCCGGGACTTTAGTCTAGGTAGTGGGCATTAGCCATCTTGGGTGAATCGCATTCGTATGCATCAAGACTTTAGTCTGACCCAAATTGGACATTAGCCATGCCATTTGGATCAGGCGTTGTATATCCGGGACTGTATATGGCCATTTGGGCATTAGCCATCTTGATTGGATGGTGATTTGCATGTCTGTTATGTAGACAGTGAATGTTATCTGCTGGACCCGAATGTCATTGCTGCGCCATCTAGGCTTTTCATTCGTAGGTTATATCAAACTACATCATCTTGGTAAGATAGGTCATTTATTAAATCATCTGGGGCTTTTAAGTTATTGATTAGATGTTATCCACATCTTACAGTGGACAGGTCATTTCACCACGTCGTGCAGTGTTTTCTTGATTGACGGGTTGAGTATTTATCTTATCTTGACCGGATAGGTCATTTACTGTATGTCTGGAGGCTTTAAGTTGACCGATTAGATCATTATCTACCTACTTTGAGGTGGATAAGACATTCTTTACTTGTGTCTGAAGAACTTTTAAGTTGACAGGTTAAGATATTATACATCTTTAGTAGGATAGATCGTTGCTTTGTGACTCTGGGTTTTAAAAATGAAACCCAGTGGATTATCCACCCATGGCTGGATTAGGTCATTAGCTTTCATGCGCCATCTGGACTTGTAAATGAATATTGCAAAGATTGAGTAGAATGCTTTAAAGGAAGAACTGTGGTGTACCTCTTCCAGTTGAACTCTCGATGGAGTGCCAGGCAAATTAATTATCGTGGGCGTTCAACAACTGCGATTCCTTGATCTTCTTTGCTTGTTCCTCCTTTCTCTCATGCCAATAATGGAGAATTGGTGGCATGTGTGGATCACTAGGTTGCATGTTGATTGCCGACAATTAGATGTGGAATGGGGATCGGCGAAGCAGTGATGACCAGTTGAGTCAAGCTCTTCTTGTCGTTGAGGCTTTTTGTTAAATTCATGAATGGCCTTGATTGTTGTTACCCGATTTTATTCGTCTTGCCCGGGCGTTAGCAGGCGTGTGAACGCATGAGGGCGTCGGCGACCAGTGTGGCTCCGTCGTTAAGTTAGCGATGGAAGGGAAGAAGAAGGAGGTTGAGATGGTTGGAATTGCATACCTTTTTACGTGGGGGGATCTTTCCCGATTTATAAGGTTGATTCACAAGTCTTACGTTCTTTATTTTATGAATAATATATGTTTTCGCTTAATGGGATTATCGCTTTATGGGATAAAATTTTATTTTCATATTAAGGATTATCCTTTTAAGGGATAATATCTGTTTTTCGCTATTAAAATTGTGCTTGAATAAGTTTAGAATTAGAGATTCGAGGGATAAATATCTCTTTGTGTATTTTAAAGTAACAAATTTCACATGCGATGAGATGTTTGTTTGGGCGGATTTCGGGATCGGGACGGGCCCCAGAGGCTACTTGGCCGTCTTGTGGGTTCTCAGGTGGTTTTTAATATAATTAGGTACTTGCAGAACAGCTGAATCGAAATTTAGAGCGGTGGGGCGCACGGCCTTAGGGCACAAATAGCGGTGGAGTAGACATGTAAATGCACACCGTGCAAATTCAATTAAGTCTAAATCCATTAACTCATTAAAAGCATTAGCTAGGTCCAGCTGCCTCTGTAAAGTTGACCCTATCTGTAAGTCTAAAATATAAATAAATGTTTTTATTAAGAATTTTATTTTAATTTTTTAAATCTATTAAATGAAAAAGTCAAAAAATTTTCTTAATTTTTAAATAAATTTAGGTATCTATAATAAATTTTATTATAAATATATTTATTTATAATATTTTAAAGGTGTTATATTAGTACTTTAAGAGGGTTACATTAGCACAAGGTGCCACACTAGTGCTTTAAGAGTGTTACGTTAATACAATGTCTCATATTAATACTTTAAAAGTGTTACCTTAGTGCTATAAACTCCAATGTGGGATTGGGGTGGGGATGAGAGAGAGGTCAAGATAGAAAGTAGAGAGAGATGAGAGAAAGGAGAGACGGATGAGGAAAGGGTGGTCTAAGAGAGAGGAGAGAGAAAAGGAAAGAGATGGCGTGGGCTATGTAAGGATGAGGAGCATTTTTTGGTTTAAAGTGGATTCTGAATTCACTTGCTTATTTTGTCTTATTTATCTTTTATTACATGTTTGTGAATATGAAAAACTAAATTTATATTTTTCTTATTATGAATCCCTTCATTCTTGGCTTAAAGGCAATTTTCCTAATGTAAAATTCATTTGAAAATAAGATATATTTTAAAATATGTTTTAAGAATAATTTTTATATTTAATTATTGTATTTGCTCGTATAATTATTTAAAAAGCCTTTAAAATAAGGGAAAACAACATAAATGACTAAACAAATTGTATGCAACATTAGCTTTTTGTTATTAAAAAATTCTAAATGTTAAATATATTTTCTTGATTTATTTGTTTTAGAAAATAAAAAATTATTGTTGAAAACGACGCGTGTAGGCGGTAATGTTTTAAGGCATGTGTAGGGAGAGACGGGCGCGAGTTGGAGTTTAATTGAAAGGCAGTTCTGTTCTGGAATTAAAGTGGTTAGTTATTGAAAAATTGTTGAAAACACTTACCAAATACCTTGATTCTTCCTTTTCCCACCCTTACCAATTAGCAATTAAGGGTCAGTTTATTCTGCTTTTTATGTGTACCCAGTGCAAAGCAATTAGGCATGTTTTTATTTACGGTTTGTTTTTAAACGTAAAAAGCATTTAATTTAAAATATGAGAAAAATTTCAAAGAACACAACAAACATGTTCTTTGTGTTTTCAAAACTGTTCATAAACCCAGCATTTAACGAGGCAAAATCTAAATTTTTATATCTTTGAAATGTTTCTTTTTCACTTTCAATAGATTGAAACAGAGCTTCCATTTGAAGGGATTCACAAACAGTTAAAGAATACAACACAGAAAAAAAGCTAATGGGATTCACTTTCAAGAAATCGTTAATATACCAACCAAACAGAACCATAAAGACACAAAAGAAAATATTGCCAATAAAAAAGAAAAATGCCAAACCCAGCCTTGGAAGCTAGGAATTCAAGTTCTTCTCACCTTTAGTAAAGGCCCCCAACCAACTTCATTTAACACTTGGAGGAAATCTAACCTCATGTCATATTCAAACACCCCACCCCCTATTCCCAATTTCCCATCCATCTCATATTCAAAACTGATGGCCACATGTGTTTTAATATTGTAATTTTCCTATTTTTTTCACCATTATTCTCAACAACTTAAATTAGAAATATCAACCTTAAAAGAGCCTTAAGTTCTCTTTTTGCGTAATTATCAGTTCGAATCCTTTAGAATCATTTATTAATTTATGCTATCGTTAATTTAGAGTTAAATGAATCGCAGTGGTATTTCCGAATGATATAAAGACTTTAGGATTAAGTCATAAGAAGATTCTGAAGTTGAATCAGTTTAAAGTATTGAGGTATTTGCATTTATTCTGGGGGCCTTATAAAATTAGTTGAGATATACGTATATTGATCTAGACATCCACAATTATAAAAAATTAAAAGAAACTATACGCCCATTCATCAGCGGTTTGACTGTTTGTTAATCCTATCCTATCCTCTTCACCATTATTCATATTGATTAAGATTTTGTCATTTAGAGAGTGGGGTATAAGAAATTATGCATATTTGTTACTACTTTTATCATTCAATCTAATGTTTGCCCACTTTGGCCTTTGGTGGAGCCCTAATTAATCTCAGCCTGTTCGATTTGATTTCTAATGAATCCAAAATCTATATTTTTATTCAGAACAATATCTCAAATTGATCTTCTTAATTTTTGTGGAGGCATTTTACAAAAATAAACATTCCAAGTTCCAAAGCTAAAAGGAATCACATATCTTTAGCCATATATTAATATTAGTGGGAATACTATAAAAAGTTTTAAATTTGACGTTTCGGTTTTTTTTTTTTTAACAACATTCACTTTACATTATATTATTAAAATAAAAACTAGAGTCTAAAATATCTCATACATCTATACATTTTATCATTTGAGTCGGACCAAAGGCCTATTACTATTTCTTTTTTTATAAAAGGAACAAAAGTATATAAAAATGGATGATGTGTTGATGATGGGCGATTATTTATTTTCAAAGCCATTGAAAAGCTTTTAATTGAATTAAAAGATTTTGGAGGTTAAATTTTACTTCAATGGTGGAGTCAATCGCTTTCAAGATGGTCATAATTTAGAGATGGTAATAGCCATCTTTTGAGACTTTAAATTCAATCAAATCATATTTCATTTTAAGGTACAAATGAAATACATTTCATTTATATATTATTTAATCATTTTACGGTTTTAATTTTAGTATATATTTTAATGACTAATAATAATGACTCAATAAATAAAAATATAAAATGAAAATGGAGAATCATTCAAGGTACATTTTTTCACTTGAGTCCCACAATGGAAGAAGATTATCATAGTCTTATCATTGGTTAATCAGATTTCTGAAGGTATGATTAAAAAATCTATACCAAAGCAATAAGTATTGCAAAAGAATTATATTACAAAATGATTTATTTTTTGTGTTAATAAAATAATAAATGGTCACATGCAAATTGCAATATGGAAAGGGTAAATTACCCATTTGACCCCAGAATCAGACCAGTCATCCGCCATTGCAGACCACATGAAAACTGAGCAGCCGACCTTTTGTTCTTCTTCAGTTTCTAAAACAAAATAAAAGGAAAAAAATGGAAGGTAAGGGGGACCCACTGCATCAAATTACGAAATAACTTCACTTTCAAGGCCATAATCACCTCTCTCATCTCTTTCTCTATCCTGGCTATGAGCATTTGTTTTCTCTTTGAAGGCTATTTTTATTTTATTTTATTTTCTTTCCTTTTATTATTTTGATTCTCCATCCTTCAATATAACTCCAAAAAAAAAACGCCCCTCTCTCTTCTTCTCCCTACTTTACTCTCTCTCTCTCTCTCTATCGTCCTTCTGTTCTGGTCTGCTCTGCTCTGGTTTCTTGTCTGTCTTTAAAAAACGCAGCGTTTTGCGGACCGTGATGATCTTTTGGTGATTGTAAAAACATGGGTTCTTGTGTTTCAGTCCATAGAAAATCAGACTCCGCCATGAAAGTCAAGGTCTCATTTGGGTCTAAGGCTGATAAGCTCGTCATCCCTTCTCCCATCAAGGACCATCCCACCATTGCCGACCCTCCGATCGCCGGATTTTCCCACAAGGCTCAGTGGTCTCCTTCTCAGCCGATCAACTCTTTCCATGACGTTGGTATGCCCATTGCTTTTATACTAGGTTTGAATGTATGGTCAAACTTAAGATTTTTTTATTGTTGTTTGTTATTATTATTTGATAGGTGCGCTCAAACAGTTTGTGTGGTGAGGGCACAAAGTTTATTTGTTGATCGGATTCTGGGATGAATTGAGTTTGCTGTCCTGCTTGGTTGGTTAGAAAACTGAGGAAAATGAAAGGAGAAATAGGATTTGGGTCTATTGTTTTATGTTGTTTTGGTTCATCAAAAGCCCTAAAAACTGTGGTTATAGTTAGATTAGTTGCGGTTAAGTGGGGTTTTCATGTTTGTTCTTTTGGGTAGCAAATAATGAAGAAAATCTAAGCTTTAAACTGTCAATTACTTTATTGTTTTTCCAGCACCTTTCTCAGCAACCAGACGGAGAATCACGTTACCTATGTTCTGTTCGTTTGCTTCTGCTTTACTTTTGATTTGGGTTTTGTTTTGATTTTTTGCTTTTGTTGTTTTCCGTTTTCCGTTTTTCACTTTCTTTTTGCTCTGTATCTCTGAGACGTTTGTAGAAGCTTTTCAGTTATCATTCTGTGACATGACTTGGGATTTTCCTCCCTTTCTAAAACGAAACCTGATATTGCCCCAACTTTTTATAAACCTTCTCCCCTTCTTCAGTTATTGTAAAGACAGGAATTAAAGCCCTTAAACATGCCCATATAAACTGGAGTTTCACAAACTTTCCCTGCAATCTAGAATTGAAATTTCACAGATTATGCCCAAATGTCAATTCAGAACCTGGCTGCACCACCTTGAACCAAGTTGCTTGAAACCTTGTATACTTAATTATGACTAAGATTTTTTGTTACAACCGAACACGTGTTCCTCAGAAACAGTGTTCTTGTTTTTATAGAGGCGGCGATTGTTTGACAATTATTCAACCATTAGGAAACTATGCCTTTTTGCGGGACCATGAGTTATCTCCACATTGATGATGGTTTGTCCTTGGTAGATGGTTGATGACTTTGATAACCGTATTATAATTGCAAGGCTGGTGGTTCAAGGGACCACAGGCTAGGATATCAGAATGACTACTAGTTGGCCTTTGAGGTGAGCCTCAAGGAAGGAAGATATTGAGTAAGATCTTGAAATTGGATATTAATTAGGAAATCAACGGGTGAATTTTACAGAAGCTTCCATATGGATTTAGAATATCAGAGCTGGATTCTTTCTCAACTGGGTCATAACTGTGTTCAGTGCTGGATTCTTTTCCAAGAGAAATCTGAAATACGCTTCAAATTTTATTTAATTTTTGAAACTGAAGTTGTAGTTTAATGTTGTTGGTGACACTGTGACATGTAATTTTTATTTTTGTTGGACTTATCTTGAGTGGGCTTATTGTCAACAGTCTCATTAATGCTCTGTTTTCTGGAACATCAATAATAACAATGAGAAACCTTCTAAAGTAACTATGCTCCACCCACAGTACCCCTCCACCTCCTATCCCCTGCAAAGTCTTCTGGAGGTAATGATAAAAGAAACCAATTTGTTGGACGAACTGCATTAATGTTAATGATTTCCTAACGTTGTGTTTTGTTTTACTTGCTTGTTATTCTCTGCATTATCAGATACTTACAATCGAAATATGTTATTTTCAGGTAGTAAAGAGGATATATTTTTTGATTCCCAACCTTGGCTAGAGTCAGACTGCGATGATTTCTACAGTGTCAATGGTGGTAAGAATAAGATAAATTGCTTTTTCTAAGAATTAGCTTCTCTTTCCTGGATTACATAAATGATAAATGACTGTCCACCAAATCAGACCACCTCCTCACTCAACCATGGTCTGGAGGATTTCATTGGAGTGTAAGTTGGACCTGACTTTGAATAGTGCTCAAATGCGATGAGGGTAGTGAAAAATGTTGATAAATTGGATTATTTGCATCCTTTTTAGTCTTGGATATGTCCTTGCTAGTTGTTAGCCCATCTTTATCTACTACATGAATGGACTTTGCTGATATGCTAATTTGTGTTTACTTGTTTTTGACTTTCCTTTTGGAACTATAGGGTTTCTATCCTTTTTTCTTCATTTCCTTTTAGGTACAAATAGGATAAACAAAATCTTGATATGTTTTATTTGTTCCAAAGAATGCAGACTTTTCACTTCCATCATTGGCAATACTCAGTCCATCAAGCGTCTCCGATGGATCTCCTCTTGTCAATAAAGGCCCGTTTGAGGACAGAATGCCTGCTTCTATACCTACACCATCTCCAACAGGAAGGAACAAAGCTTGCTGAACTTTTTGCAGAGAGCTTTGAAAGTGAAGTAGATGGTAATGATGAAAATACTTTAGGAAAGCAAAATATGTCCAATGGAAAGATGGAAGTTAAGCAGACTGTACTAGACCTACTTCCTGGATCTGCAAATGGTACCCCCTTTGTTTCTGGTCCCAACTCTGTGTGTAGTAGTGGAAGAACTCCAAATGGTGATTTCAAACCTGAGAAGGAGAAACCCCTTAGGTCTTCACAGTGTTGCCTTCCACGCTTGCGTTCAAACCGAAGCTTTAATGAGAGGAAGAAGAGGGTAGCCCTACCATTTGCTGTAAATGTTAAAGGCTTGACCACTGCTTCATCTAGTAAAATAGAGATGGAAAGCAGAATCTTGAATACACAGAATGTTAATTAATCACTGCATCTAAGAGCCCATCAAGTGTAAAGACAAAGAGAATTAGTTAACATAGTGTACTGAATGACATTTTGGATTCAGAGCATGTATAAAGGGCATAAAGGAGAAGATGTTTTGTGTCTTAAAAGACTCCTCTGAGGATTTTACTATCTCAGTCAATCCCAAGGTGAAGCAGCAACTTCAATTTGGCGGTTGCCTTTTCTTTACTTTTCTCTCTGTACCTCCTTTCCTTTCCTTTCCTTTTCTTTTCTTTTCTTTTCTTTTCTTATGTTTGTTTGAATGGAAAGTTGATACCTGATGGGCACTTTAGGGGGGGAGAAAAAACTTGAATGGCCCCTTGTAATGAGGATAAATACTTATTATGAAAACCAGGTCATGTGCTCAACTCTTTCTCTCTCTCTCTCTCCCCCTTGGGTTTTAAGGTAATCTCCTTTTACTATGGCATCTTTTTTTAGAGGCTCAGCTGCACATGGCATGTGCCAGCTGTCAGCTCTAATAACATAAGGTAAATGACCAGATTAAGTTCGCGCCATGCATATATGCTTCATTGTTTTTTTTTTCTTTCCATCTATTCATTTTATATATCACGATGTAGTATTTTGTTCTTACAAGGATTTAAGTCGGGAACCTCTTATATGTCATTGTACCCTTTTATCACTTAAGTTAAGCCTTAATTGCTTGTTTTTTTTTTTTTTTTTTTGGTTTGATATTTATTCACTTGGTATTATAACATTGCATTATTATGTTTCGAGAATTACTCAAACTTGATTCTTTCCTCCCAGTGTCTCTTTTAATACCCCAATGATCAAGCGTCTTTATTGGCCCTTGTTTTATAATTAGAACTAGGATGGAAATATCTTAACCCATCATGGAGTTACTATGAATTGTCCTAATGGCTTAATAGGTAACATTTCTGTATATTATTTTAATGCTTTTATACATATTCCAAGTAAAACGATACATAATATAATTAACATTAATAATAATGTATGCATTCGGGGTTTCGACAAGTTGCTCGAACCTTCCATTCAATCCACACAAAGTCTAATTTGAATCACACCTGTAGAACTCGTTTTCTTGATAGGTAAAGATTGAAAATGGAACCTTGGGTCATGCCAAAATTTCATTTAAAATATATATCTTCAAGGACAGCTGCTAGATAAATGCATACATGTTGATGATTGTGATGCATTGACTAACTCCACCGATTTCATCCATTTTCTTCTCTATTATTATGATCCGGGATGGAGAGGGGTTGAAAGTGAAGTGGGCACTAAATTATGAATGATAATATATGGCATGTTTAGTTATAAAAAGCTCATTTTCATATAAGCACGATTTTTATACCGTTAGAGCAACTCCAATGGGAGTTCTTGCTCGAAATGTCGTCACATCAGCTGATAAATGGCCAGCAATAATAAAAATCGAGGAGTACCGACGGGGTGGTAAAATATTGATCGGGGTTTTGAAGTGACGTGTTGTGACTTTGGAGAGAATTAGAGATTAAATAGCTTGGATTGGTGGCTATCGTTTACTCTCGGCGGTATATTCGTCGAATTTGTAAAAATACGGAAGAGCAAAGGGAAGAACTGCCTGCAAAAATCGGTTGTGTCTTTAACTGGCCGAGATCACTTTACCTTTGATATTAAGCGCACTAAGCTTGAGCCTCGTACTGGTCCATAGCCCTTGTCGTTAATCTTGGTGTCTTGGTATAATCAGATTGTTCTATTAATTCTGAGAGAAACCGTCGGAGAAAGGAGGAAAAGGAAGAAACGATCGATTACGGTAAGAAGAATGGAAGAAACGATGCTTTATTTAGGGAAGGATAGGCGTTGTATTTTAATTACATACGCTATTCTTTATGCAGATTAAAATATAACCGTTTAATTATATTTTTTAATAAAAAACGATTGAATTATTAAAATGACATCCCGTTTATGTGGCTGTGTGGAGAAATAACTTTGTTTAGAATACAAGCAATTTGTTAAGCGGTTGTAAAATGGCGTTTGGCGTCAGATTTTTGTAATAAAATTGGGTTGCTGCTTGAATCGATGATTATCTCTGAGATTTGTGAATTAAAATTTTATCTGAGAAAGCAGCGTATACCGAAATAAAATCATTAATTGCGATGTAAACTTCGTTACCGTATAGCTTGAGTTTTCAGAAGTGAATCACCTTCTGGAAACTTTTCATTTTGCAAATTAAACGCTATTTAATTAACTCCCTTGTTATTAATGGGGCTTTAACTATCCCAACTAACTCTGATGCAAGCCCTTCCACCCACTAAGGATAAGGACATGATGCCTTTTCATTAGGACAACCACATGTGGCATGCCACAAGGCATGTGCCTTCCATTAACGATTGATAAAGATCCACAGGAATTTATAAAACTAATACACATCAACATCTTCAAAGTTTGGGAGCAAATTCTCAATTTATAATATTACATTTTTGGTGAGATAATTCGTTGTTCTATGCTTTTCTAATATGGTGACAACTATGAACGTTTAAATTCTCATATTAATTTCTAAATATCTTTGTTTAATCTAATTGAATAAGGTGTATTGGCCTGCACAGTAAGGAGTTTAAAACAATTTTATTCTTATTTTGAATTCTGCACTTATCTTTAAACTTAAAAAATCATTGTTTTTATCCTGCGAGCGAGGTTGGAGAGCTATTTCGTAATCAAACGGATTTTGATTTTTTGGTTGGGTCATTTATTGGGCAAACCGATTAACTATAGGAACAGGATGCTGAAAGTCGTGAAATGATTTGAAAGATTGATATAAAGCAAGGTCGATTCTCGAAAACATTTACCACCCCCTTCTTTTTTTTCCTTTTTTTTTTTTTTTTTTTTGGGCTTTTGCACATGAGGTGTTCCCAAATGGGGAATCCAATTCCAATACCTATTGCGTTACGAAACGTGTTTAGATGTTTCATGAGAATTTTACATACAGATATCTAATGTTCTCTTAAATATGTCATCATCATAGCTTCTACTTTGGGTTCATGATTTAAAAAGCCCATAGCTTCTACTTCATTTGTTCCTGCCAACTCACCCAAGAGCCATTTTTGAACTCACTCTTTAGATTCCCAAGAAACCACTCATCATTAAACTTGGCCTGAATTCAACGGGGTTCCACTTTGTTTGGCTTTTTCTTTTCCCTCTCTTTCTTTCTTTCTTGTATAAGATATTTATGACCTATTTGATTCATTTTTTGAAAAAAAATTTGTGAACAGTTTTTTAAAACATAAAGATTAATATTTTATGTGTTATTCATGTTTTTCTAAACATAAAAAAACTGGAAACTAATTGTGTTATTTATGTTTTTCTTTGTTTTCAAAAAAGAGTGGATTTCAAAATTGTAAACAAAAAAATCCTGGAGTTAATAAAACTTCATTGCATCTACAAAGTGAAGCCTCCATGTGTAAAACCTTGTGTGATTGCATCTTAAAAGAATAATAATAGGAAATTCTAGTACATATGTAAGTGTTGGATTTTTCATTGGTTATTTGGATAAAAATTACTTGAATCCAACATTTGTTTTAAATATTTAAAACGATCATATAATGGGTTTAAGGATTTTATGTCTTTTATGGGTTTATTTCCTTTTGTCCTTTTGACTTTTAGCCTTAGGATTAATCTTACCAAATCGTCCATCCCTACTGTAATTATATATAGGTGTGAGTCTTTTCAAAGGATACTGCGTTTAATTTCAGAGAATCGAATTATACCATTTTTAAGTAATTGATAAAAGCGAACTCTTTCCAGTTCGTTGAAGTGATTATTGGTACTAAGTCATTTTGTTAGTAGTTTCATCCTAATAGACAAACATCGATATGATTTTTTCTAAGCATCAAAGAGACGATGAATTTGTTCTAAGGAGATTCGTCACGAAACTCGACGTCTTGAATATCTGATAAATCTCTTTCCTTATTTCTTCCTCTTTCAAAAGACAAGGTATTGCGTAACCATTTGTATATATTCTGTTTCTCTATCAAATTGGTTTTAAGTGGGTGTGATCTTTAACCCAGTCTTGAGGGTGAGAGAGGAAAAACAGGAAAGGGAAAAACCGAAAAAGAAGAAGACGTCGGTGAGAAATAAAAAAATTGATCGACCTTTTGGTTAAAAAAAATGGAACAAAATTATATATCTCTCCATCACGTGAGAAAAAAAACCTTTTTTTTGAAAAAAAAAAAAAAAACCAGCAGTTTACAGTTTGAAAGGAAAAAATAGAGATTTGGTCTGGAAGAAATCCCTAAGTGGTTTTCAAAAATAAATTATTTTGGATTTTTATTAAAAAACATTCTTTAAGAAAAAAACATGTTTGAAAAATAAAGTGGAAACAAAAGGTTTCCTGTGCCGCGAAAAAGAGAGGAAGGTTTAGGAAAAGAAACCTATTTTCAAAATAAAAAAGGGGACTTTTTAACTTTGGATACAGGAGTTTTTAAGGGAAAGATTAAACGATTTTTAAAAAAAAAAAGACTTTCGATAAGAAGCTTTAGGAAAATAAAATAAGTTTTCTTAAAAAAGAAAAGAAAGATTTTTCTTAATGAAAAAAATGAAGTTTTCCTTTATTTCCTTGTTTGATGTTATAAACAAAAAAAAAAAAGAAAAATATATTCTAAACAGGCTACATGTAATTGTGTTTTCCACAGCAGTGGATATATGATAAGGAGATAAGCCTATTAGGTAAACTTTTACTCTTTTTGAGTTTATGTTAAATTCTATTTGATCAGTAGGAAGTGAGTATGATCTGAAGAAGTTACATACAAGGAGTTTTGATCTTAAGTGGGTTGGCAGTGACCTCTCAATATTTTCTTGGAAACTGAATATTTTATCTGGAAATTTGGTTTTGGCATGGGTTTTATGCCCTATTAGTGCTTTGCTGGAAAAGCTACTTCAACCATCATTTTCAATTATTTTGAGGTGGTTTTAGGAAAGAAAATTTGACATTTTCTGTTTTGCGGGAAGGGTGACTATGATTCCAATAATGTTGTTTCGATTGCATCTGCTAGTGGCTACCCTGCTATGGCATAAAATTAATGGAAGAAATAGTGCTTCTTGTTGTGCCCTATTTCTATCATGAAAAAAAAGCGGAGAAGTCACTTTGAACTTAATTTTAAAGGTGTGTGAAGATGGCTTATTCTACCAGACTACTTTGAATCTTATGAGATTCTTGACTGAAGATGCTACTAAGATCAAAGAAGATGAGCATGACATTCAAGTCATCAGTGTTGTGGATGCTTGGAAACATTTTGACTTTCTATGCAAGAACTACGTCATGAATTCTTTGACTGGTCACTTTATAATGTGTATTGAATCTTGAAAGCTAATACCAAAAAGAGCTGTGGGAATCTACTAGGCAAGAAAATATAAAGCGAGATGGTAGACTAGAGAAGTTTGTTGTGGGTTGGTTCCTCGATTACAAAATGGTAGATTCCAAGATCGTGGTCAGTCAAGTCCAAGAACTTCAAGTAATCCTCCATGAGATACATGTTGAGGTAATGATATTAAATTAAGAACTTTTAAGTTCACGGCTAGCCCATTGAGAAGTTGCATAACTGTTGGAAAGGCTTTCAAGAATTCCTCAAGCACTATTATTTGAAGTTACCTCTCACTTGGAAGATTTTAAAAGTACCTCAAGCATAAATGAGATGAGCATCGTCCCGAGTTATTAGACTTCGCATCGAAGAAGACAATAGGGGTTATGAAAAAAAAAGGGCATACAATCCCAACGAGGCTAATGATAACTTTGTGGAATATGGTCAAAGTTCCAAGTTTGAAAAGGCAACAATAAAGGAAGGCACTAGTTAAGGACCTCTGGAGATGCCAAGTGATTTCAAGGAAAATGCTTGATTATGAAATAAGGTCTGAGGATGGAATATATAGTGTGAAACAAACCTGAAGAATGTAGTGGATGATGTTACATTGTAGACAATGTTGAATGGATCTATAAGCAGATGAATCATAAGTGTGCAGGTTCATTGATGGTTGATTATCACAAATTTTCTTATCATGTATGCTATGATAAAGATGTTCTCTCCATGTTTTATTAGTTGAGGTACAGGAAAGGTGTTATGGAGAGCTTACCACTTCTCAAAAATCAAGGGCCAAGAAAAAGTGGTCTTGATGATGACAATCGGGAAGGAATTGACTCTGACCAATGTTTTATATGTACCTGAAATCTATAAGAACTTGGTGTTTAGTTATTCTTTGAATAATCTTGGATTTAGGTTAATTATTTAAATCGAGATAAATTTGTTTTTGTCAAAGAATGGAATGTATGGAAAATGGTATATGAGTGATGGTATGTGGGCTTAATGTAATAGCCTCATTGATTGGACATAAAACTAGTACTTCTATATATTCTTGATCCTTTAAATCATGACATGAGTAGATTAAAGACATATTATTATTATGATAAAGTATGTAGATTAGATGTAAATCATATCATCAACATTCAAATTAGTTCAAAACATAAGTGTGGAACTTGTGTTAAGGCAAAACTGACTAAGTCATCTTTTCAAAGGTTTAAAAGACACATTGAACCTCTTGACTTAATCCATAAGGACATATGTGACTTGAAATTTGTACAAACAAGAGGTGGTAATAAATATTTTATTAATTTTGTTGATGATAGCATTAAAGTATTAATTATGTACCTACATGATAAGGATGAGACGATGAAAATTTGTTCTTTATAAAACTAGGTTGAAGATAAGCTCAACAGAAAATTATGAGTGCTAAAGTGATCAAATTGGTGAGTATGAATCATCATTCATTGACTTTTAGTGTAACGGCAAAGTGCTCTGTGACACATCACCTTATTTCATAATCCAATGGAGAGGGTTGACGAAAGAATGCCCACTCTAAAGAAAATGATGAATGCAATGTTAATAGGATTACGGTTTACCTGAAACATGTGAGGAGAAATTATTTTAATACAGCTAATTACCTTTTGAATAAGGTATCTAAAAGAAAGTAGAAGACTCATATGAATTATGGAAAAACGACAACCATCCTATAAATACTTTATAGTGATAACCATCTATAATACTTAGGTGTGGGGATGTCTGCCAAGTGGCGTTCCTCCACTTAAAGATTGAAAAATAGGACTTAAAACTATTGATTAAATTTCAATGGTTATGCACATAACGGTATTAGTATGATTTCTTGTTCATAAGGTAGAATATCGGATATTCCTTCAGAACAAATAATCAAGAATCGAATGCATCATTATTTGATGCATTTCATCAGCAGATCAAAAGAAGAGCTAAGCTCATCGAAATAAAGTGTTTGGGCTATTAATGAAAATAGTCGGGATCAAGGTCAGAAAGATGGTGATGCGGGGCCTAGAAGACGGTAAAAGAGTAAGGGCGGAAAATATTTTGGTCTGAATTTTTGATGTATATGCTCAAATGAAACCTCAGGTTTGAAAGAGGTAATGAATCTCTCTGAGAGGGGTCTCATGTGGAAAGAGTCCATTGAGAGTGAAATTGATTTCCATACTACATAACCATACTTAGGAACTGGCGTGGAGTCTTCCATCGGTTGTAAACCTTTAAGTTCCAAGTGAGTTTTTAAAAGGAAAAGGAAATGAGTAAATTAGTTAACAAGTCTAAAACAAGACTTGTGATCAAGTACAAACAAACTTTTAAGACCCAGATTATTTTATTTTATGTTTCTCATGATGAATAAATTCCATAAGGATGATGCTTGAAATTATTTGCACTACGAAATCTTAAAAATTACATGATTGATCATAAAAAGGGCCTTTCTAAATGGGGTGATGAAATCTATGGAAACAGTTTGAGCTTCTATCAAAACCAAAGAAAGGAGAATCTATAAATTAGGTGAAATCATTGTATAGGCTAAACAAGCACCAAAGCAACCACAAGAGAAATCGGCAGATGTATGATGTTACATGACTTAAGGTGTGAATGTGACAAGTGTGTGTATGTTAAGAGATACGAATATGAATATCTCATTTGTATATTTGTATGTAGATGACATGCTTATTATGGTAGTGATGATAAGATGATTTATCTACTAATAACATATTAGTTGAGTTTGACATGAAAGGACTTAGGAGGGTTAAGCATTGTAAGGTATGAGTGTATTAAAATAACTACGATGCACTATTTGTTATAAGTTATGCTAAACATAGTATCTGTTGTACTTGAACTAAGTCGATGATTCACAATTGGATATCTAATGTTAAAGACTCAATATCCCAGAGTGGTTATGTGTTTACATTAGGAGGAGCGGTAGTCTCACGGAAATCCTCAAAATAAAAAGTTATTGCCAGATCCACAATAGAATATGAGTTTATAGCCCTAAACAAATGTGGGGAAGAGACTGAATGGCTACGCCATTTCTTAGAGGATATTCCAAGATGGCCAAAACATGTGCTTCTAAAATGCATACATTGTGATAGTCAATATGCTATTGGTAGAGCACAAAACAATATGTATAATGGTAAGTTTAGACATATTCGTCGTAGACACAACACCATTAGACAACTACTCTCAACTAGGGATATCTCTCTAGATTATGTAAGATCTAAGGATAACATCGGAATATGCTAACCAAGAAGCAACCTTAGAGTTAGTTGAAAATTCACCGAGGGGAATGAGAATAAAGCCCATAGAAGAATAAGTTAATACAATGGATACGCAAACTAGCTAACTGGAGATCTCAAGATCTAGGTTCAAAAGGGACAATTAAATTGTATAGGCTTTGATTTGATAAGTGTGTGGATCTTCCCTTGTCCATTCCTTGATCTATATGCATTGAAAAAGAGTAACATGAGCTACTCTTAATTTAGGAGATCACCTATATGTAAAGGAAGTGGAATTAAACACTAAAAATTAAATAGGACATGATTCCTAGCCAGACTTTTATAGAACTAAGTGCATCTTCATGGCTAAAACAAACATAAAAGTGAGAACTAGAAAATGTTGGGAAGATTCCTATGTAAGGTATGTCATTATCCACACAAATGACAAAACGGTTCAAGGACATCGTGTCTACTCTTTAGTTCGTAGTGTAAACGTACTTCTACAATGTCACGCCCAGGCGCGGTGTATTAGGACTCTTCTTGGCTTTTAGGACATTTGTGTGTCAGGTCATATAATGTATAAACATATCATTATCGTGAAAAATACAAAATAAAACTACCAGTAGTGGTATTTACGATTAATCATATCATACGATCACGAGTCCTCGTTTACATATACAAAAATTGTACATTTACATTGCCAACTTCGTCAGGCCTTGGAACCTACTATGATGAACCCCTACTAGTGTGCTGGCGGTGTATCGCAGAAGATCGCGGGCGTCAGCACTACGTACCTACGCAGTTGAAAACCAGGTGCTAAGCTTTACGGCTTAGTAGAAACATATATTTATGCATATACACATTCATAGTAAGCATATAACAATATCAAATATACAATAGCAGATATCATAATTTATCATGAATTCATATAATAACGTATACGCTTACTTGCACTTGTAACAACTTATACTTGTTCAGTTTTCCCGTAGAATACATACTTGTACACATAACAAATTTATGCTTGTTCAGATATCCCGTAAGAGTTACAGATCTTATACTTATAGTTATACTTTTAGTAGACTTAACGTGTGCAGTACTTATAGATGCTACAAAACTTACGCCTCTGAAATACGTAAAGTACATTCATAATATAACGATACTTTATTACTTTACTCTTATTCTTCATTCAGATTCTTATCATATAAAATTATTGGATTACTTTGGGCCGGTAATAAAAATGGTAGGACCGCGACACGATAAGTACGAGCGTGCTATATAGTGCCGCGTGCGGCGTGGTACAAAGCGAAGTGGCAGAAGCCGCGTCGAGAATGTGCTGCCCGCAGCAACGAGAAGTGTGTCGTGGCGCACTGGCGGGAGTCGCGAAAGCCGCCGTGCGAGAGCGTGCTTGCCGCGTGCGAGAAGTTACCGTAGCAGCGGGGTGAAAGCCAGCCTTGATCGAGCACGTCGCGTGTCCACGTAACAAAAGTGTCGTAGCACTAGCAGAAGTGTCGTAGCACTAAGCGAGGGTACCGAAGCAACGATCGAAGGCGTGCTTGCCATGTAAATAACGAAGTGTAGTGTCATTTAATCCAGTCTTAGACATTCCTACAATTATATGTATTGGGAGACTTATCATAGGGGCATTAGGTTTGCCCCGCCAGACTCGCGGAGTGGCGGTACGGTGCATTTTTCACTTAGTTTCATTCTTATTTGAACCCCCATTAGTCATTTATTAGGGTTCCTATACCCTTGGTATTCGAATTTGAGCTTAACAATGTACAAATACCAAAATCAGGGTTGTGGGGAGCAGTGGTACCGGTACCACTTGGATTAGTACCGGTTCCAATCATGTTCTGGTGAGTGGTATCGGTACCACTTTGCCTTGGTACCGAGCCTGCATTTGGATACATGCAGGAGCGGTAGTAGTACCACCCCTGTTTTGAAATGCTTGAGGCACCACTTCAAGTGCCCGAAATGGTAGATTTTCATTTTGATCCCAACTTCTTCAGAAGCCTCTTCAGAGATTCATACCCCTGCATCATTCACCATGGAATCCCTCCAAAACCACTCCTGAAACACTTAAATGGTGGTTTAGAATTTCTTAAACCAAACCACAACCACCAGAGAATCCCAGGATTCATACCAAAGTTCACAAATATTTGCAAAACCATAGAAGCTAGGAAGGATTCCATATCCATTTGATACAAATTGGGGTTTTTCAGCAACTTCCAACAAATCTAGGGTTAGGATCAATTCTTAACTGGCCCTAGGTTTGAAACCATAAAAATCCTACCAAAGTCAAAATACATGATTCCATGTTTGAAGTCATAAAACCATACAAATTCCATACCTTCTTGGCTCCTCCTTCTTCCTCTTCTTCTTCTTAACTACTCTTGCTCTTACTTCTTCCCTCTTCTCTTCCTCTTCACGTAGTAAGAGCTCTCTTTTGGAGATAAAATGAGATATTTTGGTCTCATTCTCTTTATAGGTAAATTTCTTTTTTATTTGCCTTTTAGTCCTCCCACTCTTTATTATTTGCACCACAAGTCTCTTCTTCCATTTTAACCATATTCTTCTTGTCTTATGACTTCTATGTCCCATTTTGACAAATTACAAATTTTCCCTTGTACCTTGTACAAATTCCGGGTTTTTTGGAAATTTTCTCACTTAGCAAAATAATAAATACGAAAAATTTCCAAATGCTCTAATAAGATTCCCTACTTATGTTTAAAAACAACTAGGGTGTATTTTAGGGTGTTACATACAAGGGAAGATTCAATGGGTAACACCTACCTCTCTATGTGGTTTAATATTGTACTCTATCATAGAATGTTTGTCTTGTCGTTGGTGCCAATTTCATTCATGTAGAGGTATTGTTGGATTTTCATCCATTACTTGAATAAATTGCCCGGTGAATGTTTTAAATATTTTGAAGCGATCGTCGAATGAGTTTTAAAGTTTTAATACCTTTACGAGAGTTTCTATCCTTTTGTCCATTGACGTTGAAACCATCGGATTAATCACCTGTTTAGTTTCATCTTCTATAAACTATATGTATAGGTATAAAAGCCTCTTCAAAGGATCACTAATTTAAAGTTCAAAAATCATAATTATTCTTCCTTTTAAGTCGGTGATAGAGCAAACTCTTTCCAATTCATTGAAGTGGTTTATATGCTTTCTTTGACCATTAATCAAGCCATTTCATCTAAGGAGATAAACGTCGTCGTGATTTTCTCCAAGCATCAGGAGACAAAAAATCTACTTTAAAGAGATCGTAACTCCTCACGAGACTTGACGTCTTCAATTTCTGACAAATATCTTCCCTTATTTCTTCTTAACTTCCAAAATGCAAAAGATTTGCTTAACCATTTATAGAGTATTATGTTTCTCTAACAAATTGATTTTGATTGAGTTGCATAGATCAACTTGTTCTAGAGTAAATGCATTTCAACCAAATTACCTTATTCAAACGGCTGACTCTTAAATCAAGAAGGTCAATGTGATTTGCAAGTGTTGAAAATCAACTTGGATTTAGTGACTCTTAAATCCATGAGAAGCTCATGATCTGCAAGTGTTGAAAATAAACTTGGTTGGTTCGGTTTTTATTTTATTACTTTCAACTCTTATGATTTATAACTAGTTGACGTTTAACAATAATTTCGTTTATATACATTTGTTATTATCTGGCCATCTCACTCGACGTGAATTCTAGATTTTTTTTTATAGTTAAAAACTTTAGATACAATGTAGTAAACTGTTCTTACTGGGACTCAAACCCAGGACACCTCCCTTTCCTATGCTATATCTTTTTGAAATGTTGAGCTCTATACCACGTGATTTTTGGATTTACTTATTATGTTTTGGATTAAAAAATTTCGAGCTTTAAACTTAGATGAGCTTAAAATAATTTTTAAAAGTAAATTAGACTTGACCTTCAAATTGGATTGAGGAAAATGAATTTGTTTGAAGTACTCCAAATTAAATTGATCTTAACAAATTTGATTTAAGTTTTCCATCATTATCAATTAGGTTTGATGGATATGTAAATAAATGATATCAATCTGACCAACACCATTTTTACACCCTCAAAATTATAGCTTCAAATATTCCAATGCTTTATATTAATGAAAAGAGGAAAAGGAAAAGGATTATAAAAGTAGGGAAAAACCTTCTCCAACTTCTCTGTTTAAATTGGAGAAAGAAAAGGGTAAAGCATTGATGGGTCCAGACTTTAAATTCGTAACTAAGTGAAATTAAATTCGTATAACATATTATTGGAGTATCATTATTGGGCACAATCCTTATCAAAAATAAGGAAAAATCCATAAAGTTGCCTTGAGATATTTATCCACAGTAGATGTTATGTAACAAGTAGCAACACATCCTTCCAGAGTTGGTTATATCTCTCGCCTATTGACAGAGCACAAGATAAGACGAACCTTACCTTATTTAAGCCTCAACTGCATTTGAGAGATTCTCCGCAAACCACGCTAGATATTCAGAAAATCATGGTTTATCCTCTGCCTATTGAGCAAGAAAGTATAAAATGGAATTTGTGCATATTCTGAATCAATAAAATCTTAGCAAATGGAGATCTTGTCTGTAGGAGTCTATTTGGAAAAGAAAATATCCTACTTCATGAATAAGGAATGATATCAACTAGTGATGATAGACATATAAAACGGATTTTGGAAAATATGGATTTTGTTAGATTAAAGATTGCCTACTACATGCTTAAAAAGGAGACGCATGGTCCTTTGGAATATCATCGATTAAGCACACAAAGGAAGTTTTACGGAGAGCTATTTGTGAAAAGTAGCTAGAGTACTACAAATCATGATGGTGAGCAGTACACTCCGCTGGGGATGGAGTGATTGAGCATTATGAACCTAGATGCATTATGAAGAAATAAGGGGGCTTATTTCAATGTTTCTCTATGGGATAGTTAGGAGAAGACGGTTGTGAGAAAGGGGAAGACTTGTCTCACATAAGTCCAACGTGTAACCTAATTGATATATAGTGAAACACCTTACATTCGGGCTTAGCCCCACGTACATACGCAATTTCCGAACTGCGTAACCAATCTTTGTCCCCTTCATGTGTGTGTGTGTGTGCATAATCCTTCCTATTTCCTTACTTCTTACACATATTAACTATACATATTACATATCATAAAAGAGTTAGTTGTTGCACTTATGACAGTGTTGCACTATTTGGTGCAACATCTCTTGAATCACTGTCATAACGAATAATCATTATTTTTTTCACATATTGATAAAATGAAACTCATTAATGGATTGCCAATTACATTTCCATGCTCATAAGAAGTTTAATTACTTAGCCTCGTGTCTTCATGAACAACCAAAACGTAATGTTTTTCATAGATCATGATGGAATTATAAAAAATAGACTTGAGCATGTTTGTTTATAGCTTTAAAAACTATTTTTTGTTCCAAAAATAAGGAGAACATGAAAAACATAGTTTCGTTCTTATTTTTGTTTTGTTCTAAAAAACACGGAGAAAATAGAAAACATTAAATTTAGAGAACAAGAACAATTTTCAGAAAATACCAAAATGGTGTTCTTTGTGTTTTTAAAAACATGAACCAAGCATGCCCCTATATTTTCTTGAATTTTCATGTATAGGAAACATTCCATATCTCCCAAAAGTTTTGTCCATCACATGATGCAATTGATGATCCACATTCTGTTATAAAAGGAACCAATATCCTAACCACCAAACTGTTACAAACTTGTTCCCAAATACACAAAAACAAAATGATGAAGGAAAAGAAAAATTACAAAGAAAGAAAAAAAAAAAAAAATTATAGGAAAAAATAAGGTTTGTCAGAGATGGAGGATGTCGAGTCTCGTGAGGAGTTACGATCTCCTTAAAATTTATTCGCTGTCTCCTCTGGTCCTCAGAGACTATTAGATCGGCATCTATCTCCTAGAATAAAACGGCGTACAAACAACACCACAACACCTTGATACTATTTCAAAAAATTGAAACTATGTTCGAACCTATCACTGTACCAATAAATCTTGAACACAGAACTAACTCAATCCAACCTCTACATACAGAAACTGAGGAAATTGATTCACACTTACAATAGGAGAAGCTCCTTTAATAGAGACATTGGAATGAATATAATTCATTCCTCGGAATGAATATCATTCATTCCTCAGGAATGAGTGTCATTCCAATTTTAGTTTTCCAACAATTCCCCATGATTGGCAGTAAACTGAGAAACTATAAAGCTTCTAAACATTAGGTGATGGATTCAACAGTTGAAACTTGCATAGGAGAGGCAGGTGTCACCCTTTAAACCTTCCCTTGTAAAAATATGTTTTATACTAGCTAAACAATGGACATAATGTCCTTGAAACTATTATGTCATTTGTGCCCAGATGACATATCTTACAAAGGAATCTTCCTAACACATTTTAGTTCTCACTTTTATGTCTATTTTGCCATGGACATGCACCTTGTTCTGTACGAGTTTAATAGGAATCGTGCCCTATTCAATTCCCTTTGAAGCGACCCCACTTCACTCTTACATAGGTGATCTCCTAATTCAAGAGCAAATCATATTACTCTTATTTTACTTTCCAACGTACAGAGATCATTAAAAGCAAAGTTTAACCTTTTTTTTACTAACATCATTGTTTCATCCTTATGAATGTATAGGGAAGATCACATGATGATAAAACCAAGTCTACGGACTGGATTGCATAGTACGGGCTAGATCTTGGATCTCTAGTCAACTAGGTTTGATTATCCATTTAGATAGAATTTATTCTTGTTGGGCTTTGATATATTCAGCCAGTGACTTTTCAACTAACTCTTTATTTAACCCTTTGGTAAGCGGATATAATCAACTATCTTTGGACTTTATATAGTCACAAGAGATAGCCTAGTCGGAGTAGTTTGTTTTGATAGTGTTATTATGATGAATATGCCTGGACTTGCATTATACATCTTTGTTTTGTAACTCTACCAATAGAAGATTGACTATACGCAATGTATGCAGGTGAACGCGGGTTTGGCCATCTCGGAATATCATCCGAAATGCTGTGACAATTTCTACCTTTCCAGCATTTGCTCCAGTGTTTATGGCTCGCCTCAGCCCCAGCGATCCTTATGCCAGTTTGTTTTGAGATTTTCATGAGACTATTGCTCATGGTATAAACACATAACTACTATGGGATTTTAGTCTTTGCTGTTTGATATCGGTTGCATCATTTACTTAACTTTTAAATGCGGTAGGATCTCTTGTATCAGTGTAGCCCATAATCACGAGCAAAGCGTAAGTACTCTCGCGATTACCATCAATGGTTTGGCTCGGGATTACTCATTATAACCTTTACTTTCGGTTGCAAGCGAACAAGCTATATGCAGTCTTATACGACTCATTAGGTACATCGGTGACCTATTACTCTAGGAGAATTGTAGCCCGAGGGGTTAGAGAGGATCATGTATTTAATAAGTAGTCCATCAAAGTATCACAATAAAGCCCAAAACCCATAACAACATATAAAATTAGCAAGAAGGACATAAAATATCCAAAATGCCAACACTACCCTCAGATCTCTACAACAACTTCTCTCGATTCCACATGCTCTTCCTTTAGCCCCCACCCTTTGCCACCCACCCCTTTTTTTAGCAGTCAATCTTTAGATTTTTTTGTGTAACCAATATTCAACCTCCATTTTCACATTTCAAATAAATTAAATTTTATAATTTTTAATCAATCTTATAAAGATAACATCTTATTTTCTATTATTTAAATGCTACTTAATTTTTTCCAAGAAAATGTACTTAATTAAAAAACTATTTTAAATTTGTATTTATTCATTATTTTTCATATATATATATATATATACCCTTCTCTATATATATATATATATATATATATATATAAAATAAATGCAGTAAAACAAATCAACTTTTAATATATGCATATGCCTTAGAAAAAATATTTTTGAAAAAAAAAATCAAAATCCTAGGAGAAATGCAAGCTTATAGATCCCTATTTTTACCATTAGTGTAAAAATCCTTGTAAATTTAGTACATTTGTCTTGGACAGTTAGTGTGATCACCTTGCACACTATAATAAATCCCTATTTTTATTTATTAAAAATTAATATATGCATGTTTCCATTGCATGATTCAACAAATATGTATAAAGTAATTTGTTGTATTAGCATACAAGATAGGAATAATATTTTGAATCCAAAAGATTCAATCACTATGAAAAGAAATGAAAAGCGTGTATACTCTTTGCACATTTAGTACATTTGTCTTGTATAATTACTCAATTAGTGTACTGTGTACACTATAAAAACTAATATGAACATGTTTTAAATTTTTTTGGTGATGAATAGCGAAAAATGAGATCAACTATATTTTACGTATTTTTTTAATTTGAGAAGTTTATAACATAAACTGTACTAGTTAGATTATCTACTATGGAGTGAGCTAAATATTGTATCAACCAATACATATAAATAATGACAGCATAGATTAGTGTAGCATAAATATATGAAAGAGATCTTGGGTAAAATTCTAAGTCATATAAGAGAAATGCAAGCTTGCACGCTTTTTATCTGATTAGTAAATTTTCGTTATACATTTAATGTAATTACCTTATATAAATCTAACCAGCCCTTATTTATCTTTTTTAATTAATCCTTTATATAAAAACATATTTATCTTTTTTTTTATTTATCCTTTAGAAGTTGAGAGGAACTCGAAGGTTTACTTAATTAAAATATTATTCTTTAAAATTTTATTTATTTGTTATTCTACTTTTATTTCGTTGTATATTACTTTTAGAGAATAATGTAACTTATGGATATTATTTTTAATTTTCTATTTTAAAACTTAATTTTATAAAATTTAAATATAAAAGTATTAAAAATAAGAAAATAAAAGCGAAAATCATAAAAAAGTATTATGATATATATTCCATATATATATATATATATATATATATATATATATATAATCTAAAATATTAATATTTATTAGATTAATTATTGATATATGTTAATGTATTTAAATATTTAAAAGTTAATTTACTTTAATATATTTATTATACAAATAAAATTTTAATTAAAAATTCAATTAATGAATAAATAAAATTTTAAAATTAGTTTTTTAATTAAGTAAATCTTCTAAATAAGTGAAAATAAGATATTATCTTATCAAGTTAATTAAAAATAATAAATTATAAATTATAAAATTGGTGCATTTAAAAAAAGGAAATAATGTTTGATGGGTTGATTGGGTCTTGGACTTGGGTGGGAGGTGTTGGTGGTTGGGTTCGTTTTAGTGGAAGAAGGATTAATTTAGTAGAGCATTTTGTCTCATTAAAGTTTATATGCCTTATGTTTAATTTTAGTAGTTTGATGGACTCTTTATTAATACAAGACACCATCTAACCTAAAGCATAATTCCCCTTTACTCTAGAGTATTGTCAACATAATGTAACTAACTTAGAATGAGTTTATTTGATGTTCTTAAGATTTTTATTCCCAATATGATAATAGCAAGTCTCATGTCTTTCATGTCAAACCTTGAATTCAACATATTCTTAGTAGATATGTTCATCTTATCATCACTGCCAACAATAAGCATGTTATATACATACAAACATACAATGATATATCCATGTTCTATATCCTTGACGTACACACACTTATCACATTCATTGATTTTAAATCCTTGTGACATTATAACATTATCAAATTTCTGTATCATTATTTCGGTGCTTGTTTTAATACATACACAATGATTTTCAATTTAGAAGACTTTCCTTTCTTGTCCTTGTGTAGAAAAACCATCAAGTTGTTCTATGTAGATTTCTTCATCAAATTCTCCATTTAGAAAGGTTGTTTTTACATCTATTTGATGTACTTTAAGATTTCTCACTATAGCAATTGCAAGTACCATTCTTATGAAATTTATTCTTATTCTGCGTGAAGAATATGTGTCAAAATAATCAAGGCTTTCAGTTTGTTTGTAGCCTTTGATCACAAGTCTTACTTTGTATTTTTCAATTGATCCATCCACTTTCATTTTCCCCTTTAAAACCCATTTGGAACTTAAAGGTTTGCAACACAGTAGAAAGATCCACCTAGTTCCCGAGTGGTTTGTAGTATGAAATCAATTTCACTATGTATGACCTATTTCCACATGAGACCCTCTGTAGAGTTCATTGCTTCTTTATAAGTTTGAGGTTCCTCTTCAAGCCTATAAGTTAGAAAATCTTTACCAAAAGATTTTTCTATCATTTCTCTTTTACTACATTTAGGCTCAACTTTACTATCTTCATTTTAATCTTGAATATTTTCATTAATAGTCTCCAACTTACATTTTGATAAACTTAACTCCTCCTTGAATTTACATGGAAATACATATTCAAATAATGATGCATTCCTCGATTCCATTATCATGTTCTTGTGAATATCTGGGATATTCAACTCATGGACAAGAAATCGATAAGCATTACTGTTATGTGCATAACCAATGAAAATGCAATCAATAGTTTTGGGTCCGATTTTCAACTTTTTAGGTGGAGGAACTGCCACTTTGGCCAGTCATCCCCATACTTGCAAGTATTTATAGGATGGATGTCGTCATCTCCATAACTCATACGGAGTCTTCTTTGCTTTCTTTTTAGGTAACTTATTCAAAAGGTAATTAGCAGACAAAATGACTTCTCCTCACATGTTTTGTGGTATACCAGAACTTATCAACATTGCATTCATCATTGCGATTCCCACTCCATTGGAACTGCCGCTTTAGCCAGTCATCCCCATACTTGCAAGTATTTATAGGATGGATGTCATCATCTCCATAACTCATATGGAGTCTTCTTTGCTTTCTTTTTAGGTAACTTATTCAAAAGGTAATTAGCGAGACAAATGACATCCTCACGCTGTTTTAGTATACGGAACTTATCAACATTGCATTCATTATTGCGATTCTTTAAACTCTGCCCTCCATTAGATTTAGGGAATATGGTGTTGTGGTTTCATATAGATAATCCCATCTTGAGCACAAACATCAACAAATGGCGATTCATACTCGCCACCTTTATCACTTCTTAGCACTTTAATTTTCTTGTTAAGCTGATCTTAACCTCGTTTTTGTAGGGAACAAATTTCTCTATTGCCTCATCCTTACTTTTGAGTTAGTACACATAACAGCACTTCGTGCTATCATCAACAAAGGCAATAAAATATTTGTTACCACCTCTTGTTTGTGCAAATTTCAAATCACATGTCACTATTGATTAAGTCAAGAGGTTCAGTGTGTCTTTCAACACTTTGAAAAGATGATCTGGTCAGTTTTGCCTCCACACAAGCTTCACACTTATGCTTTGCA
The DNA here is from genome assembly GCA_016808115.1 of Tetrastigma voinierianum. Classification (NCBI taxonomy): domain Eukaryota; kingdom Viridiplantae; phylum Streptophyta; class Magnoliopsida; order Vitales; family Vitaceae; genus Tetrastigma; species Tetrastigma voinierianum. The sequence continues at coordinate 127,078 of JAEQBH010006814.1, forward strand.
TCAATTTTGAAAGTTGGTATATGATTTAAATTAATTAATCTACACAATGTATCATAACTAACATGTCCTAACCTATCATGTCATAGATTAGAAGACTTGGAAATATAAGCAGAAGTATTGACTTTATTCATATATGACTTAATGATAGTAATTACATTAAGTTTGCACATGCCATTACTCATATACCCTTTTACGACATACATTATGCTCTTTGATAAAACAAATTTATCTTACTTAAACACCAACCAAAATCTATGACTATTCTGCAATAAACCAGACACTAAGTTCTTGTGGATTTCAAGTACATAAAATACATTGGTCAGAGTCAATTCCTTCCCATGTCATCTTAGAGACCATTTTTCCTTAGCTGATTTCCTAAAGTGTGAGTTCCCCATGAACACCTTTTCCCTAGTCTGAATCGGTTCAAAGGTGGAAAACATCTTCTTGTTTGAGCACACATGGCGAGTAGCACCCGTGTCAATCCACCATTCCTTGGGATCGGATCCCACCAAGTTCATCTTAGAGATTACTATTGTGAGGTCAATGTCAAACACATCCTTGGTGATGTCATCAACCACATTGGTTTCCTTGGGTTTGTTCCTCTTTGTCAGTCTGCAATCTGAAGATTTGTGACCTTGCTTCCCATAGTGAAGCATTTCCCTTGGAACTCTGCTTCTTAGATATTCCCTATTTTGGTCCCAACTTACTGCACTTCCCTTTGTTATTGGCTTTCTTGAAATTGGAACCTTGACCATGTTTCACAAAGTTAGCATTGGTCTCGCTCGGATTGTGTGCTCCTTTCTTCTTGGATCCCCTATTGTCTTCCTCAATGTGAAGTCCAATAATCAAATCTTCAATGCTCATTTCCTTTCTCTTATACTTGAGGTAATTCTTGAAGTCTTTCCAAGTATGAGATAACTTCTCTATAGTAACTGCAACTTGAAAAGTCTCGCTCAACATCATTCTCTCAACATTTATCTCATAGAGGATTACCTGAAGTTCTTGGACTTAACTGACCATAGTCTTGGAATCTACTATTTTGTAACCGAGGAAATTGCCCACAACAAACTTCTTGGCCCCAGCATCCTCGATTTTATATTTTATGTCTAGTGATTCCCATAGTTTCTTAGTTGTTTTCTTATCGGAATACACATTGTATAAAGAATCAGTAAGAGCATTCATGACATAGTTTATGCATAAGAAGTTAGAATGTTTCCAAACATCCACAACACTGATTACTTGGATATCGTGCTCATCTTCTTTGAGCTTAGGAACATCTTCAGTCAAGAATCTCATAAGATTGAAGGTGGTTAGGTAGAATAACATCTTTTGTTGCCACTTTTTAAAGTTTAATCCATTGAACTTCTCTAGCTTTTCTCTAAGTGAGACAGAGATAGGCACAACAGTAGGCATCACTGGAACTTGTGCCACAGTAGGGGTTTCCACTTTGGAAGATGCATCTAGAACAACGTTGTTGGAATTAGAGTCAAATTTTCTACAAATTTGTAGAAAATGTGTCAATTTTTTATTTCCAAAACCAATTCTCATAATAATTGAAAAATAATGTGTAATAGGGTATTCCTAAGGAAGACTACTAGGATATAAAAACCCAGGCCAGAACCAGCCTCCTTAGACAGAATATTCAGTTCCCAGGAAAGATTGAAGGAGGCACAAATGGTTTTACTTAAGATTCAAACTCCTTTGACAAAACTTCTCTATATCGTAATTTCCAATTTCCTAAGACCAAAAAGGAATTGGTAGAAACTCACAAAGTGAGTGTAGAGTTTAGCCTAATAGGCTTATCTCCTTATCATATATTTATCGAGTAGTATAACATTTACCCGTTAAATGCTAGGTCATGGATTCAAAACCCTTCCTTATACTATACTATGATTTTCTTTAATAAACCAGCAAACCACTTGTTTGTTTGACTTTTAACCTTTTCTTGAAGATTTTTTTTTCTTCCCATTGGAATAAAGGAAAACTTATAAAAAAAATTATTTTCCTTTCCAAAAAAATTTTCTTTTCCTTTTTTCTTAACCCCTTTATCAAAAGTTTTTTCCTAAGAAATTTTTTTCCCTTAAAAAAAAAACCATATCAATGTTAGTTAAACCTTTTCCATTTTTTTAATTTTTTTATAAAAAAACTAAAATGCAGATTCTTCCTTACAAAACAATTCAATTAACCACATAAAACATCATCTTTAGGGAAAAAATATTTCCTTTTGTTACGGCAAAAGAAAGGTAAGATTTTTTTTTTCTTTTGATTTTAAAAAAAAAAAAAAAAAGAAAGGCTAAACTCTAAATATAAAGCTCATTTTTTCTTTCTAAAAAACCTCTTGAAAAAAAAAAACCCAAAAGGATAATTGTTTAAAAGGAAACATTTTTTTTCCTTAAAAACATAAACAAAATTTTCCTTCCTTAGTATTCTCTTTTCACCTTTTTTATTCTTTTACCGAGGAAACAATTTTTCCATCCTTAGTAAACAATTTTTTTTCCTTAAAAGCGTCTATTTCTTCAAGGAAATGAAATTTTCCCTGTCTTTTTTTTTCCTTCTAATCACCACATTTTTTTTTTTTCAGTCTACTTGATCTTCCTTCTTGTTTTTCCCTTCCCCCCTTGAATATGTTTAAGATTGTTACAAGCTAGTTCACAAATACCACAGAAATAAAATGATGAGGGAAAGAAAAAATTACAAAGAAAGAAAAGAAAATTACAGAAAAAAATAAGGTTTGTCAAATATGGAGGATGTCGAGTCTCGTGAGGAGTCACAATCTCATTAAAACATATTCGTCGTCTTCTTTGGTGCTCGGAAACTATTAGATCGGTGTCTGTCTCCCAGGATAAAACAACGTACAAGCGGCGCACTGCCTTGACCTCTTGTGAATGAAACTAGCGAGCTAAGGAAATTTATTCACACTTACAATAGGAGAAGCTTCTTTTATAGAGACATTGGAATGAATATAATTCATTCCTTGGAATGAATGACATTCATTCTGGTTTTTTTCCAACACAAACACCCCCAAGCCTAAAAAGTCATGTGCAGATTATGCGTGCAATGTCTTACATCCACACTTCTTTTATAGTCATGGAAGGTTGCTTGATAAATCTCCTCATATCTGGTACCATGATCTTTAAGATCTACTACTCAATGGGGCTCGTTTGGCCTGTGTTATGGAAAGACTCGATTCCACTCGCCTCACCAAAACCAGGCGGACACTCCCCAGACGAGAGAATCTAAAGAGACCGTCTAGGAAAGCAAGGTCAAACTTTTCCAAGGCTTTCTTAAGGCCGTCCATCTGGGATTTCAAGTCCCCTAACCAACCATTCTACCCCATATGGGAGTTTGTTCGACCAGCACCTAGAGCGGAAAATCAGTAGCGATATTATAGCGAATTTTCTAGATGAATCCCCTAATCCTCGAAGAGATAATCCTATGGAAGGAGTAATCCTGATAAGGAAGAATTAGTCTTTGACAAGAAAAAGGAAATTTTGTTCTTAAAAAAGAGGAGATGCTTTCCAAACCACCCTCTATAAATCAAGAGCATCTCCACGATGAAGGTACAATCGAAGCGTGAACTTTCTTAACTCCTCATCCTCCGTATTTTTCTTCGACTTAATGCGTCGGAGGCTGTCGGCCCTCTTTGAAAAATTGCCCTTTTTGCAGGTTTACATTGCACCGCTGATGTCCCGAAGGTTAGACAATCAAGGTAACAACAATTGGTGTCGTGCAGCTGGGAAGCGAGACGGAAAGTCTCATATAGGTACACGCAGAGCTTGGCTTCAAAGGCTATGCAAAGTAGCCATAAATCGCTGGCTTTCTTGATCCCATTCTATGTCTAATTCACCCTAAGGTAGGCGCAATGACAAACTTCCGATGAACCAATTGCCGGAAGACTAATTCCTACATTAGCGTTCTGACATGGAAGCGAGGCAAGCAAAATAGATGAAAGAGTCGAGACCCAGGCCAAATGACTTATGGAACGAGAATGACCAACTAGGAGCCTAGATCGAAAAAAGTCGCAAAGAGGCACAAGATAACGACTATGATGTGCAACTGATTGCCCATAATAAAGGAAAGGGGCCCGTTGTTCCTGACGACGTCGATACCCTAACAGACGATGAGCTGTCCTCAGGCAGCTCCTCATCCCTGAATCTCCCACCGACAAAGAATACTCGGGAAAGCATAAGGACCAGACCGTGCAAGAGGCCTTCGCTTCACCATGCCTTTAGTGACACTGTTAGTGGTGCATCTCGTAGGGAATTAAGGAAGACGGACGGAAGAGCGATGCAGAGCCGAGGTCGAGCCTTGGAGAACCAGTCTTTACCCTCGAAGCATAAAACCACCCCGATTATCGCCCACGCATCATGCTTTTGGTACAGTGCCAACCTTTTAAGTAATGCTTGCGGCCCTCATTTGGAGACCCGATGACATGCTTTCTTCACCCTTAGGGCAACACATCCTTGATTACGAGTAGCCCCGCGGGTTTGCCATTCCAACTTTCACCACATTTGATGGCTTGGCTGATCCCTATGATCACATGCTCCACTACAATCAGGTAATGACACTGAACACCGGCAACGACCATCTATTGTGCAAAGTATTCCCCAGCAAAGTATCTGAGACTCTTGCTGGTTTCCACATTCTGTGTGATCGACAAACTTGTTCAATGAGCTTTGGGTTGCATTCATCTCTCAAGATCTTTGTTCAGTATGGCAGAAGAGGAACATTAGCTCTTTGCAGATTATTCTAAATCAAGAAGAGGAATCCATAGGAGACTTCACAAGGAGGGTCGGGCAAGTCGTCCAGCAGGTAGAGGCTTATAACATGGATGCAATCCTTCCAGGAGAAGCTTCGGGCCATCCACTCATTTCTTCCACTCATTGTCTTTAGACCCGTTGGCAACCATGGAAGAGTTATACAGACGAGCAGATAGGTACTCAACGCTAGAAGACAATATCCACATAGCAACACAAACTATCATGATTACAAGCAAGTCGGCTGAGAGCAACAAGCCAGCGGGGAAGAAATGCGAGTCGAGGAAAGGTTAGAGTAGAAGCAAAGCGTGATCCCGCTGATCAATCATAGAAAGGAAGCCCCATGATTCACCCCACAAACATTTCATCTGAGAGGTTCTTGCCCCTCATTCACAACTTCTTGGATTTCAGGGCGCTGCGTCGATCGGATGGATCCCTGAAACCTATTTGTGTGGTGCGATTATCGTAGAGATCATAGGCACGAGACCAACAGGTGCTGAAGCCTAAAGTTCATAGTGGAAAGACTAATCAAAGTAGGGCACCTCAGAAGGTATGTCAAGGAAGTTGACCGCGAGGTGGAATGTGGGCCACAAGTAGATAGAATTATAGCCAGTGCGCTCATCCTGTCAAAATCCAGACCAGCCTTAAACTATATATTGGGGCAGTCGATAACCAATATCAATCAAGCGCCGCAGAAAAAGCTCTTGAGTGCGGCCACAGTCAAGGCCAGAATGCTATCCACACATGAGGCAGCCGTGAAGAAACCAAGCCGATAGATGACCCCATATCCTTTCCTCCGATAAACCCGACCAAAGTCATTGTGCCCCATTATGATGCATTGGTACTCACCCTTTGTGTTAGCGGTTTTGATGTGCATAGGGTGTTGGTAGATCGACAGCGTATTGATGGAAGCTTGTTGCGGCTACCAGCCTTGATCGGATGAAGCTTTCCGGGAATGTTAGACTTGGCGACGAATCTCTACGGTTTTCATGGCACAACAGCTGAGCATGTTCATCGGAGGGTAGAAAAGTACCGAATGACGCGATGTGGTGGTGGTTCCAAGAAGGCGGTAAGTGGAGAGTATGTGTAGAATACGGCGCCTCGACAAAGCATGCGAAGATCGCTTCCCACGCGGCGTGGTGATCAGATCGTTGATGCACCAATGAGCATAGGATGCTGTAATCTCGGGCCTTTCTCTAGATACCACGATTATGCACGCTGATCTCAGAAAACGACCTTATTACGCGCGTCTATGCTATTACAATTTGTGCTTTGGCTTGAAGAATGTCAGAAGCGACCTATGATGGTGACCAAGATATTGATCTTTGATGGAGCAAGACATGATCTATCGACGATATGCTTGTCAAATCAAAGGCGCCTCAGTCCTGCGCCCAATACTATAAGGAAACCTTTGGGTTCTTTACTCACATATGACATGAAACTCAATCCCCTAAAATGTGCATTTGGAGTCAGTTCGGGCAAGTTTTTAGGCTTTATGGTGATGAGGAAAGGGATAGAGACCAATCCTGTTCAGCTTAGAGCTATTATAGAATCTCATACTCCTACTTCCAGAAAAGGAGTGCAACAAGCTGACGGTGGCAATCTAAGTTCATATCTCATTCATGACATTAAAGTCGTTTCACCGCTCTAAAGTCAAATTAATGGCGTGGAATGAGAATGCGATGACTTTCCTGGCAATCAAGCGTCTCTCACGAACCATCGGTTGTAAGCTAGCCCAAAGCGGGTGATAAACTCATATCTTTACCTAAGTTTAGATGTCTCAATAAATGCAACTTTGTTCAAAGAAAATGAAAATAAAAAAAACAAAGGAATAAATATTCTTCGTAAAACCGTCCTATAAAATAGAAGCTCGGTATACCCGTCTCGAAGCAAGCGAAGTTGAAACTCTTAGTGTGGCAACTAAAAAACTTAAGATCCTTACTTCAAACTTACCTATGTTCGTGTTGAGCTAATCGCACATGGGAAGCACCATGCATGAACAGATTTGTCGAGGAAGGATGGCACAGTGGGCGAAGAGTTGAGGTATCAATATAAATACTAGTGGAAATAAAGGATAGATTTTGGCAGGACTTTTAGTAAATCCCTCAGAGGGCGAACGATAACGCCGATAAATTGGATCTTAATGTGGATGGCTTCTCGCCAAGCGGGGAGGCGATATTGTCTTGCGCTTAAAGAGCTCAACCGAGGAAAGAATAGAGCAGGCTATACAATTAGACTTCCCCATGTCAAAAAATGGGGCAAACTATGAAGCAATCCTAGCCGGTATAGACAAGTAAACGGGGAATACGAAACACGGGACCAGCGCATGACCAAGTATGTATGCCTAGTTAAGCTCCGACTGGAAAGCTTCGACGGAAGCTTAGGCATATCCCAAGGGGGTTCAAATGAAGGCGGATGCCTTAGCGGCAATATTGCATCCTACTAACTAAAGAAACAATGCTCCTCCTTGTCTATTTGATGAGTGTAAAACTCATCTATGTTTTGAGTTCATTTCACATGCTATTTTGAGTATTTTATATCCATATTCATGTAAAAATCATAACATTTCCTCTAAATTTGGTTTTTCAGGATTTTTGATGGAAAGCATGTGATTTAGTAAGAAAAGATTCAAAATGTTTCCAAAAAGAGAGTTAATCGGATGTCTCCACGGGTGATCGAGAAGATCAGTACATGTATCATTTAGAGCATTAAATGGTTACCTATTCTCATGGTTACATTCAAAACAATAAGCTTTCCAGAGCACCTCATGCCCAAATCAGGAGTTAAAACAAAGATTTATGATGGACAAGTTGGGTAAGAAAAGAAAAGCGCATCACGACCGGAGTTTTCTGTTCTTGACAAAGTTATCTGTGCTTTGAGCAAACTCTGCTCCTTGGCGAGCAAACTCTATCGCGGCCAGAGAAAAGCGTAATAAAGCGACGAAAAGCCCCATCGATAGAAAAGCTGGCGTCGCGGCAGAAAAACTATGTCGCAACGAAAAACTGCGATCTTGGCGAGAAAAGCGAATTCGCGACAAAAGGCTGAAAAAACAAAAGGCCAAAATGCGGCGTTTCACCATAGGACTATAAATGCTCGTTTTTAGGTTTTTTAAAGGCGTGAGGAAGGTGGGGCTTTCTATGGGGTTCTCCTCTTTCATTGCCATTTTAGTTTTGCTACATATTTTGATTTTTAATAGATCTTAGAGTAGTTTTAGAGTAAATTTTTATTTCTATTGAAGAGATTTCGGTGTTGTATAACAAAGATTTAGATTTCCTTATCTTGTTCGGGGCCGAATGTGACTAAATTTGGATTTTCTCTCGCTCCTTGTCTCTTGATTTCTTTCTTCATGTTTTTTTTTTATTGATGATTGGAATCCAATAATGGGTACATTAAACACCCTAGGAGTGAGATTAGTATTGAATATTCAGATTCTGATTTCTCGATTATTTTGTGGATTTGAAGACTGAATTTATATAATTGGTACTATTCATATAATTAGTTGTTCGGAATATTACTATTATACCCGAGTGTATCTTTGCTCGATTTCGGAGAAGGCCTCTAAGTGACAGATGAATTCTTGAGAAACGATGAAAGCGATAACTTAGGGTATGTTAGACTATTGAACTAATAAACTCACAGATTACTTTGATAGATCAACTAATTTTACTCATGGTGTAGGATTAATTGAATTAGTGTATTAGTTTAATGTTTAGAGTCTCCTCAAATTGATAGAATGATCTTGTCCAGTATTGCAATGATCTAATCAAGGAGATATAAAATTTTATTAGATTTAAAGGGCTGAAGATTCGAATTGATTGAAGAAAGCATAATCACATGCAGCCAGAGCAAGAATTCTTCAATCCTAAGAATGGTTGTGAAGTATTGGAAAAGAAAAACAATCAAATCTTAAAGAGGGTCAGATTTTAGAAGTAACTAATTAGACTCATGTCTCTTAAAGGAACATGGATCTCTAATTAGTGAAATGTATGGTGTATGGAGAAATCCAAGCTATACTACATTGCTCTTAGACAAATATAGCATTCAACTCACAAATGTTATGCTTTCAAGGAAATGCAAACTATTTTGTAAATAATTTTCCCCATCCCTAGTGCCTCTCTTCATACCTTTTAGAATTAAGTAGGGTTTTATTTGGTAGATTTTAGGATTAGTTTTAAATCGGTTTTTATTTCAATTAAATTGATTTTATTCCACATCCGATTTGGTCACCTAAATAGTGAAAAGAAGAGGCCCTTGTAATGGAGTAGTCAGTTCAGTGCAAAGAACCTCCAATCATCGTGGAGTACGATATCAGGACTTTTGAGTCCCTTTTCCTTCCGCCATCATATTTCGTGCACTTAGAAAAGGGGTTGAGTGTTGGTAATGCATTTAGTTTTTAGTACACTTACTTTTGTTTTTAATCGGAGTTTTGAGTATTTGTTATCCTTAGTATATTTTCAAATATATCATTTGGTCTCAATAAGTTTTTTAGCGTTATTGCTGGGACTTGGTTGATCATGTGTAGTGTTTGAAAATTAGGGTCAACAATACTAACTTTGAGTCGTCAATTTAAGCAACAATCGGGTGAAGCAAGATGAAAAGCATATCCCTTTTGGATGACTCCAATAGTCCATTACCTAATCTCAGGAGAACTCCCAGATAGTAGGGTCAAAGCCCACAAGATCTAGGTTAAGGTGGCTCGATTTTCCCTTGTGAACGAGTAGTTGTACAAACTGTCTTTAGGCGGCCCGTATCTTAAATGCCTCACTACCTAGCAGGGGCAGTATGCATTGGCAGAACTCGGTGAAGGAATATGTAGAAACCATCAAAGCGGCAGAACTTTGGCACACAAGGCCCATACCTAGGGCTACTATTGGCCAACCATGAAGGCGGATGCAACCGCTTATGTCAGGAAGTATGATCGCTGCCAACAGCAAGTCCCCATCTCAAGGGTGCCAGCTCAGAATCTAAAGACCCTAATGGGCCCATGGCCCTTCACCTAGTGGGGAATTGATATAGTTGGATCACTAACTACCGCCCCAGCACATAAGAGGCTATTATTGGTAACAACATACTATTTTAGCAAATGGGTAGAAGCCCAAAGCGCCGCTTTCAATGAACAAAGATGTCGTCGATTTGTATGAAGAACATTTATGCGCGGTTGAATACCATTGTCAATGATGATGACAATGGGCCACTTGAGTTCAGTAGGGTATACGGGGAATTTTGCTTGAGTTGAATGTCAAGAACTTATATTCAACCTCGCGGTACCCACAAAGCAATGGCCAGGCAGAATCATTCAACAAGACTCTCCTAACAGCTTTGAAAAAGCACGCATTGGCGGAATAGGTAGATGAACTGGGAGTTCTATGGGCCTATGGAGCAGTGATTCGTGGCACGGAGGGTATCCGGAATCAACAAAATTTATAAACCTAATTTCCTCTCTTTGTCGTAGCATGGCTACTGCGGTATGGTAGCTCCCAGGGTCGAACACGGGGATGGGTTTTCTTGCCTGAATGATTTGCGGGTTCAAAGGCTAATGATGAATTCAATTTGGATTTTGGGGTTTGATAAAAACAATGAGGGGTAATGTTTGAAAAGTGAAAATAAATTAAGTTAAAATGTAAAATAGAACTCCTTTAAGTGTTAGGTCACTGGGGTTGGATTCTAGAGACAGCGAGGGGTTCGAGGTCCTTTCCTCGCATTGGGAGGTGGCCTATAGTCATCCCTCCCGGGCTCAGATATCTTCATTTAACAATAAAAAGCCAGCCCTCATTAAATCTCTTTAAAAATGGCATCCTTGGCCACATTAAAGCTCTCGATCGATTAAAACACAAGTCACCTTGACTCACCTTACAATGGCTCATAAATGATAACTAACGAACATCAATAGATTTAACATTAAGCATCCAATGAGCCCAAAAGCTTACTAAGTAATAACCATTCAAGGTGACTCAAAAGGGATCAAAACCTAAAGTTAAACAGGCAGAACAGTAGTGGCAGTGGATACCTGCGTGAAAAACATGGAACCCCTTAGCTTGCCTCAGGATCCTTTGCCCAGTAGCCTTTTTGGGAAAGGAGTTTGGCTCGCTCGTCCTCCAGTTGTCATCTCGGAGGTGTTTAACTAGTGAGAAGGAGAGAAAGTGAGGGAAAAGAGAGAAAATGAAAAAAGAAGCGGGAAAGAGTGTTTAGCTTCCACTAAAAAACTTTTGTGGATTGAGCAAAAAAGTCTTCTTATAGTGTCTTTTCTGCAGAACTTATAGCGAGAGCCCCTTTACAAAATACCAAAAAAACCAAAAACAAATACTGTCTGAGGACAAATTGGGAAAGAAAACCAAAAAGGAACAAAGTCGAGGCGTAGGAAGGGTGAGCGGTGGCGAGGGCGAGAGCATTTCACGGGTTGAAATTTTCACGATACCACTTCTTTTCTTACGCTTTATGCTTCTCTTTCTTAGTTTTTGATTTGCGACTATGAGTTGAACTTAAGATTCTCATGGTTGAGCTTAATCCCTATCTATGGTATAAATAGCCTGCAAAAACAACAAAACTTACCACAAAATTTGATTAGTAGTTTTGCTAGGTCCTTAACATGCCAATTAGATTAATTAAATTTGAAGTTAGTACACAAAAGTGCTCAAAACTACAACATTAATAAGGGTGTAAAATAACACTTTTTGGGTAGTAATCAACGACCAACCGGAAGCCAATTGGGATGTTGTCGTTCACCCTTACTTACGGGCAAGGATGGAAATATCGGTTTCGACGGATATATCGGTACTTGGATTTTACGGATATATCGGATATATCGGAGATATATCGGTGGATATTTTTACATGAATTTCGATATATAAAAAATTAACAAAAATACTTTGAAATTGATGGAAAAACTTTATAAAAGTGTAAAAATGACATTAATAATGAAATATAAACATTGATATTACATTGTTATGGTCTTTCACCACCCGAAAATGAATCGATGTGGCTCCATTGCAACATTTGATGAAGGATCCCATCTTGGTGAAGACAATAGTATACCCGGGACATGGTGTTCCAATAATATTGATTATAAGATCCCGAACATGCCATGCACCAAATGTCTTGACTTGTACCCACAACCTCCATGGACTAGGAAATTCGGGGGTTCACCCACATGTTCGTTTAAGAGAATCCTTGTTGCATTTGATATGGAATGTGGACTGGCATTTGTTCAGCATGAGGATAATTTATCATTCCATATTCTTCATCAATGGAAGTCGAAGGATTTGAAGAAGGCTGACCATAAGTCATTGTGTTAGGAGGAAAAATGTTGCCGTCATTTGATGAATCACTGTATTGAGTGCCAATGCTCATAGATTCAAAACTAGCTGACAATGAATCCTCATTGTGATGTGCCATACTTCATTGTCGACCTCTATATGGCTTTCCAATGGCTCCAATACCTAGACCAGCTCTCTTAGACCCGTGGTCTTTATCTTGTGTAACATGTGTGAAATCATATTCACCAGTGAATGGACTCAATGGATATTGACTTATTTGTCGATCTGCAATATCTCCACCATCATTTCCAGTATCACTACCATCATTGGTCCCCTCTCTTCTTGAGCCATCATAGCCTGTAGTTGAAGTACCTGCAAAACTAGGTCTACTACTATGTTCGGCACTGAATCAAATGAGGTGAGAGTGCATTGACTGAAATGAGTCTCTCGTGTCTCATTGAAACTTTCACTATGAACTTCTTCAAATAAAACAGAATTGACATCAGCACGGCTTCACCGAACATGTGCAGCAATTCGTGGATCAGGATTTCCATCTTCATCATCCAAATTGAGAGGTCTAACCCATTGGAATAATTGATTATCCTCTTCTTCACCAAACTCGGTTGAAATGTCGAGTAAATCAAGGTAATTCTTTTCAACAACTTTATCTGACTCTGCTTGCATATCACGTATCTTTAGTTTCATGTTATAGTAACAAAAAACAAATTGTTGGAGCTTAGGGTAAGCAAGTCGATTTCTTTGTTTTGTATGTATTAAAGCAAGTATTGCTCAATTTCTCTCACATCTTTGAAGAATATACGGTTGGAAGAACTTTAATGGCCAAATTCCTCAATGTGGGAGTGTGGTTTCCATACATGAACCACCATTCAGCTGTAATAAAAATAAGTAACATTCAAAATCTAATAATAACATGATAATAGACTTTACTTTTAATGTTTTAATGAGAAATGCTGCTAACAGGAACCATTAAATCTCTTGAGGCTATTCTTTGCTCATCAAGATCCTCTTTTCGCATCTCGAAACATTATAAAAACGCAAATTGAAAATATACATGTCAAATCGATATAAGTGTAAGTGTAACCAATTAAATTGAATCAATTAAATTAAATTGTAACCAATTGATGTACCTCATTTCCAAAATTACAATCTTTTTGTAGTAGTGAAATAGTCTTGCAAATGCCCGTGAAACTGACTTTGAGTAACTTCGGGGTCACCACTAACTCGGAGTCTATATTGAAATCTTGGATTCAAATAATATGCAAGTGATTTAGAATTAATTAGTATGTCATAAAAGGAAAGTAATATACATTAAGTGTGATTAAGATATAAACAGTTACCTATTGCATGAAGAGGATATTTGAGAGTTTATCTGACGATGCACGTGATTGTTTTGACCGATCTTGGCATTAGCGATTTGATGTAAATTTTACTTGGTACAGATAAACTCCTTACACAAATGGCATTGTTATAGGGCGACCCGGAATCAACAATGCGAAGAAGCGTATATAGTGGCTCATAGATTGTTACTAGCTTAGAGACCTTCTCTCAATATGGCATGATCAAACATAAGGCACTTCAACCTGTATCAATGGTCGTCGACTAAACGTGAGAAACGTTTCATCACTAATAAGATCTTCTTCAAATCAGCCCTCTTTTTAGAAGACTTTCTAGAGGGCGATCATAATTTATCGCAAATCTTATTTGCCCCTGGGATGCCTGATATCTCACCCGCGGACCTTTCTCAGCTTTAAACAGCCGTATGATTATGAGTAGAAGTTGGTGATTTTGCGTGCACTGGTAATAATTTTGAAACGGTAGCTCTTTTACCAATGTCTTCAAACATCAAGTCAATACAGTGTGTTGCGCATGGAGTCCAATATAAATTGTACTTCTTCATTAGCAACTTTCCCGCCTTCACAAATGCTGATCCATTATCTGTAACAATTTGCACAACATTTGCTTCACCAACTTCCTTGATCACGTCCTTCAACAAACCGTAAATGTATTTGTTGTCTTTTATCTTGTCGGATCATCTAATAGGACTTGAGGAATATTATTGCTTCCTTCGAATATACGCAAATTAATAATGCTCAATTTCGTGAGCCAGATCCACATCCATGGAGTTATAATCGTACACCCGTAAGTCTTCCATTTCTCCCTTTGGATGTTCACCATCTTCTATGTCTTTATACTCCATATCAAGTATTTGTTTTGATTTCATATGGAGATGGTGGCTCTATTCTCATGCCTACAAGTAGAATTAATGAAATTAATTATCTAGTTTTCAGTATAATATAAGATAATAATTTATTATGGCGAAGAGTGATTGTCACATATCACTTGTTGTGCACCAATAATCATGTTCTTGAAGTGGTGAGAGTCTGCTTTGTGAGGCGCAACACTCTCATATATGAAGAATTTATTGATTAGTTGACCCATCGTTTCTTTGATTGCACCACCTTTGAAAAGATTTTTAATGTTCTTTTGTCTTGCTGCAGAAGATTTGTATAATGATGGAGCAAGAGGTGGTGATGGATCCAATTGTCTCACACTTTGAGATCTTTACATGCGCCATTGGGATTAGTCGATTACGGTGCTTGAAGAGCTCACACATTGCAATATCTCAATTAGAAATGAAGTAAATTCGTTTATTTTATAAAATTAATTTAATTTAAATATTTACCCATTTTTCTTTTGTCTCTCATAAATCCTTCTTCTTGTTATCGGTTCCCGTCGGTAGTTTGATCACACGACATCTTGCTTTCAGCATCGACTCTTTCATGAAGTCATATCGCACCAGGATGCGTATATCGTCTTGCTCTTGCTTCCTCCTCATCCTCATCATACGTAGTGAGATAATACATCGCGTCCAAATTGTCTTATAAATCTAGTTCGTGTGAATTTCTTCCTATGTCGGTTGCTTTCTTCGCTTTTCTTTATTTCTTTGTGGTCTAAAGTTGCTTCATTTCTTGTTTTCACTTAGGATGTACATTTTGGCACTTTTTGTATTAAGTGAGGATCGAATGTGATAGGTGATATTTAAAGCGGTGATCCCTGCTCCTTATCACCCAGGCCACGATGGTGCATCTTTGTACCATTTCTATTCCCCTCCATATGTGTGCAATATTTCCATCTTTGGATCTCGGCCTCCAATATTACTTCCACTAGCCATCCTATTATTATACAATTCAAAATGAATTTATTTTCATATAAAACTACATATTTATTATATATATATACACAATATTAACTAATATATAGCAATTTAAAATATTAACTAACATGAAGATTGAATTAATTTATTAATATGCATACATAATATTAACTAATATATAACTTCAATTCAAATAACTAACATGAAATGTTAATTAGAATTAATATATTACTAATATATAGTTATTTTAAAGAATACATTACTATTAAATTTATTATACTATATAAAACTATAGTATTATATGATATTTACCTTAAAACTAATATACTCTTGTATTTTATAAATTTATAATCTAATGTGAAATTTATAAAAAAAAAAAAAAACTAATGTATAATTATTTTAAGAGCATTACTATTAAATTTATTATACTATATAAAACTATAGTATTATGTGATATTTACCTTAAAACTATATATATTTGTATTTTATGAAATTTATAATCTAATGTGAAATTATAAAAAAAACTAATGTATAGTTATTTTAAAGAATACATTACTATTAAATTTATTATACTATAAAACTATAGTATTATATGATGTTACCTTAAACTAATATATATTTGTATTTTATAAAAATTTATAATCTAATGTGAAATTATAAAAAAAAGCAATGTATAGATTGTATTTTAAAAGAGAATACATTACTATTAAATTTATTATATATATAAAACTATAGTATTATATGATATTTACAGCAAAACTAATATATATTTGTATTTTATGAAATTTATAATCTAATGTAAATTATAAAAAAAAAAAACTAATGTATAGTTATTTTAAAGAATACATTACTATTAAATTTATTATACTATATAAAACTATAGTATTATATGATATTTACCTTAAACTAATATATATTTGTATTTTATGAAATCTATAATCTAATGTGAAATTATAGCTAATGTATAGTTATTTTAAAAAGAATACATTACTATTAAATTTATTATACTATACTTAAAACTATAAGTATTATATCAAATGTTACCTTCAAAAAAACTAATATATATTTGTATTTTATAGATTTATAATATAATGTGAAATTATAAAAAAAACCTAATGTATAGTTATTTTAAAGAATACATTACTATTAAATTTGTTATACTATATAAAACTATAGTATTATATGATATTTACCTTAAACTAATATATATTTGTATTTTATGAAATTTATAATCTATTGAATTATAAAAAAAAACCTAATGTATAGTTATTTTAAAGAATACATTACTATTAAATTTATTATACTATATAAAACTATAGTATTATATGATATTTACCTTAAACTAATATATATTTGTATTTTATGAAATTTATAATCTAATGTGAAATTATAAAAAAAAAACTAATGTATAGTTATTTTAAAGAATACATCTTATTAAATTTATTATACTATATAAAACTATAGTATTATATGATATTTACCTTAAAACTAATATATATTTGTATTTTATGAAATTTATAATCTAATGTGAAATTATAAAAAAAAACTAATGTATAGTTATTTTAAAGAATACATTACTATTAAATTTATTATACTATATAAAACCTAAGTATTATATGATATTTTGTAAACTAATATATATTTGTATTTTATGAAATTTATAATCTAATGTGAAAATTATAAAAAAAAAAACTAATGTATAGTTATTTTAAAGAATACATTACTAATTAATTTATTATACTATATAAAACTATAGTATTATATGATATTACCTTAAACTAATATATATTGTATTTTACAAATTTATAATCTAATGTGAAAGTATAAAAAAAAAAAACTAATATATGGTTATTCTAAAAGAATACATTACTAATAGAGCACATATACTATATGAAACTATAGTAGTATATATTCTTGCATAAACTAATATATATTTGTATTTTATTAAATTTATAATATAATATGAAATTAAAAAAAAAACTAATATATAATTAACATAAATACAAAAATAAATGTAAAACTATTAAGTACACAAAACATAAATAAAATAAGTACATGCATCTTGTTGAAATTTGAAGCTTGAGCCTTAAACGCTAGAAATTTACACTTTTTTGGAGATATATAACAAAGAAAAAAAAAATTGAGATGAAATAGAAGGTGGAGATGAGTAGAAAGCGTTTGTGATAAAATGGAGTGATTTTGAGATGTATTTATAAATTTTTAGGTCAAAAGCTATAGGATGAATCCAATATATTTTAAAATTTAATTCTAACCGTT